>JADRCG010010506.1:515592-531511 GCA_019844195.1 Rhabdomys dilectus
GAAGAAGAAGAAGAAGAAGAAGAAGAAGAAGAAGAAGAAGAAGAAGAAGAAGAAGAAGAAGAAGAAGAAGAAGAAGAAGAAGAAGAAGAAAAGAATGTGTTCTTTTATAAAATAATTGCAGCCTTACCTTTCACTCTAGAGCAGCATTCTCTGAGGAAAAAGACTTTTACAGCTGATATTTTGATCCAATTTTGTTTGTTTGTTTAGGTAGGTAGGTAGGTAGGTAGGTAGGTAGGTAGGTAGGTAGGTAGTAAGTTATGTAGGTAGGTAGGTAGGGTTCAGTTGGTAGTTGGTTGATTTTCACAAATGTATATCTCCTACATACTGTCCAATCTCTTCTTATTCTAAATAACAACTCAAAAAAAACTGAAAGCAAGATCAACTCTTAAACAATTTTTTCTAGATGGTATCAACGCCTTGGTGTAACCTGAGCTCTGGAAGAAATAAAGAATATCTAAAGTTAAATTCTAGGTTAAAATCTCGTCAGGATTCCAAACATTTCCTTGATTCCAATTCTCTCTAAGAAGTTTCTGGACTTATTCAGGACCAGAGAGACTTGGGTGGTTAAGCTTCTAGATCTTCAGGACAAGACAGTTCCATCAGTCTGGCTTCTGGACTCAGAGGGACCAAAGCACCAGTGCTTGGGTTTAAGATTTCTGCAGGGATTCGGTTTCCAGAGCAGAGAGCCCTCGGGAAGCAGGTGGCCAACCAGGACTAGAAAGAACAAGGGTTCAGACCCCCTATTTTTACTGGACCAGTTAGTACTAGACAACTAGGCTTCCAGCCTACATGTCTACTGGACCAGAGAGCACCCTATATCCAGGATTCTAGTCCATTGGCCTCAGAGATCAGTGTAAGGTCCTTGCTTTGGCTCTAGTGCGTCCAGGGTCACTGAGAAATTGGAGATCTGGTTCTAGTTATCTCTGAGCTCATTCCAGGTATGAAACTATAATTTCTGAGCTTTGAGATGTCCCTGCAGGGTCTGGAGTCTATACCACCATGATTCCATGGATTACTTTGGGTGTGTGGCTCTAATTATAGATCCTAGAGAATAGACAGACATCACTAGATCTGAAGTTTCTTATTCTACCTCAAGTAGGACTCTAGATTTTATGGGATAATGAAGGTTTTGACTTTATCTGGTCACCTTTGTGGCCCACTCTTGGTTCTGCTGTCACAAGGCTATGACAGGATCAGTACACTAACTCATCTGGTAGTCAGCACCAATTTCACCAGTACACAGAGCCAAACTTCATGCAAATGTTCCTCTGGGAAGATTCACAAAAAATAAAATTGCACTAGGCTCAGAAGAAGTCAAAACAATGTGTTTCAAGAGATGTATAAAACATAACAAAGCAATACAAAAAAATAGAATACAGCCACTACCCATGTTCCATCACCAGTCAACCCCCCTAGAAGGGAATCCAAATTTCAGATACACACGAAATATATGAGAAGAAATTAAGAGTGTTGCTATTCAAGAGAATTAATGAACATATAGAAGAGACAAACAAACAGATCAAATGCAGGAATTAAGGAAAACTATCCAAGACCTAGACAAGACAATCTCCAAAGTGAATATAACACTTAGTAAACTGGAGGCAAAAGTCTAAAGTATAGAGGGAAAGTTTAGCAAGGGTATTGAAATATTTTAAACCAATCAAACAGAAATACTTGAAATAAAACAAATGGCAAATCAAACACAATCCATAACAGATACCATCATTAACAGACACGTCCATGCCAAATTTTCAGAGATGGAAGAAAACATTAACAACAGATATATGTAAGGGGCAATTAAAAAAATTAATTATATTTCCAAGAATTCTGGAACACATTTAAGAAACCAAACCTAAGAATTCATGGAGAAGAAGAATGACCAGACACAAAACTGATTAGATGAGAAGTTCACAACCTGTGTTTTGAGACCCCTTTGGCAAACCTTTATCTCCAAAAATATTTACATTATGATTCATAACAGACTTCAGACCCAATGGAGTCTGTCTACTCCCTGGGGACTGTAATTAGATCCACAGGTCCAAAGGAGCCATGAAAGCATGGCAGTAAAAACTCCAGACCCTGCAGGACATCTGAAAGCTCAGAAATCATAGCTCCATACCTGGAATGAGCTCAGCAATAACTAGAACCTGATCTCAGACTTCTCAGTTACCATGGGCACACTAGAGCCAAAGGATGGACCCTGAACTGATCACCGAGGCCAGTGGACTGCAATCCTGGATATAGGACATACAGTTTTGAATGAAATATTTTTGAATGAAAATAATTCTGTGATTGGGGTCACCACAACATGAGGAACTGCATTAAAGGATCACAGCATTAGGAAAGCTGAGAACCACTAGATTATACAGACTATTTAACGAAATTATAACAGAAAATTACCCAGTTTTCCCAAAGAAGCAGTCAACCAAACACAAGAGGTAAACAAACTCCAAATAGACATGACAAGAGAAGAAAATCTCCAGGGCATATTACAGTCAGGATGCTAAAAAATAACAAGTAAAGAAATAATCCTAAAAGCAGCATGAGAAAATATCAATTTATATACAAAGACAGAAATACCAAAATTACCACAGACTTTTCATGTGCAACCATAAAAATCCAGAACAGCTTGAAATGAAATATTTCAAGCTCAAAAAGTACTGTGAACCAAGAATTCTATACTCTGTAAAGCTGTCTTTCAAAACTGATAGAGAAATAAACATATTTCAAGACAAACACAAATTAAGGCAGTTCATGACAACCAACCCAGCACAGCAAAAAGTTTTTAGTGGAAAGAGATACTTAAAGAGTATTTAAATATTCTTTGAAGGGCTAAAAAAGAAAGCCTAACTGTAGGAAAAAAAGTAGACTTGGGAAAGAAATAATTATGTCTAAGACAGCAAGTCAACAAATCCTCAAGATTAAAACAAGAAAAGAAAAAGAAATACCAGAAATCCAGCAAAATAAAACACCACCTAGAAAATATACAGGAAATAGCAAACCCCTTTCTATAATAAGCTAAAATATAAATGCCCTCAAGCATAAAAAGCGTACAGACTAATGGATTAGACTAAAAACAAGAACCAAATCTCTACTGTTCCCATAAAAACACACCTAGTCAGCAAAGATACTAAAACACAATGTCAAAGAATAAAAAAACAAACTGCCAAAAAACATAAACAAGCAGGTGAAGCCATGCTTATATCAGACAAACTAAAATTCAACCAAAACTAATTAGAAGAGATAAAAGAGATAGTAAATATTAATTTAAAAAATTCACCAAGAACATATAACAATTGTAAACTCTATGTCCCAGGTATTGGAGTACATAATTTCATAAAATTAATGATAAAAGACATAAAGACCACATAGTTATTGACACAATAATGGAGACTTCAGGACTCTCATATTTAATATATGTCTTCCAAACTAAAAATAAGTAAAGACATTTCCAAGCTAAAATATACTATGCATGAATGGAACTTAACAGATGATAGGTGGATGAATGGATAGATAGACAGAGAAACTATTTAAGCCAATGGGTAGGAAATACACATTTTTCTCAGTATCACATGGAAGTATATCCAAAACTGATTACATCATAGGACATAATTCAAGTCTCTATGAATAAAAAAAAATTGAGATAATTCCTTGTGTGAATTCCTTCTAAAACTAGAAATCAGCAGTGAAAAATTTGCAGAAACCACAAAAATATTTTGGAGACTAAATAGTACACTTTGAATGAGCAGTAAGTCATCCAAGAAATTGGAAAGAACTTTTTAAAATTCCTAGCAACCAATGATAATGAAAGCACATCCTATCAGAAGCTCTGTGATACAGCCAAGGCAATTCTAAGAAGGTCTGTAGTAATAAAGTGTTCATAGACAGACAGACAGACAGACATCCAATAAACAACCTAATGATGTACCTCAGGGCTCTCAAAAGAACAACAAGTGAATGGCAAGAAATGATAAAGATTAGAGAAGAAATTAATGGAAATAGAAATTAGAAAAAAAACATTGCAGTGGAAACCGTTGTAGAAAACCACAATCATCTAAATGCAGAGTTGTGGAGCCCAACCTGTATCTACGACACAACCCTGTACCTAAGGCTCAGGGATCCTTGCAGAGGAAGGGATGGAAAAATTGTAAGAACTGGAGGAATAGAGATTTTGCTGTGAGATTGTGACACACATACACACACACACACACACACACACACACAGAACAGCATTTTGTTAAAAGGTCATGAGAAAGAGAGCAAGAAAGATTCAGGGAAAGGTACATGGGAGAATTAGGAGTTAAATGGGGGAAGGGAAAATAATATAATTATATTAGAATCTCAAAAAAAATTGCCTACCCCTAGAGACATTGCAGATGTGGCTGCTGTGTTACATGCATGGTGGTAGGTGGCAGAGAGCAGAGAAGCTGTGTCTGTCTCCACCTGTGAACATCTGAGTGTTAGTAGCCTAACACTCCCTGAAAAAAGTGAGCCTGAGATTGGTATAATTGGCTATATCGCCACAAATGTGGTGTGCATGATAAGATCTCTCTAAAGAACAATTGCTATAGGCAATCCGGGCACCCAAAACAAAGGCAAGGGGAGTAAGATCTGAACAACTTCCATTTAGTCCACATAGCAGATGAGAATCAAAAGGATATTCTCGAATATCCGGTTGGAAGTCACCAACATTGAAACGATCCATGTCTCCACCCAAAAAGGGGAAGAAGGAAAAGGTCTTAGACTCATATGCTCAAGCAATAATAGGTGACTGACACTCAGTCCAGGGGGGAAACTGATCCTCATGGAGAGAATAGCAGTAGGGAGCATACTTGGGCTGTCTGGGACCAAATTCAGTTGTAAAATGAGGGGAAACAAGAGAGGAGTTCATTCACATCACCATATTCCACCAGGTAGCATTCATCATCCCCGAGCAGTTGTTAGAATCATTGGGGGCATCTTGTGTCTGTTTAATAGATTTGGGGCCACAGAGCCCATGTTCCCAATACCAGCGGCCAGCCTTGGTAAAATTTAGAAGTAGACAATCGCCGGAGGCCAAAGGTGTTTGAAAGCAAAGAGAGCCATTCTCCATCAAAATGCGGTTCTCATTCAAGTGGGCTATGTCAGTCTCATAGGGAAGATAAGGGAGATAATTTGTGGTGAAAAATCTCAGGAGCATAGGCGAATCATGTCTAATGGGCATCAGCTTTGGATAAGCAGACAGAATAGCCCACTGAAGCTCTCCGGTGGCCTCAGATAAGTGTAGCACAAGCATCAAAGTCACCAGCACCATCCACCGCTGAGGTTGCTGTAGGGCCATCTTTGGGAGGGTCATCCCCAGGGAGGCGACGTGTCAATCTTTCAGGCAGCCAGAAGGGATTATCTTCATCCTGTGGAAAAACACAAACAGCTCCCCTGGATCTCATTAACATAGGATCCGGGCCCTTCCATTATCCAGTTAACACGTCCTTCCATTTAACCAAGTCTTTTGGACAGCCCAATGGGGCACAGTGGGTGGCGATTGGCTGCTGACCGGCCATGATCGTCCAAATTCAAAAAATTAAGCGTAAAAAGAGCCAAAGAGACTGTTGTTCTATAAGGAGTTTCACTCTTTCGGTGTCTCCAAAGATCTTAGTCGCTATCTCTGTCATACGTGCCACAAAATCCGAGAAGGATTCCTGAGGCTCTTGAATGACCTTAGTAAGTTGCCCCTTGGACTCCCCCCGTTTGGAGAGTCCCTTCCAAGCCTGAACTGCTGCAGCTGCAATCTGGCCGTAGGCTCCCCAATCATATTCTGTCTGGTTGGTAGCATATTGTCCCTGACCTGTCAAAAGGTCGAAGGTCCAGCCGGCTTGGTAGCCTATCTGGGAGGCATTAATCTTAGCCTGGGTCTGGAGAGCATCCTGACAGAGCGCCTTCCATTCCATATACTGGACAGAACTATTAAGTGTGGCCTTGGCTGTTGTTTGCCAATCACTGGGTGTTAAAGCTAAATTAGCAAGCCTTTCAACCTGCATGATAGTAAAGCTAGCATCCACCCCATACTTGCGAACTGACTCTGCAAGCTTTTCGAGGGTGGAGAATTCGACCGGAGCATGCACCCGGCCCCCTTCAGCTCCCTCATAAATAGGAAAGGCCATTCTGATCTTTTGAGCAACCTCTGGTGTAAAGAAGGAATCAGCTCGCCGACCGATATAGGATGGAGGTGCGGTAGGGACTACAGCGGGTGACTGAGCAGGCGGGGACTTCCCCACGGCCCAGCTACCCCCTTTTTGGACTTGTTAGATATCCGCAGCCGCTCATCGGGGTGATACCTTTCCCCTTCATACTGGATGGCCGCTTCCTCTAGGTCCTCTTCCTCTGAGGGACTAAGTTCCTCGGGATCAGAAGAGCTAATTTCTAAGGCCTCTAAATCTGCCAAAGGGTATAGCGGCTTTCCGCGCTCCCTGTCAGATCCTTTGAACTTCTCACCCAGAGCGTCCTTGCTCTTTCCTAACACCTCGGCAGGTTTTACACCCTTCGAGGGGCCTGACTTCTTAGTTAAACCATGTTTCTTTTTATGCGCGCTGGCTCTCTTCTCACGATCAGATTCTGACATGCTAGACTGTCCTGCCTTGACTGCGAAATCTTGGAGGCAGGATTTTATCATAAACAAAAGGAAGGCAGCAATCACCAAAACGAAAGCAGTACCTGCTTCGCCCAACCAAGCCTCCAAAAGCATACCTTTCTGATCGTTACCTGTGGCTACAGTTCTGGATCCACCCGAGAAGGGGGTCTTCCTCCGTGCCTGGCGATGTTCTGGCTTCCCGGGTTTCGGCACCAACTGTGACCCACGTCACTTTCTCGCCAGCAAGAACGCACACAGACACCAGGATCCTTCTGTAGCAAGCTTTATTGAAGCTGAGGAGAGGAAAGACCCGGAAGGAGGAAACAGCCTTCCTTAAATAGCCCCTGGGTTGGCGTGTCCCTATTCTATTGGCTTGCACGACTCGGCTGATGTGACATCTTGGGCTACGTCACCTTTTGGCGGTTGATGGCTACTTTTGACAGTTGATGGCTGAGCGAGAGTGCGCATGTGTGGCACACTACAGGTAGAGAAAAGGAACAAAAAGAGAAGGATATGGGCACAGTGAAGAGAGGTAGAACTAGAAACTCTGGGGTAGTGAGAAATAACCTGATGTGAGTGATCCCATCTAGGACTATGATGGGGTCCTGGCCTGTGCTACCACTGGGGGCCAAGTCTATGTACATATGTCCTGCAGCAGCAGGGGTCTATTACCAACAAAGGCTATGAGGAAGTCCCTGGTCCGGACTGCAACCTGGGAACATGTTAATGTCTGAGGGCTGTGCAAAACTGGCTCCACCCCTTGCCTGGGCATCATGGAAGAGCTGGACATTGGGGTATGAGACCAGGAGATCTGACCTTGTCCCTATCCAGCTATAGTTACTCAAGAGAGCAGGCCCTGCAGCTCACCCAGGAAGCACAGTAGAGTAGGCCCTGGTTGTGTTCATTTCAATGAGCTACCTGCTTGGGTATGAGTGTGGGAGAGCTGGCTCTGCCACATGTCTCCCAGGCAGTGACACAGGCAAGGGAGAGATCTACCTCCTCTTGCCCCTTGCCACCTAAGACAGGCAGGAGAGCTAAGCCTACGGTCATCAGAGTGACCATGAATGTGGAATTGTGGGTGACTTGACCCCGAGAACATGAGCATGAACATGAGAGAGTCGACCCTGCCTCTTGTCAACTGTGTGGTGGCATAAGAAGGGGAGAGATTCCTTCCCCTTCCTTTTTACACTAGCCACCTGAGGCAGGCAGGAAAGTTGGCCTCACTAGGGTCATGACAGCAGGAGAGCTGACCCTGACTTTCACCTGCTGCAGCACTCAGGAAAGCCTGCCCTCACCTCACCTGGGCATCACAATAGAACTGGCCCTGGATACGGGCATTGGGGTGAGCTGGTCCAGAGGGCATGAGTGTGGGAGAGCTAACCCTGACTCTTGTCTGCTGTATGGAGGGGGGCGGTACAGACCAGGGAAAGATGTACTCCTCCCTCCTGTCCCTCATTCTTACCACCTATGGCAGGTGGGACAACTGGCCCTAGTGTCATGAGAGTGGGAGAAGTGGCACCTCTATTTCCGCAAGCTACAATATTTTTTGATGTCCTTCTAGATTTTTTTTGTCCCTTGTAACTGAAACTTTCTATCAGCTTTACATGCTTTGAAGTTAGGGGTGATTAAAGAGGAATGTTTTAAAATTTGAGTATTTGGATTCCAAACCTGGGATGATATAGCCAGCTCTCATCTTTGTGGCTCCTGCTAGTCCCAGGAGTTCACAAAGGTTATCTTGGTCATTTACTACAGTGGAGGAGAAAGTCATCTGCACGCACAGTGGGAGGCCTAATGACTTCTTTGAGAGATGCACTGTGTCCTCAGTGTGGCACCCTGAAGACATTTGCATCCTCGGTGTTCTTAATATGACCTCCTCTGATATTATTATTACAGGTAGGTTACAAGATTGAAAAGTACAGGCTAGCCCCCACCTACAGGCTAGCCCCCACCTTAACAATTCATTTCTTCCTTGTGATTTTTCTAAGGTCTGTAGGATGATTATTGTGGAAAAAAAATTGCCACATGCTTCATTGTGTGTGTGTGTGTGTGTGGTGTGTGTGTGTGTGTGTGTGTGTGTGTGTGTGTGTGTGTAAAAGTAATTTATCTAAGAATGCATGCCCACCTTGACAGAGTCCTTATGATCTGATCATCTCTGGAAATGCCCTCATAAACTCACGCAGAAGAAATATGCTTTACAATCTTCTGTGCATTTTTCACATCAATCAACTTAACAATAATGATTTACCATTTGGAAGCCCAAGACACTTCATACGAAATCCCCCAGCATCCCCATTATACTTAGTGAAGACACTCTTTTGAAGACTGAAATCACCGAACAGTCTTTTCACTAAAATCAAACCCAGGCTCAGTGAAGACCTATCTACTCTGCCTCAGGCACTTCCATAAATGTTAGGGACCCAAGGAAGACAGCCCTGTTAGTCTTACACCTAACACAATGGAGGAGTTGTGCCCAAGAAACAAGTATACAAACAATTACAAGAGTTGGTATTATGGTAGATGTCATGTAAAAGGTTGGAAGGAGAGCCACGAGACATAGAGACCACTTCAGAAAGACAACTATAGAAGTAAACATTAAGCTGAAATTTGTCATGTGACAAAGGGCCAACGATTTCAAGAACCTGTGAGTGACAAAAGAACACACATGGTATTTACTCACTGATAAGCGGATGTTAGCCCAAAAGCTTGGAATATCGAAGACTCAACTCACAGACCACATGAAGCTCATGAAGAAGGAAGACCAAGAGGAGATGCCTCAGTTCTACTAAAACGAGTAACAAAAATACTCAAGAGAGCAAATATGGAAACAAAACGTGGGACAGAACCTGAAGGAGGGGCCATCAGGAGACCATTCCACCTGGGTATCCATCCCATGTACAGTCACCTAAGCTAGACACTGATGTGGATGGCTGGAAGTGCATGCTGTCAAGAACATGATATAGCTGTCTCCTTAGAGGTCTGCCAGAGTCTGACATATTTACAGGCAGATACTCACAGCTAACTATTGAACTGATCATGGGGTTCCCAATGGAGGAGTGAGAGAGAAGACTGAATTAGCTGAAAGGGTTTGTGACCCCATGAGGAAAGCAACAATACCAACCAACCAGAGCTCCCCAGGGTCTAAACCACCAGCCTGGGAGCACATAGGGAAGGACCCATGACTCCAGCTGTATAGTAGGGGAGGATGGCCTTGTCAGGCATAGGTGGGAGAGAAGATTCTTGATCCCATGAAGGACGAACACCGAGTGGAGGGAATGTGAGGGTGAGGAGGTGGGAGTGGGGTGGGGTAGGTGGGGGCACAGCTTCATGGAAGCATGAGGAGGGGGGATGGGATAGGAGGTTTCTGGGTGGTGGAGGAAGTGGGGTAAGGGGATAAAATCTGAAATGTAAATATAATACCCAATTTTAAAAAATAAATAAATAAAAAAAAAGAACCTGTGAGTGAGTCTTCCAGGAATGAGAAGATCATGAGAAAATGTGAGCTGAGAATGGGTTGAAACGTTGTGTTACCAGTCTAGAAATTTGTGACCAGAGGATAAATAACAAAGACAAAGACATTGGGAAGAAGCAAATTAGGACCATGTCATGTATGCTGTGATAAATTAACTAAATTGTATTATAAATGCAATTGGAAGAATCAAAAGGGTTTAGCAGAAAAGTAGCATCAACATATATGTTATATGTGTAACACACAGCATTATGCACACTACATGTAACTATATTATTACTGTGTTAACTATGGACAGTAGCAGGGGAGAAGCAGAACGAGGAAGCAATGGCTTTTCAGAACCGCTGGGATGGATTTCCTAACCTAAACATGTGGCTTCTAATGAATGGCTTGAGCCATGGAATGAATCTAGAGGGTGAACTGTGCTATGGTTGAAATAGAATTTGTCTCCCAATCATATGCAAGAGTTTGATCCTCAAAGCCTTGTGTTAATAGGAATAAGAGGATGGAAATGTAATCTGACCATAGTTTTTGGAGGCTGGGAAGTGATTAGATTAGTTTAAGTCATTAGAGTGGTCCTTCCCTGATTGAATCCAGGTGACTATAGGAGAGAAACCACACAGAGATTCATATACTTCTTCCACAATGTGATGTAGCCTACATAGGCCTTTCTTATAACCTGCGTGCGTTAGCCAGCTTTACTATAATAAAGTCCCTAGGATAGTCCACTTACAAGGGGGAAAGGTTTATTTTGCTCACAGTTTTGGAACTCAGTCTATGGTTAATTGGCCCTGTTGCTTTGGGGGATGTGGCAAGGCAATACATCAAGTGGGAGTCAAGGGCAAAGAAGCAAAGCACCTTGGAGCAACTGGGAAATAAAGAGAAAAAGACCAGAGTCCCAATATTCCCTTCAAGGAGATACCTCTAATAACTTAAGTTCTTACTGCTAGGCCCTGCCTCTTAACCATGCCATGGACCTTTGAGGAACATTTAAGATGAAAAAATAATAATAATAAAACCAGTAACACTGCAACACACTGGTTGAACTTCCAATATTCAAGACATTGAGTTAAATAACCTATGTTCTTTATAAAATGCCCTGCTTCAATATATCTCATTATAGTGATGAAACCCTGACTAATGTAGGAAATGTAATGAGAAAAATAAAGGAATAACAGTTCAAAACAATTTGGCTGTCAAAAGGGCCCCATAGAAACCCCTAAACAACTCAGACTATTTACAAGGTTATTGGATGCCTTCTACAAACTAATAATAAAGCCCTACTTCTTTGTAAAGATAAAGCCTATCAATGTCATTGAAACGAAGAAGCAGAGCTGGAGCCTACTTAGAGCCTTCACCCCCTACTGCCTGATGTTCATGGTACTGGATGGTACTCTACAGGCTACAAGAGGAGAAATATAGCCATCAGCTGAGCTACAAACACTATGATCTACAGTGGTGACCTGCCTGCATGATGTGTTGATATAATCATAGCACAAATGTTGTGGGAATAACCAGTTTTAACTGACTGGCTTTAAGACCCACGCCGTGAGATGAAACTAATGCCTGACACTGCCCAAGTGGCCAAGAGCCTAAGACTAGATAGGGAGGGAATGAGATGGCATAAGCCAAATAAACCCATTCTTCCTCAACTTTCTTTTGGCCATGGTGCTTCATCACAGCAATAGTAACCCTAAGTAAGACAGTAACTGTGCACTTTTTCTCACCCATTATGTTGTTAGTTCTCACAGGAAGTAGGAGAGTAGATCAAGTTCACTGTGATCCCCATAGGAAACAATAGCCACCGTGAGTTAGTAACAACTAACAAGAGCCACATCTTCTGAGCCAGAAGCCAGAGCTCTGACCTCGCTGCCAGAAAAATATGTCCAGGCTGCAATGTCAAGACAACTCTCATCAGAAATCTAGGCTAGACCCTGTGACAGGGCTTCTTAAACACTTTCCACTCACAAACCCATTTTCGCTGGAGAAATTTTTTATGTGACCCCAGGTATGTACATATGCAAGAAATGTAAAACAAACATTTACTGAAAATAAATTATAAAGAAATTTGTTTTAAAACAATTCGCTGGTATACCTATAATTTTACTTTTTATTATACAATAAGACAAATTTGCATACTAATGAGATGCATGTTCTCGTCTCTCCATCACAACAGGATCCAAAAATTTACTAATGTGATACTTACATGCTGAAGAATGATGATAGGAAAAATACTTGTCCCTTGTTTTCTGTAATCAAGCCATCATGTCTCTGTGCGAGCAGGAGACTCTGTGTGTGCAGTAAGAACACTGCAGTTCATAGCACTGGGAAGTTTCAGATCTGTGCCTGTGCTGTTTGGTATTGTGTGGTGTGACAGCACCGACAGTGCAAAGTGCACACACTTGTGTTCAGAACCAAGGCTGCAGTGATGCTTCACAGCACGATGTGGGTGATCACCTCCAAAAACACCTCACACTGGCTGTTCATTTGATTTGTCATTAATTTCTTATCACCACATATTCAGAAACCTTTTACTATTGCCAAAGGTTTCATGGCACTCCATAGTGTTATGCTATCTCATATGGGGCTATGATCAGCTCTTCAGGAAGTTTTGCTATGATACCCATTTCCTATTCATCTTAATTTTCTCATGGTCTACTATACAGACTAAAAGAAGTGCTTAGCTATTTGGTCTGAAGTGAAAATGTCCGTGTCATAATTTGATGAATCCAGGTTTCTGAGTAGGCGAATAAACTAATGCTTTTAACTGCTAAACACTGCTATTTCTCAAACTTAAATTTGGTTCCAAGTCAGAGAAATCATGATAAAAACAAAATTAAATAAATAACAAATTAAGCACCACCTGATGGACAGAGCCAGCAAGACAATGTTGGCCTGTCTCTCAGTGCATCAGTCCCACGCTTTTCAGATCCCATGGACACCTCGTCTACGTTCTTGTATGCAGAAAAGTGGTCATCTTTCTCAACCTCATGTTCCTTGCTGAGACCATCCATCCTGACAGCAATGTTGTCAAAGCACAGACTTTCATTGACAACAACTGCCCAGCAAAACCAAGAGGCAAGGAGACAGGACAGGAGCAGCAATTGCTAACACAGCCCTGGAGCCCAACAGTGGATGTTGTCTGCGGTCCGTCTGCAATAATTCTGAAGAAGATGTAGTTTCTCACCACCCTCACTGCTGGGAACCATCTATTGATGGCCTTGCCAGTGGAAGGAGCAGACTGCTATATGGAAATAAACTAGCTCTTTTCCTTGCCCTCTGCATCACACCTGCAAGTGCAGACCCCTCCATGGCACCCACGAGTTATCAGAACACCACATTAGCAGCTGTGTGTTGCGCATGATCCATCTAAGGCAGAAAAAAGAAGTTTCCTTTTCCTTGTGTCTTCCTGATTTCTAGAAGCAAGAAGGGAGAACTGAGAAGAGAATTTTTCAAATGCCCCCTGCAGCCAGGAACCATACTATGGATGCAGGGATTACATACTTAATGAATACATCTATGAAGCAACATTTCTATGTGCCAGGGGTTGTGCTTTGCACATTCGTATACATCACCTCACTTAATACATTCAACATGCTGATAACTATTTCAGCCATTTACATTTCACAGATATAGAAATTGAAATGTACAGTGTTTTATTAACATATGCCACAAATGCCACATGACAGGCAGGTTTTCAAACTCAAGAATGCTAGCCCCAAGTCTCACTTCCTCACATTTCACCATTCCTCATACAATCTCTGACTGTAGTTATCCAGTCTCTCTATTCCCAGAATCATTACAGAAGCTCCACTTACTATACGAGCCGAAATGTACTATAGAATATTCCCCACTATTTTCCTTATTAGGAGGTAAGGGATTTCATGTTTTCTGAGCTTCAGCTGTACTCCAGATACTTCCTGTTGTGATTTGAATGCTTGTCTCCTTCCAAATTCATAGTAAAAATTCAAATGTCTTTGTAACAGTTAAGACATGGAATTTTAAGAAACGATTAGGGTGACGCCCTCATGTATGGAACTAGTGTCTTTACATAAGGGTGACATCTTATCTAGCTTTCCCTTGCCTTCTTTGTCCTTCCACCATATGGTAGCCCCCACCATGTCATCATGTAGAAAGACAGCCCTTGCCAGATGTCAGCACCTTGACTTATAAGAAATAAGCATTTATTCATTCTAAAATAACCCATATCTGATATTCTGTTACAGCAACACAAAATCTGTGGACTCACATTTACATTATTATCTAACACATGGCAGAATTCCTGACCAATATGTTCCTTCTAAGATTAAATAGCATCTCTGAGTCCTTTAGCATAGATCTCTGATAAACTGCTTAAGCCACCAATGTCGGCCTGGTTCACCTTCCAGCTGCAAAAACACATAGGCAGCAATGATAATAAGATAACTGCAGGGTGGGGCTGGAGAGGTGGCTCCATGGTTAAGAACACTGCTGTTCTTTCAGAGGTCCTGAGTTCAATTCCTAGCAGTCACATGGTGACATATAACCATTCATAATGGGATCTGATACCCTCTTCTGGTGTTCAGATGTACATGCAGACCAAAGACCCATATACACAAAATACATAAAGATAACAGTAAGGAATAATAGATGAATATTTCAGCAAATGACCCAGGTGCAGATCTTTATTCTGCTTGTCACTAAGTCTAAGTGTGTAGATGAAACTCTCTTACTCTACGTATCTGTCACTGTTAGTCCAAGGACCTTGGTAAGAGGAAGTAGGAAAATTCCATTAAACCAAAATCCTGGAACAAGGGTACTTGTAAGAAACAGGAAAATGAGAGAACAAAAAAGATGCATTTTAAACATGGACGTAGCCAAGAATTTTCTGCAAAGGAGTTCTATATTCTGTTATATGATGGGGTTTGTTATCATGAGGAGTGTCTTGATAAGGAACCAGGCAGGAAAACATGGCAAAAACATATGGACTGAAAAGACTGCCTGAATCCTGGAGGCAGGGAATGATTACATGGCAGATAGGTGAGCCCAAGAAGGTTCTTCACTAAATTTCTTGTGAGAAATGAAGCTTCACTGTGAAAATTCACTGTAGTAATTCATGCCCATAGAGAGTTTTCAACCAAGGTTTTTATGGTGAAATCAAGAAGACACTGGATGACAGCACAGAATGGGCTGATAGGAACAAGAGGTGATGATTTCCCAACAAGATCCAAGGGGGATCTGAGAGCAGGCTCCATCCTTGTCTTCTCCACTGACATAACCCACTATGCTAGCTGGTACATAGTAGATGGCCATAGGTTAGTTGTTTGTGTTCATGGATTAGTTGGGTAAGAAGTAGTAAACCACTGAAAGGCTTCATGAAGATAAAGAACAGGATCATTTATTTGTTTATTTGTGTGCATATGTGCATGTGTACAAAAATGTGTAAGTAGAGCATGTGAATGTGCAGGTGACAGTGTATGTGTGTGTGTGTGTTTGTGTGTGTGTGTGTTTCTGTGTATCTGTGTGTGTGTGTGTGTGTGTGTGTGTGTGTGTGTGTGTGTGAGCGCGTGCACCCCTAAAGTCAACCTCAAGTATCTTCCTTAGTCATTCTCCACCTCATTTTCTAAGACACAGTCTCATGTTTACCTGGAGTTGACAGTTGACTCATTTGACTTGGCTAGATGGCCATTAAACGTCAGAAATCTGCCTGCCTCTGCCTACCCAAAGCTGAGACTTCAGGCACATGCAATCATAATCAGCTCATTTTTTTTCCTTAAATGTATTTCTTTCTTTCTTCTTCTCTTTCTTTCCTTCTCTCTTTCTCTCTCTCTCTCTCTCTCTCTCTCTCTCTCTCTCTCTCTCTCTCT
>JADRCG010010506.1:532236-545685 GCA_019844195.1 Rhabdomys dilectus
TGTTGCTGTTGCTGTTGCTGTTGCTGTTGCTGTTGCTGTTGCTGTTGTTGCTACAGTGGCTGTACTAAGGATGCTTTGTTATCTGGAAAGAGAAGTAAACTGGTTGCAGAACTCCAAACGTGCAAGGTCTCAAGAATTAAGGAATCCAAACACACACAAGCTGTATCTCCTGAACCACCCTGAAGAAAAAGCTATACTGGCCCTCATTGTTGAACCGGGAGGTTGGACTATAACTTCAAAGAATTTTGGGGACTTGAAATTTCCTACTGCTGATATGCAAAGTCAAAACGGGTAGGTAAACAGACAGCTAGACGACAGGATATTTATACAAGATACAAATATAAATGATTATATATAAATACAAGTATTTTTATACATTCATGTATTTGTATACATTTTTGTTGTTATCTTGAGACAGCTTCTCACTATGTAGCTCTGGCTGTCCTAAAACTCACTCACTATGTAGACCAGGCTGGCCTCAAACTCACAGAGATCTGTTGAGCTCTCCAAGTGCTGGGATTAAAAGCACGCATCACTATGTCCAGCCTTACATGTACATATTTTAACATATCTGTAAAAATATACTGTCTTAATTTGTGTCTCATCAAAAAATATTTTTCTCAAAAGATCACTAACAAGAGTTTATTGCATACCCGTGAGGCTCTGTTGTCGAGTCTCACGGGGAAAAAAAAAAGAGTCTGTTGCATAATAGGCATGGATACATAATAGGTATTTGAGCACTTCTTCTCTCTGGTAGAGAGCTCAGGTCCAGCAAGGAAGATAAGCATCTGCCAGATTGACCTCTTTCAAAGTTATCTCCCAACTTAGACCCTGGAGGACTTAGAGGAAGCAAAAGAAGGGCTGATAAAAAGAATTAATTTAAAAAGAAGAGTGCTTCAGGTCTCACTAGCAAACTTTATCAATGGAAAGCTTTACCTTTGAGCCTGTAGCTCTCCCCTAGAAAATTTGGAGATGTACACGGCTCTTCCTGGGGCTGGATCTACAAAATCTCCTCCACCTGATGGGACCAGGAGACTCTGAGGAAGCCTCTGGTTCGTGTGCCAAGAATTGCAGGAACCAGTGTTGACAATTGTCCAGCAGCAGAGATGTCAGCATCCCAGCATAGGCCTTTGGGAGCATATGGAGAGGATACAGAGGTGTAATTAAATGAGGGGTGAGTTGGGGCCTCAGCAGAAAGAGACCTAAGTGGGAACACCATCACTCAGAATCTCAGGTTCTTTTACAGTCCTAGCAGGATGTTGGACATTTTCCTCCACAGAACTGCACCATCGCTTTGCTGCTAGGAGAAGACTCAGTAGCAGATATTGATGAAAGATTTGAATATGTAGCCAAAGTACCTTAGTTCAAATTCCAGCTCTGCAACTTTATATTTTCAGGGCCTTGAGCAACTGACCTGACCTGCTTCTTTGTCCATAAAATAAATATGCTAATAGTATCAACTTCATAGCCTCGTGCTAAGGACAGAATGAGTATTTACCATACCCTGGCCCTTTACCAGCTCTATACACATGAGAGTTATTATCAGAAGGATCTGCTTCAATGTGCCAGGGTGTCCTTGATGTGGACAAATAGATAATCCAGTTAGTCACTTACAGTAATTTTCCTTGACATTTGAGCATCACATATTTTGATTTTTTTTTCTTTCAATATCTTTTCACCCATATGGATCCAGTGGGACCTATAAGAATCACAGGGTGCATGCCAAGAGCTTTGTGTATAACCAGGCATGTCTCTGTCACCATAAGCATTAGAATCAGAGAACACTCATGTTCCTTATCCATCAGCAGCCAGAGTCACAACACAGCCCTACCTAAAGAAGTTCTCCATCTTTCTCAATTTCAAGGTCTTCTCTTCATCCCTATTTTTGTCCTGCAGCATTTAAAAGCTTAAGGTTTCCAGGCAAGTATTCCACCCTCTCCTTTCTAAGCCCTCTAACATCTCACTTTGCAAAGCGTGAGTTGCTGCCAATTATTGTCTTATAGTTTCAATTGGAAAGATCTGATTTCCATTTTAATATCCTTTTGAGAGAGAGTTCATGAGCAAAAAGCACCTGCTTAGGGTAAATACTTACAGTAAAATAGCCTGGGAACCTCCACGGATGGCCATAATTACTCCTGGGTTTCTGGGCTAAAGGAAGACACATATTTTCTCCTTAGCACGAGGCTGTTGTCTCATACACAGAACAGGCTATGAGGGACCCTGAAGCTGGCACTCACTCTGCATGGGAACATTTCCCACCAGCTGCCTACACTCTTCCCAGAGAAGCTGAGTTTATTACCTCCTTAAGAGCTCATTTTCTCACGCAGGCATGTTTGGCAGGCCAGAGGCGCTGTGGTTCTTTAGTCATGCCTCGTTGCTTTCACAAGAACTCTTTGGCATCCCATCATCCAAGCCAAAGGCAGCTCACACCTCCACACCAGGCAAACACGTGGCTCCCCTGGGGTCCAGTGGCCTCTCCAGAGGGCCCTGAGTGTCCAGCATCTTGAGTTCAAAAGCTTCCATTCTCATTCACCAGCATTGAGAGTTCCTAGTGAGTTATGAAACCATTTCTAGTGAGTTACAAAAACATGCTTACTCTTTCCCTAGAGGCACTGGGGTGTGTGTGTGTGTGTGTGTGTGTGTGTGTGTGTGTGTGTGTGTGATAGTTTTGAACTCAAAACAAATGGCAAAATACATGAAACATAATTAGATGAAACACAATTGGTTCTCCTTCCTCTAGAATATGTTCTAAGGCATGGCTTTCTCATATCTTTCTTCATCCCAGGACTTCAATGCCATGTCACTGTCAATGACAAACAGAAAAAGAAAAATGCTTTCTCACAGAGCAATCATGTTCACCAGTAGTCCTTACCAACCACATTCACAGAAACATAAAACCAATGGCCTGACAGGCCCTGTGTAGAGGAACAGACCAACAACCTTTCCATTTGACAAATGAGGGCACTTTAGGATAGAGAAGATATATAGCTTAATCCACAAAGCCACTGAACTGATGTAACCCAAAAGATGGGCTTTGCTGCACACTGTGCCTACCTAGGGAACTGGGCATCTGCTTACACCATTTCTAGGGGCAGTGTGTACAGCCTGATAGACTGTAGCTTGAAAAAAGGGAAAGTGAGACAGGAAACCAGACCAAATTAACAAGCTATTCCAAAGGCATCAATAGAAGAAACAGAGCCAGATGTGAGCATTAAAAATAAGAGCTGAGACAGCACTCAGTGGGTAATGCAATCGATGCACAAATTTTAATCCCTAGCACCCACATAAAAGCCAGAAGCTTTAGTGATCATCTGAAACCCCATCCATGAGGGGAGTAAGAAGCAAGAAGATCCTAGGAGCTCTCTGGCCAGCCATTCTAGCCAAAATGGTGAGTTTTTTGGTTCAGTGAGAGATTCTGGCTCAAAAAAGTAAGGTGGGGCATAATGGGAGACACCTGTAGCCTACATTATAAACAAATATGCACGCATATACTGCACTAAACACACACAAAGCTAATTGTTATCCACTGGGCACTTACACTCTTCATTTCCTGACCTACATGTGTCATATGCCTGAGCACATTTAATAATTAATAATTCTACATAGTCATTGCCGTTCCCACTTTCAACAAGGAAGAGCACGTTCTTGGAGGCTGAGTCACATCACCTGTATCCTGTAGTTAATTGAAAGAGAGTGGAGCCAGGACTCAAGGAAACACAAGTCTGTCTGGTTCCCAGTCACAGACATCAAGAGATCAGTCTGGCAGGACCATATCCAGAATATCCAAAAACAATCTGTCCAAGTCAAGACAAAGCTGTAAGGCTAGCTCTGAGGAACACATTTACCCACTCTTTCATTCTCCATCTCATGTTCCTTTCTTACTTTTGTTCCTTGCACAACCCTCACTCACCTATCTGGTGCTGCTGAAAAGCCTTATCCAGGATTCTTGCTCTTCTGTGCTTGAAAGCACCCCCTTTTTCTATCTACCCCATAAATGTCATATCAAAAAAAAAAAGAAAGAAAGTAAAACCTTCTGAATGTGGTATAGGTTAAAACGCATCCTATCACACAAAAGTCATAGTGAAATCCTAACCCCCAGTTCTTCAACTCGACCTTATTTGGGAATGTGGCTTTGAATATTGTACCACATGCAGATGATGTCATTACTGTTGACTCCTGTCCAGTATAAGTAATTTTTATACACAAAAGGAGAACTTGACATAGATATACACAGAAGAAAGATGGTATGGGATGACACAGAGGAAAAAAGTCTGAGAAGACAGATGATTGGACAAGGAACACAATGAGCCTTCCAGAAAAACACCAGAAGAGAGGGAGAGATGAGGGAGGGTACCTTATTAGTAACAGAAGGAGCATGGCCTGGCTAACACCCTGATTTCTAACTTTGAACCTCCTAAACTGAATCATAAATTTCTCTTTCATAAGCCACAGTTTGCATGTTGCATTAGCTCTATGGAATAAATATGGGAGTGTCAGTCACTCCACCACAAGCTCTCATCTCCCCCTTCCAAGCTCAGAACCACTGGTGCATATCATTCTGGGGCTTCCTAGATAATCGTTAGCAATAAAACCAAAGCAGCCCTTCATATCTGATAGTACATGCATGTATGAGTGTGTGTGTGTGTGTGTGTGTGTGTGTGTGTGTGTGTGTGTGTACACGTGTGTTTGCAAGTGTATGTGCTTTCCCCTGTGTGTGGACACACATGTATGAAGAATGCACATGTGTGTATGTGGAGAGCAGAAGTTGATCTCAGCTGTCAACCCTCAGCACAATTTTCCTCATAGGCTAAAGCCCATCAGCTCGCCTAGACAAGCTAGCCAAGAAGCCCCAGGAAGACTCCTATTCCTACTTGCATAGATCTGAGATTATAAGCACATACCACCACACCCAAAATTTTTCCTTGCATTCAAGGAGTCAAACTTTGGGTCATCATTCTTTCAAGACACGCTCTTTACTTATCTCCTTGGCTCCAGGACCTGTCTCCTAAGAAGCTGGCATGTTAGGCAAAACAGAGACCTTGTTAGCCAAACATGAATGAGCTAGAAGTCCAAATAAGAACTGTAGACAGGGGAAGACAGGGTTGTTAAAGACCTTCCTGCCAATGCACTGCTCACAAATCCAGGTCAGGGGTGATCTTCCAGTGGAAGGTCTAGAGATATAGTCACTGAAAACACCACTAAGTCTAATTTACTCTTCTCTTCTTCCATGTGTCTTGGAACATGCATCTGCAGTGGGCTCTGACCAACTCTCCTCCTCTGAGGCCCACAGGAGGCTAAACAAAGATTGCTAAGAAGAAGCTTTTACCTGCTATCATCCACAAAGACATAAAATGCTAAGAGGAACTTTTCTAAACTCTTCCTAATAAAAAACCAGTTTGATCAACCATGCTAAAGAGAAAGACTGTATCATCTTTACAAGTAATTTTTATAGTCTCTCCCTTAAAAAAAAACACACAAAAAAATCATTATCTTGTAAAAAAGAAATCAAAGAATTTACAGCTAAAAGAAATCTACTGACAAAAGAATATTAAAGAAGGGTACAGGTTGTTAATTAACAAAAATGCTTTATGGTCTGTGTGGTGTCTGAGCTATTTGGCAGTTTCTTTGTCTTTTTAATTAATGAATTTTTGAGTGGTTTTAGGTTTATGAAAAAATTGAGCAGAAAGTGTGAAAGGTTTCCATCCACCTCCTTTCTTGTGCTGGGTAGCTTTTTTAAGGTTTGTAATCTGTTGTGAGTCTACATTCTAATAGAAAAAATTACCTTGCACCTAATTTTATGTTTGTAATTGTATATTCTATTTCATAAAACAGACTTTCAAATATCCAACCCCCCTCAAAAAAAACAAAAACAAAAACAAAAACAAAAACAAAAACAAAAACAAAAAAAACTCAACTAACCCTTACATTCCTGTTATCTTCCTTAGCTTGGTGGTTCTCAGATTTCAGGAAACTGGGTGTTTTCAACTTGATTCAAGAAGCTAGGCAATACACCTAGTCCATAACCAATGGGTTATATTATCCTTAAAACTGTGCCCAGATCTTACTCAAAAGAATCCTACCCTTAACCCCCTCTGTTGACAAACAGATGCTGGATCATGGCTTTGGCTTTCATGAGGCTTTCTTAACCATGACCTGACTTTGAGTTCATCCAACCCAGCTCACCTCTCTAGACATGTGTGTGACTTCACACAAGAGCTGACTTGGGATCCACCATGCCCATCTAGAATTCAAAACGTCCTAAAACATTCCACTGCTTTTAATTCAGAAGTAGCAAAATCTGACCTAAACAAATAAGATGTTACGTACCTTTGTTAATCCAGTGTCATGTGACTTATTTGGACATTCATCTCTAGGACCTCAAAACTGCCTCAGACCCTTCAGGAATACTATGTAATGATAAGGGTGTATACTGTTTTTACACTTCTCAAGTCTTCAGAGCTCTGGATTCTGGAATATAGCTGGCCCTAAGGCTTTCATGAAGAGTTATAGATCTGCCTACATCCACAGGATCGTCGAAGGATGAAAATGACATTGGCATGAGCGGCTCAGAAAATCACAGAGTGCTAGCAATTTTAAGTCATGGAGGTGTTGGCTATAACGGTTATTGTTGTCAATAGATTCGGGTTAGTACAACCATCAGTACAAGAAGCACAGCTACCTAAGAGGAAAAGAAGATATCTCATTTCCATCTAAGTAACTTGTCTACTTGATCCAATACCTGAGAGCCAAGCTCGTGTGTTAGTCAAAAATAAGTACTGACCCAAGTACTGTGCTCACTCACTAGGGCTACCTCCCATATTTACATATTGGTGGGGCTCAGTAGCTTTCAAGAACAATTGGAACTCTTCTCATTAATCCTCTGATAAACTAGGCCACAGACAGGTTCTATGGGCTCTTGTTTCTCTTCTCTAAGAAGTGGGGGATAACACCTGGTTCTGAATTATTTCAAAACACAGATAGTAAAGTTTCAAGCATCTCTTCATTTGGACTGATTTTATGTATGGGTAGCCAACTTCAATTATGATGAACCTAACCCATAATAGCTGATAAGCTTAAAATAAAGACTATTTTTTTTTATTTCTTATTGGATAGAAGACGATAGATAACACAAATACAGAGTCAGGAAGATGAGCATCTACAAGCTTCAGAGGAATCAAGTCTAATGTCACCAGTTTTGGGCTGCCACCCTCTGAAACAGTCAGACTATAGATTTCTGTTCAGGTGTCACATATACAGTAATACTTTACTTGCTGTTGTTGGCAGCCTTAGCAGACTAATAGCCTATTAAATTAGTTAATTAATTAGGTCTACTTTATGTACAAGTTACTCCAACAGCTGTCACTGTTAATTCTATGATGATGCAAACCGCATATTGCCATCTAGGTGTCCTGGTGTCTTATAGTCGACTTAGCAAGTTCAACTTGAGGCTACCTACATCTGATTTTATAATTCTGCCTGTTCTCTAGAGCAATCAACTTTTCATAAGAATGCCAACAGGGCTGGAGAGACAGTTCTGTTGGCAAACTGGTAGTCTCGAATTCACAAGGTCTTGAATTCAATCCCCAAAGCCCACATAAGAAGGTCAAGCCTTGAGGCACTCACTTGCAATGCCTGCTTTGGAGAGAGAGTTTTAGGTGAATTCATGGCTCACCATCCAGCCTAGACTAATTAGATGAGACAAAGTCCAATAAAAAAAATCTTATCTCAAAAAAAAAAGTATTTAATACCCAAGGTTGTTTCCAGCTTTTATATTCTCTCAAACATATATATGTACACACACACACATACACACACAAAGAATGCCAACTTGAAGCATAACAAAACAGCACTAGGAGTTTCTGCTGTTATCTAATTGAGGAACGATTCTACTAACAAGTCAACAGGCTTGAATTTCACCTCCTGTCTCTGCCCATCTGTCAACACATTTCAAATGCACTGAGGAATTTTTCCCAAGCTTCTCTGCCCATAGTAATCATAATAGCTGTCACTCCCTGAGACCTACTCTGTGCCAGGCACTGGTCTGTACTCTCAGAGACCTCATGTAACACAGAACTCACTACTGGGACCAGGAAGGAGGCAATCTAATCTATGCCCTGGAGCACATCACTGAGAGAGATGCTGAGAACCAAGGCAAGCAAAAGATTGCATCTCTGCTTATGCAGACATAGCAAACTTGTTGCTGATATAGCTTAAATATGCAAAACAAGTAGAGAATCATGTGATTGGATGCACAAAACAAGCTTTAAAACTGAATATGCATCAATGTCAACTGTAGAATCTTATGAGTGCCTTAAATTTAAAACTGTTACCATTTGACTTTGTAGCCCTGTGGCTGCCCCAGATCTTGGTGTCCATAGAGGTAGGAAGAAGAGAGGAAGGGAAAAAGGAAAGTAGAGATGGAGCAAGGGATAAACAAAGAGAAGGAAAGATGGAGGGAATGGCCTTCAAAAGAGTGTGTTATGATCCCATCTTAGCCTCAAGCAAAATGATAAGGTTTGGAGTTAGCAAGGCAGAATTAAGAAATGAAGACATCCAGAAATGAAGACCAAGGGTAGCCATCAGAAAGACCAGATAATGCCTGGATCCCAGACAGAGATGGAAAGAAGTAAGGCCACATGGTCACCAACTAACCAACTCAGAGAAGAGGAGGGGAATCTATGCTTGATACACAGTCACAGGCTCTTCCACCTTGTGTTAGGATGGGAATGCACTCTGAACACACCCCTCCTATTAGAATCCCCAGAGCTGGCAGTGTGAGAAGTGAGTGCACACACGTCTCACTGAAAACACCCCTTTCTGTGCTTCTGTCTGGAGCACAGTTCTCCAGGTCTTATGTATCTCATGCCACGAATCAAGTTTTAGCCTTTCCTGCTAATTAGAGAATAAAATGACCAGCCTAACACACACACATGAACACACACACACACACACACACACACACACACACACTTTTACAGAGTCTGTCTGATTGGTCCTGAAAGATTGGACTAACTTGGGGAGCATGTAGAGAGATAGGCTTGATCATAAGCAGTGAAAAAAATCATCTAAAGGACCAGGAGCTATACAGTCCTCAGGCTGCATCATCTGTCTTTCTGCCATACTCCAAAGATGGCTGTCACACAGGCTCAGTCTTGTTAACGAAATAAGAAAAGGAGAGAAGTGGAGAGCCTTTGGGTCTGTTTGGCAAGAAGTTGACATGGGCCAAGGACAAGGAAATGGGCTGCTTGGCAGGAATATGACATTGGCCAAGGACAAGGAAGTATGCTTCAAGCAGGAATCTGACATTAGACTAGAACAAAGAAGTAATTTCAGGTAGGAATCTAAATTGTAGGCTACAACAAAGAAGCAATCTCGGGCAGGAACCTAAATATTAGGCTAGAACAAAGAAGTTATTTCAGACAGGAATCTAAATTTTAGGCTAAAACAAGAAAGTAAGCTTCAGACATGAAAATGACCTTGGGCTAGGATAGGGAAGTAGGCTCAGATACTTTGGTCATTCTGATAAGCCTTTAGAAACAGTGATCACAGGAGTGTTCACATAATTGGGTTTAATACTTTGCTTTTTCTTTGACTGTGTTTATTGTCTTGCTTGTTCCTTGACTATTTGCATCTATTGTATTGCTAGGCCCTCAACCTAGAACTGACCTTAATACATCCATGTAATCAAAATAGTATAAAAGCATAAAGGAAGAAGGGGTATAGGATAGAGGGTTTTAAGGAGGAGAAATGAGAAAAGGGGATGACATCTGTATTGTAAATAAATAAAATATTCAATAAAAAAAGACAGAGAGAAAAAATTAAATTAACAAGTTATTGTAAAATTGCTTAAAAAAATAGCTATCACAACTAGGAAGGACATGCCCCTCAAAAAAAAAAAATCAGTCATCCTCTTAAACACCCCTTCTGGTTTTCTGTGGGAATTCTGGTGCCTGGAGGCTGTGACTTCATTACCTTTGTGATACTGTATAGATTAACTTACTAAATCCTTGGAGAAAAAGAAATTGGTTTTCTTTTCCTTTTTTTTTTCTTTTTTTTTTTTTTTCTTCAGAATAAAAGCTTTGTCTCCAAGAGCTCCAGCTGGGTCTAAAGCTTAGGTTTCCTGGCATAAGAAGATCCAGTCTGTTTGTCACAGGCTGAACCAAGCAGGTATCCTAACTCCTGAGTCACCCCTGCCTTTCCCTATGGCAGGAACACAGAGTGAGATATTAGATGAAGTTATCAGGATTTATTTATGTAAAATGGCTAGGAACCTTCCCATTGCCCTGGGCCAGTGAGTAGAGACTTCTGGCAATGTGAACTGTGTTCTTTGCAGAGCTATTTGGGCTCCTGGCCTCACAGGCTTGCCTGTCAGAGCTCCAGTTCCCAGCTGAGACCTCAAAAGCACTGGGCTTTCTCTTCCATTAAGTTATGATCAAAGAACAAAGATTATGAATGGCAGCATGCTCCTGGGAAGCACATTGATGTCAGGGCTGGTGTGCCTGGCTTTTGACAGACCCTGTCATCTTGGTCCTGGGGCTCAGTGCTGTCATCTACCCTGAGGGCTCTCAGTACCCAGAGCTAGCCTCCTGACTGTGTAACAGGCCCTGCTAGTCCAATCTTCCCTTTATGTGTCCTCAGGGATTGTCTCACGATTGCTTGAGGAGTGTTTTATTCACTGGTGTTGATTTCAAAGATGGCATCAAGTCAAACATCATGGCTAAGGCTACTGAGTACTTGTCAGCTCTTCTCTGTCCTGTGTCCTTTTCAGAGCTATACACAAGCCAGTTCCTTCCCTGAACTCTGCGATATGCATAGTGACAGATTCCCGAATGGTAGATGGCCCAAACTCCAAGTTAATAGCAGTGACTAAATAGACAGTTGAGAGTCAAACTTGCCCAGGTATGTCTTTCGCAGAGCCCAAGTTTATGAAGGAAGGTATTTTCAGTAACCAGGAGTCAAAGATGCCATGACATGAAAAGTACCCACCTGGCTGAAGCCAAAAGCCTGCCAGGCTCAGTCTACAGGACTGTATATGAGGTATGTGACAATTAGCTGTCTGCAACCAGGACACCCAAGGATGCAGCTGCTGCCTTAAGTAATGCTGGACAATCCCCTCAAGAGCTGAAGCCACAGCACAATACTACCACAGAGCCACAAATAGCCCCAGGATGGGTGAATGACCCTGAAGCATAAATCTGTCAGTACTCCACACTTTCCTGATAAGTATTTCCTTTTTAAAGCATGTTTTCCCACTTCTCACAAAGTTCAACTACTTATATATCAAGGAGCCAGCAGGACAAATCTTACAATGAGAAGCATCTACTGCCATAAAAGATGCTTAATGCAGCCACAAAGGTCCAGCATATCCTATGGCCACTCTGAGTGATGCAAGTCAAGTCAAAGTCTCCTGCTTTGGGTCACTATCCTCCCTCCAGCCCAGAACATAAACTACTTCCTACCTCTCTCATGTCTCAGAACAGGTGCAGTGCCTTTCAGTGTGTCCCTCTTGGTTAGGCTGAATGACACTTCAAAAAGTTTCCTCTGGTGGGATGCCCAGGAGACCCTCAGTAGAGTGGGAGGCAAAAGGAATGCATTACTATTCTGCCACATGTATCTGCTGTGATCTTTAGATACTTCTCCTTAGCATGATACAGCAGCTGGATCCACACTATTCTTACACACACAAACACACACACACACACACACACACACACACACACCCCTCCTGCCTGGGCCCTGGATGTGTTCATCTCTGTGAGAAAGAACTTGGTTTATGCACCACATCTTCATCTCCAAAGTCAGAAGCAGTAAGAGGGTTGGGGAGAGAGCTCAATGTGGTAAAATGCTTGCTTCCTGCCACACAAACATGAGGACCTGAGTTCGATCTTAGCATCATATAAAAAAAGCAGGTGTAGTTACGTGAACTTGTCATCCCAGATCAGGGAGGCAGAGACAGGAAGATTCTTCAGGTTCATTGGCCAGCCAGCCTAGCCTAATTGAGGATGCCCAGATTCCAGAAAGAGAGCCTATCTCAAGAAACAAGGTAGACTGCTTCTGAGGAATAACATCTAGAATTGGTCTCTGTCCTCCATGTATGTGCACTAGCACATACATCAACACATACAACATATATGCACACATATAACATATGTGCATACACATGTCCATATATATACACACATGCACACATAACAGGCACACATACACACGTGCACATATGCACACATGCATATACACATACACACACACACCGAGGGATGTGGGATCAGTTTGTTCTTATAGCATTCCAACATATGCATCTGGAACCCCTGCCTGCAGTCTTCCCTTTGCCTGAGGACTTCAAGCTCCAGTTTGATGATGAGAGGTAACCTTTCAGGAACTACTGAACCAACCAATATAGGCCAATTCTCCATGAGGAAAAAGATAAATAAATAAATAAAATAAAACAAACTATATATTTATTCTGATTTTTCAGTGAATCTGGCTTGATACAAAAGAAGAGGATTTTAGAGACAAATCCCTTAAAGAAGGGATAGATAGAAATGATGACATAGACAGAAAAGTCATCCATGGATTACAGCCTGTAATAAGAACTGGGTAAGCCTCAGCTTTAAGTGGCCAAAGTATTCGTAAAGATGAAGTATAAAACTGTTCTGATAACCGTGGAATACTATTCAAATGCTTGTTTTTATAATTACGTTTATTGATAGTACTAATAAGTAATTTGGACAATTAAAGAATATCAATATATTTCAGGGAAGAGGAGGTAGAAAGACTATAATAACCAGATGATCGGGGATTTTTTTTGTAAGATTGTGTCTTCTAGGGATGTCAGAAACTACACCCAGAAAGTCTCCCCCAACACGACTGCCTAAGGATGAACTGAACAAGGACAAGAAAGACATGCCGAAGTGAATGGGAGAGAAGCCACAAGCCTCAAGCCTAGACAAAGTACAGCTAACTAAGCATGTTGAGAACAGGAGAAATGGTCTTCCCCAGGAAAGAGCACACCAAGAGATAGTCCAATACCAAGTGTTCAGCCCTGAAAATATGCATAGAAGTGACGTCATACAGACCGATCAGGTTGTACTTACATATTTAGGAATATACCTATATGTATGTAAAAACAATTAATGAAAACAGAGACATGGAACTTGAAAGAGAGCAAGGAGGGATTTATGGGGGACTTTGAAGGGAGAAAAAGAGGGGAAAATGATGTAATTGTATATTATACCCTCAAAACTAAAAGAAATAATTTTAATAATATCAATATATTTCAAGAGAAGAGGTCTAATTCAGAATACAAACATAGCATCTGGAAGGCATATTTCTTTTTTCTTTCTTTTTTTGGGGGGCGTTTTTTGTTTGGTTGGTTTTTGTGTTTTTGTTTTTCACTGGGGTTTTTGGTTTGGTTTGGTTTGGTTTGGTTTGGTTTGGTTTGGTTTGGTT
>JADRCG010010506.1:545695-571448 GCA_019844195.1 Rhabdomys dilectus
TTTGGTTTGGTTTGGTTTGGTTTGGTTTGGTTTGGTTTGGTTTGGTTTGGTTTGGTTTGGTGTTTGGTTTTTCAAGACATGGTTTCTCTGCATAATAGTCCTGGCTGTCCTGGAACTCACAGAGATCCACCTATCTCTGCCTCCCAAGTGCTGGAATTAAAGGAGTGCACCACCACCACCCAGTTAGGAAGGCATGTTTCTATAAGAAACAGTGTATACATCAACCATACCAGCATCACTTCTCTGCCTGGAATAATCAGAATTTATTCTCAGGAAGTGCCTACCACACATGATCCTAGGTCTGTCCTTGCATCACAGTGTCTACATAGATTATCTCCTCCCCACGTCTCTCAAAATACTGGAAAATAAAATTAAGTCTCATTTGCAGAATTAGCATGGATGGCCAGATCCCCCTGATGGACTCATACCTCATGAGTCAAATAACCATACTCGACCTCCTCAAAAACTCATAGAACCAGCCATGCATCCTTTCTTCCTTCCACCCCAGCTGGACTCTCTATCTCACCTCTGTTACTACTACTTAATTCTCTGCCCACTACTCCATCTACACTACAACTGCAACTGAAGCTTTTCCATCGGGATGCTAGTATTCCCCTCCCCACAAGATCTAACATTTTGTTGATTTTGGGGGTAGATCATCCAGAATGACTTCTTTTTTTTTTTCCTACAAATCTCCAAACATTTCACTGATGTTTTTGTAGCCATGAGTACAAAACAAGGGACCTGGAGCAGACAACTTCTAGAAATTAGAATGACACTACTCTGTTCTGATAGAATTATATCTGGTCCATTACCACCCAAACCCAGTCAGAGAAATAAAGGCTGTGCTCCATAGTTAAGCCCCACCCTCTAGCAGGGGAGGTCACAATGCCTAAAAGCTCATGAACACCTGTTCTAGACTCACAGACTAGAATGACACCTTGTTATTCTGAGTCTAACATATTTTGTTTATATATATATATATCCCTGAGATTAAGAGATCTTTCTATTCTGTATCTAGGACTAAGGTGCAATATGAAAAATAGGAAACATGAGATAAATACACTATTGTGAAAAGTGTTATTATTGAGAAACGGCAACGTGAATGCTTACTATGTATTTTCCTTATATTACTGGCGTGTTTTAAAGTAGATTTTATGATAGAAGTTAATTTTGGAAAATGCCTTAAATGTGGCTTAGAAACAATTATAGATATGAGTGTTTATTGTCAGTTTATTTTTCAATTTTGGGGAGGATAAAACATTTAGAATAATTTTATATTACATGTTCTTCTATATAAAGATATACAAATATTCATAAAAAACAAATACATGTTTTCTCTCCTGGAGTGACAGAGACAGAGAGAAAGAAAGAGAAGGAGAGACACAGAGAGAATGTTAAGGTAGAAGGGGAAGGATGAGATGGGAGAAAAAAGTCAAAAGGAGAGAAGAGAAGAAGAGAGGTTAATAGGGTGAATAACAGACAAAATGCTGTGTTCTCTCATATATAGAATCTAGATTCAAACACAGAATGATGGGAAAGGGCAAGGGGACAAATAAGAACAAGGTACGATTATACATCGTGTATGAAAATCTCACCATGAGCCTTTATTTTTATACTGACTAAAAAACTATTAAGAAAGAAAGAAAGATGTGTCAGAAGCAGATCCTAACCAACTACAGAGAACACCTTCAAATCAGGAAAACTGTAAGTTTAATGCATATTTGATAGGAAGACATTGCTCATTGTTCTAGGGTGATCTTTGCTAGGTGGTTTATTAAAGGCCATTTCCATCTTATGTCCTAACTGATGAAGCCACTTAGATTTGCTTTAAACCAGCCTATAAGAATAAAGTAGAGAAGAAAGACATAAACCATGACACACAAAAATGACAGTGACTATTAGGTCTGTGTAAGGAGATGGAGATGCGCTTAAACTATTCTCTACATACTGTGGACATTTGAAAATCCCATCATGGAAGTTTTTTGTTCTTTCCTTGTTTGTTGAAAATGCTCAGATACTTCCCACCAGTAGAACACTCTCTACCTTCTCAGTACTTACAAGGCTCCCAGGTCCAACCCAAAACTAAGGCCACTTTTTCAAATATTCCCAATTTACAAAGATTATAGAATGCTGGGCTTTAAAACAAACGTCTCTCTCAGACCTCCCTGACCCAGGGCTCAGAGATCATCTAAGAAGATGGAATGAAAGAATTGTAAAAGCCAAAAAGAGGACCTTACAGCAGCTGTGGGTGTATGCACAAGATAGTCAAGCTTGCAGCACAGATGGAAAGGAGAGGTTCACAGTCCTACCTCTAGCTAGGGAACTATTGGCAATTAGCAGGGGTAAAAAGCACTCAGCTTTCTGTAGGGATGCACCAGCTGACAAGATGCCATGCTCTCATAAGTAGTCCTGTACCCATGTACATACTAGCACCACTAAGAGGGCTCTGGATTTGAAAGGGGGCACATGAAACTAGAAGGAAGAATAGTAGGGTAGAAACTGGTCACCTTGGTGCAGAAATCGTAGAAGAGCTGGGGACATCAAGACCAGTTGCAATATACCAAGAGTAGACTGGTAAGCACAAAGGAAACCTTGAGCAAAATCTGTAAAGTTCTATGTTCCGTGTCAAGAAAAAGTAGCAACCAACAATCTCCAACTACCCATCAGCATCCATTACTGATGCCATCGTGGTCGGTCTGGTGTATTACAAATTCTTTTTAAATCCTTGCGTTTCCTGCAAAGGAAAGGTTGTAGACCAGAATCTCGACCCTGTCCTAACAGAATGAACTGTTAGGGACATTAGTTGCTTCTATGGCTAGACATTCAGGAACATATTGTGTAGTTAGACTATGGGAGAGGGAAGACAATGGAAAAAACCATGTAACTGTAAATAACAGTGTCGAGACTGGTATGATATACCAAGGTAATAAGTACTATTTATGACTCCTCCAAATGTACATGTATTACAACATTAATGCCTTATAAACTACAGAAAGAAAAGTTAGTATGGGGATAGGGGATGAATTAGAGAGAAGAGAATAGAGGGTAGATTTGATCAAAATATATTATACACCTATATGAAATTCTCAAATAATAAATGAAATACATTAAGTCACATATGCTTTCTCCACATAGAGAAGGATAAAGCCAGGGTAGAAGGAACACAGAGGCTGGGTTCTTTCTAAGGCTTTGTTCTTTGGGGATACTGAAAGGTACAATGTATTGACCAATCTTTAGTGACTACTTCCAGGGTTATCAGACCCTAAGAGAAAGTAAGGAACCAAGATGAGAATGCATAAAAATGATTTTTTTACAAGTTTACTTTTATTCTATCTTGAAGTAATGTCATAAATGTATTTAAAGTAAAAGCCTAGTTATACTTAGAAGGAGCCATAGAACATGCTATCAAGTTAAAAGCATGCTCAGAAACTCAGAAACACACAGGCATCAAAAACTACCAGTCATATTCACTCTATTAGTGTGACACAGAACCACTTGGCCCAACTTCAGTTTCATCTCAAGGGGAGGCTTCGAGGCCTGACACTATTACTGTGCGATGGTGTGCTGACAGACAGGAGCCTAGCATGACTGTCCTCAGAGAAGCCCAACAAGCAAGCAAACGGAGACAGATGCAGATAGATAGATAGATAGATAGATAGATAGATAGATAGATAGATAGATAGATAGGACAGAAGTTCTGGTTAGTCAACAAAATGATGGACTGGATATTAGGACTATCTTGTTCTTCACTGGTACAAATTGGTATAATTATGCTCTAATTGTGTTTTGAGAGAAAAGTTTTATTTTAACAGGAAGGGTGATATGTAGGAGGAGCTAAGGTGAGAGGAAGACGAGGAGGAAGGAGAGGAGAAGAAGGAGAGGAGAAGCTAGGTGATGAGAGAGAGAAAGAGAGAGAAGGAGAGAGGGGGAAATGGAGGCAGATGTTCATGTGTCTCCACCAGTCAAAGATAGTTTACATATCTAGGTTGGGTATTGGGTTACACTTCTGATTGACCATTACCAAACTTATAAAGCCTTCGATTAACATTAAAAAAAATTGTATAAAAGCAAAAAGGAAAAGGGGGCATGGAATAGGGGTTTTCTAGGGAGAGGAATTGGGGAAAAGGGATGGCATCTGAAATGTAAATAAAATATCCAATAAAAAAGAAAAAAAAGAGTGAAACGTCTTCTGTTGGCAGTGCAGAAGTGGGTCTTTTTTCCTTGTACAATTCATCAATTTATTTATTTATTTTAATATTTATCTTTAATCATATTTTTTTACAGTCCAGTCATTATCCCCTTCCTGGTGTGTCCTCTCACAATTCCTCATCCTATTTCTTCCCCCTTCCTCTCCCCAAGAGGATGTCCCTACCCTCATCCCATCCTACCCTGGCCAGCTTCCCCATTCCCTGGTACCTCAAGTCTTTCGAGGGATGGGTGCTTCTTCTCTCACTGAGGCCAGACCAGGCAGTTCTCTGCTCTATATGTGTCGGGAGCCTCAGACCAGCTCTTGTATGCTGCCTGGTTGGTGGCTCAGTGTCTGAGAGATCTCAGGGGTCCAGGTTAGTCGAGACTCCTGGTCTTCCTATGATATTGCCCTACTCCTCAGCTTCTTCCAGCCTTTCCCTAGTTCAACCACAGGGGTCCCCAACTTCAGACTATTGGTTGGGTGCAAGATAAACCTAAAACCCAGTCCATCATTTCGTTGACTAACCAGAACCTCTGTCATCTCTCCTAACTAAAACACTTAGTTCTGAACCTGGCTTTTTTCTTGGCTTTAGAATGAATGTCAGCTGAAAAACATCCACTCAAATCTTTTCTCTCAAAGTAAATAGCCAGGATTGGCTATGAGACTATAAGTTTTCAACCCCGTCAGAAATCCAGAATGACTGAGTTAGCTGAAATTATGGAAAGCACAAAGCATAGCTTCTAAATCTTCGCCAATTTATAGAGACCGCTGAACACCTGGACAGTCCCTATACTACAAAATGTTGGAGCATCTGCTCTTCAGCCTTCTGGCCCAGGGTCATCTGACAGACCTTAGTGAGATGTTTCACTCTTGCAATTATATAATTATATTGTTACCCAATAAACACTAGTATATTTTGAGTCCTCAGTCAAAGTTAAGATTTCCGAAGGGAAAATTATTCTGCAAAGTTCCATCACACACATACCCCCTTTTTTTTTTTTGAGACAGGGTTTCTTTGTGTACCCTGGCTGTCCCGGAACTCCTTATGCAGACCAGAATGGCCTCGAACTCAGAAATGCACCTGCCTCTACCTCCTGAATGCTGTCATTAAAGGTATATGCTACTACCTCCGCCTGGCTCATTACCTTTTTTAAGATGCATAATAAACTTCAACTTTCTTACAAAGTGTAGATGGCTCACCTTGTGTCATAGATAGTATTCTTATGCGTAAGTCCTCATCTGTCCTCGTGCAAGATGACAGTCCTACTGGGATGCCACTAGCCTTTCGTGTACAAGGTCAATGAAATCACTTAAACAATATTTCAGCCACTTCCAGAGTCCAGGGTCTCCGTGGTGCTGTGCTGAGAAGTAACGTCTGAAGGGCATTGTTAGCAGTTCACAGAGACACCAAGAACAGAATTCTCCTGCTGTCCTGAGCACAGCTTTAAAATCTGTTTTTTTACTTTAAAAAGCATAGTGTCACCATCTAGCTGAGCCATTGTGGAGGCTTTTGTTGTTGGCGTTGTTTCACTTCGTTTTATTCAAGAAGCTGTGGCTGTGTGACCATTTCGTGCCAAGTATTCCATTTCTGTTAGTATCACAGATAACTGCTATAGTGGTCCAATGACCTATGAGATGGCAGCTAACTCCCAGCTTAGCAGCTGAGTTACGCTTCTTAGACATCCATTCAATTGTCCCATTTGATCTTTCTCGGGACCAGCTCTGAGCACGCTTTCCCAGCCTGCATCTTTGGCAATGATTCAGGCTCCCTTCTGCCACTCCACCTGGGTCCCAGCGTGGGAAGCACACGATGGAAGCGTCGCGCCCAAATGGGCAGGGATCCCATCATCTAAACTGAACTTTTAAAATTCCTGGCGCAGAGTGGGTGGTGGGCTGAGAACCTAGGGACAGACACGAGGCAGGTCTGTAGCACTGAATGTGATAGACAAGACTTTAGACGCTGCTGAGTGCCTGGGAACCACTAGCATAAACTGTGTCCTCTCACAAGGAGCAGGGTAATCCCTCAAAGTCACCTCCCTCAGCCCACTGGGAGGGGATCAGAAGAGCCTCCTAGGCTTTCCTACTGGAAACCCGACTCTCCACTCCTCAGCCACCACCCATCCCTTTCTTCTAGGTCTCATTGTCTCCGCGTTCACTTCTGACCAAAGAACACCATTAATTTTCTGTGATCTACATCCCAAATGACATCACTCCAGTCCTTTGAAATTCAAAAAAAAAAAGCTGGATTAATGAACCACAAACTCCAAGCAAATTGGCTACGCAATCCATCACATCTGACCACAGCTTTGCCGCTGCCTCGAACTCCAAAGGATGGCAGAAATTTCCCAGGCTGCTTTTGAAAAGGAACACAGGGGCCTAAAAAGGGGTAGCCCCAACTTGCGTTCATCCTTTATAGAGACGTTATGTGTCCTCTGAGGGCTGGAAATTAAATGGTCCCATTCTCCACCTGGTATTTTATTGATATAAATCTAACCTGTGCAGAGGCTATATTAAACTCCAATCTCTTCCAAAATAATATGCATTTGATTTTTCATTCTATCAATCTAATGAAAATATCCGTTTTGGCAGCCTTTCAGAGACACACTATGAATTTCGAACTTTGTAAGATTTTGTTGAAGTATTAAGAACACTGCTTGCCCACATATTCAACTGAGGCCCTTTTATCCTGTTCCACTCCCCCAAACTCCTTTCTATAATGTCAGGACCACAAAATCCAGGAGCAGTGCCCGACTGCAGCCATTCACCTTTCTTTCTGCTGTGAATATGGCATTAACACTCACGAGTGAAAAATATATATCAAACTAATTACCTTCTTTTCTTCCAAAGTAAAAGACAATGTAACACCATTCCTTTGGACATAATGCCATTTATTTCACATAAGGGAGTTTTTGTGAAACTCAGAAAAAGACGGTTTTTTTTTAATATGTGTGAATCAAAATCCAGATTAGCTAATTAATTCCTGTGTCTGAGAGTAAGATGAAGAATCATTGTGCTGAGAAAATGGCTGAAAGCAGAAAGAAATATCAGGCCAAGTACGACTAGTCCATGAGGTTCAAATTTCTCTCTGCCAATAAAACAAAGAGGCTTTTAATTTTTTAATTTTTTATTGTTTTATTCAAACATACAATACAATAAGGCTTTGGTTAGCTAAATATAGCAGGAAATGCATCATTGCTGGGTACTTAGGTCTGCCAACATAGTCAAGGTAAGCTGTTTAAATGGCAACAGTGGTTTGTTTGCTTGTTTGTTTGTTTGCTTGTTTGTTTTTCTCTTACATCCTACCCCATTATATAATGTACATTTAGTATTACTTGCTCATTGAGACATCTTAGGAACAATTTATTTGTTGAAGTCTTAACGATTCGATAAATTGATGTGTGTTATCTGCCCCTTAACTAAACTGTCCCAGATTACTGAGCTGGTTCTGCCTGACAGTGATGTCTGACTTGAGTTCTCTATTTCCCCACTCTGATGTAGGCCCTAGAAGTCAGAGTCTCTGAAAAGTGACCTGACGCTGTGTGGACCATCACTGTGTCATTTTTAGTGATGATGGATCTACCTCCCATGTCTCCAAGCCTCAGTCAGAGTTGGGTAATATATTCATTATGTAGAATTTGCCCAGTTGTTTTTGCAGAAGGAGGGAAGAGTAGAGACCATTTCTTTAGTTATCAGTAACCTGAGGTGTGATTAAAAGCTTTACTACTGTGTCTTCATGGAAAAATCTAAAGAAGTAAAATAATGGGATACTAGAAAAAGTCTAGGCTGGGGCCATCAAGGAAGTTCAGTCGATAAAGAGCCATGTCCTAAATTTGATCCCCAGAACCCACATGGTGGAATGAAAGAAGTGACTTGTCCAAGTTGCCCAGTGAGCGCCACACACGTGCCAAGGCACAGACGCACACGTGCACACATTCACAAACACACATACACACACCCTAAATAAATATAAAAAGAACAAGTCCAGAGACTTGACATCATTTAAGGATTATGAAATAATACTTCAAGATAAATCAATCTATTAAATCAATAACCTTTGCGATATTTTTATGCTTCTGGAATATCAAATTTCTTTTTTTTCCTTTTTTTAATTGGATATTTTATTTATCTACATTTCAAATGTTATCCCCTTTCCCAGTTACCCCTCTGGAAACCCCCTATCCCATTCTTCCTCCCCCTGCTTCTATGAGAATGCCTCCCCACCCACCCACCCACCCACTGTTGCCTCCTCTCCCTAGCATTACCCTACACTGGGGCATCAAGCCTTCACAAGACCAAGGGCCTCTCCTCCCATTGATGCCCGACAAGGCCATCCCCTGCTACATTTGTGGCTGGAGCCATGGGTCACTCCATGTGTACTCTTTGGTTGGTGGCTTAGTCCCTGGGAGCTCTGGGGGGTCTGGGTGATTGACACTGTTGTTCTTCCTATGAGGTTGCAAACCCCTTCAGCTCCTTCAGTCTTTTCTCTAACTCCTCTACTGGGGACCCCATGCTCAGTCCAACAGTTGGCTGAGAGCATCTGCCTCTGTATTGGTCAGGCTCTGGCAGAGCCTCTTGGAAGACAGCTGTATCAGGCTTCTGTCAGCAAGCACTTCCTGACATCCGAAATAGTGTCTAGGTTCGGTGTCTGTATATGAGATGAATTCCCAGGTAGGGCAATCTCTGGATGGCCTTTCCTTCAGTCTCTGCTCCATACATTCTCCCACTATTTCCTTTAGACAGGACTCCTTCCTGGTTAAGAATTTGGAAATGTATGAGTGGCCCCATCCCCCAAGCGGGGCTCTTGCCTAACCTCTGGATATGGTCTCTACAGGTTCTCCCTCCCTTTGTTGAGCATTTCAGCTAATCTCATCTCCTTTGGGTCCTGGGAGCTTCTTGCTTTCCTGGCATCTGGGACTTGCTGGTGGCTACCCCCAGTTCCCTATCCCCCATTGCTACGACCCTCTGTTCAAATTTATGACCCTCTGTATATCACCCCTGCCTCCTCAAATACCTGATCCTGCCCCCCCTCCTCTCTGCCTCTCAAGTCCCTCCCACCCTCTACCTCCCGTGAGTATTTTGTTCCCCCTTCTAAGAAGAACTGAAGCACCCACACTTTGGTCTTCCTTCTTCTTGAGCCTCATGTGGTCTGTAAATTGCATCTTGGGTATTCCAAGCTTTTGGGCTAATATCCACTTATCAGTGAGGGCATACCATGTGTGTTCTTTTGTGACTGGGCTACCTCACTCAGGATGATATTTCCTAGTTCCATCCATTTCTTAAAGCAGTGATTCTAAATGTTTATATTATACTTAAACATTTAGAAACCTGGAGTCATTTAAAGAGATTACTATCTGCTTCTTGGTTAAACATATACTCATGTAGCCCCCACCTCCTAAGTGTTAGAATCACAAGCATTCACTATCATACCCACTTTTATAAAGTGCCAAAGATCAAACCCAGGATTTACTGCATGACTGGCAAATACACGACCAACTGCCCTACAACCCCAGCTTTCCACCTGTTTTCTTAATTTTTTTGTCTGCCAGAGGTGTATACATATGTATTCTCAAGTCAGGGACACAGTGTTTGGAATTTCCCCTTTAGCACTCTACCTTCTTCCAAGGTAGATAGATTGGTAAATAGATAAATGATAGATAGATAGATAGATAGATAGATAGATAGATAGATAGATAGATAGATGTTAAATGTGTGCTGATGTAAGTAAATAAATTAAAAACCACAGTCAAACATCAAGCAGAGATCAGGGAGTCTTGTGGAAGAGTGGGGGACAAGATTGAGTGAGCTGGAGGGGCCAAGGACACCACAAGAAGATCAACAGAGTCAACTAACCTGGGCCCATAGGGACTCACAGAGACGGAACCATCAACTAAAGAGCATACATGGGTTGCACATATGTAGCAGATGTGCAGCTCAGTCTTTATGTGGGTCCCCTAACAATTGGAGCAATTCTGTTTCCTGCCATTGGATCCTCTTTCCCAAACCAGACTTCCTGGTCAGGCCTCAGTGGAAGAAGATCTCCGTAGTCCTGCTGCAACTTGATGTCCCAGGGTCGGGTGGTACCTAAGGGTGGCTTCCTCTTCTCTGAGGAAAAGAGGGAGGGGATAGTGGGGGAGAGATTTGTAAGGATTGTATGAATGGAACTGGAAGGAGAGGAGGGAGGGAGCTTGAATGAATGAATGAATGAATGAATGAATGAATGAATGAATGAATGAAAAGAAAATTTTAAGATGTATGCTAATGTGTGTGATATGTTTTAAAGTGGCATAATATTCACAAATATAGAAGCTGGGAAAAGTGACTGGACCTTACTATACTGTCATTCCCTTTATCTTTTTTAAGTGATATTTTTGACAAATAAGTCTTTATCAGATGTGTAGGTTAATGCATTTTCAAAGCATCATTGTAACTAACATATTAAAACACCATGCTCCCTGGGATGGAAAGCCAGCTGACATCTCGGTAAGTCCAGACATCCATCAACACTGACTCCCCACCCAGCCCCAGCAGCTCAGTGAGGTCATCCGGATTAACCATTCCTAACATAATCTTTACCACTTACATTCATTTCTTTTTACTCATTCTATCTTTCAAAATCTTGGTTTACCATGAGTACCGCATTTGGAAGCCAGATTGGTGTGTCATCTTGATTTTGTACCAAATCTCAAGTATTTTTAATTAATGTATAAATATGGCATCGATTAGTATTACCAAGGTAACAGAAATCGATACAAAGAGACAGCTCACGTTTCTCAGTCCTGTTTGACTCCACTCCTTCACTCTTTCAAATTAGTGAAACAGTGCCGAGGCTAATTTTAGAATCCCTCATTACTTCCAAATAAAGTATCTTGGCTCTTTAATCGTTTGCATCTGGCAAGACAGCAAAGTGCCTGGAAATCAGGAAAAAGAAGTTTGTGCTCCAGACTCCACCAGCCATGAGCTGAGTGGATGGGGAAACTCTTCTCGGAGTCTTGGTTCACCATGTAAAAAGAAGCGATAATTATACCTGTCGCTTTATGGGACTTGTAGAATTATACCTGTCCCCATCACACAGTGATCAAGCAAAGACTGTAAATAAGACATGTGGGGAGTGATTTTTAAGATTTTTGAGAGGGAGGAAGTAAGTTCACAACACTACATTTTGGCAGAAGTCCCTGCCGGGGCCACCTGTGTGTCACACATGTAGAAGCTGGAGGGCTGTCCATCTACACTTGTAGCTCAAGAGTAAGAGCAGGTGGATCTGTGAGTTTGAAACCAGCCTGCTGTACAACGTGAGAACTCCGGAACAGCCAGGGATTTACACAGAGAAACCAGACAAAAACAATACAAACAAACAAAGAGTGCAGTAGGAGCACAGAAACAGGATGCCCTCTAGGCTTTTTCAGTGATTCAAGAATCACTCTGCCCCCAGGCAGCTCCAGAGGTTTTAAACAACAAGACATAACTAATTTCCCACCAGTATTCTTCAACTTAACTGCTGGTGACCCTGGCTCCCTGAAGCAGAGTGACTCAGAATCAAGGCACTGTCTTCTTCCACAGCAGGGCACACCAAAATCTTTCAGAGTACTTCTGAAGGTGGTGTGTGTGTGTGTGTGTGTGTGTGTGTGTGTGTGTGTGTGTGTGTGTATGTATGCATGGTATATGTATGTGTGTGTGTTTGCAGATATACACACTGGTATGTATGCCAGAGAAGAATGTCTTCTATTGCTTTCCACTGTTTTTTCCCCCTGTGAGAAAGGATCTCTCACTGAACCTGAAACTCAGCATTTTTACTAAACTGGCAATGAGCTCCAGGGATCTATCTGTCTCCAACCCCAAATGCTGGGGTTAGAGGCACATGTGGCCATGTCTGGCTTTTATGTGTGTGCTGGGGATTTGAACTCAGGTCCTCTTATTTTCACAGAAGCTCTTACCCATTGACCATATCTCCAGACACAAGGGGTGCTTAAAATGAACATGCCTTGGGAATACCTCTTTGGTATTCCTTTTTTGTGTACCTCTAACACAAGTGCTGCAGAATCTCATGGGGACATGATCAGCCCCTTATAGCCTCACCAAAACATGCACACAAAGGAAGGTAAGCCACTCGATGACAGTTTACCATAGACAAAAAAACCCAAATGATTCAGATACAGACAGAAAAATGAGTGGAATGTCTAACAGGATGACTAAATCTCGACAGTATTATCTAGGAGAAATTGTTGCTCAGAAGCAACGTGAATGGCAGCCTCCCCACAGGGCTGGGCCATGCATTTCCCTTAGAAAACTAACGTCCTAATAGCAGAGTGGGTAGGCAGATATTTTAGTGGGCACCTGTAGAATTGTGTCAATGCCTCAGGGTTCACATGCACTGATGACCCTTGCAGTGGCTGACACTCCTGGCTTCCAGCCAATGAGGTCACTCCACTGCCTCAGCTCCCCATCGCAGCCCTGGCTCATGCTTTCCAGCACCTGCACTTCTCCTTTCCAGCATGCATGATGATGTGAGTGCGCTGTGATCTAAGAACTTTTCCTTCTGCAGACGTGATTCTGACTTTCAATTATGTCCAAAACCTGGACTGATCTTTGTTCCTATATGCCCTCCCCATTGCTGTTCTGAGTTAGACTTAGAAAATCCCAAAGGTGAAGGGGTCTCTGCAAATGCTCAGCTGACCATTTGTGTCACTTGGTAGAAGTCTGTGAGGCAAGCACATAGCTCACCACCTCCACTTCAATGCTACCCGTTTCCAGCGTTTCCCTTCCTTGCCCTGGATTTTGGGTACGCCCTAAGCAGGGTTGAAAATATATTACTGTGACAGCTGGGATCTGAGCCTATGAGGAACTCTGGGTTCCACAGTGTTAGGCAGAGTGATGTTCGGACCCGAAAATAGAGCCCATCTGATAACCTGGAATGAAATGCCCCTGACAGCTGATGCTTGTCTGTCCCTCCAGCATAGCACACACTGGGCTCAGTGCAGCAAGATGGAAATGATCAGTCAGAAAGTTCACTCTGAATGGAAGGCATCCTTCCGCACTGCCCAAGCATCCAAATCCATATGACACTGAGGAGACTGACAGCAAGATTCTAACCCTTTACAGGAGGTGGGGGAGGTATGTAAGCTTCTTCTCTTGTCACTGTGACAGAACCTCTGAGACAACCGAATAGAAGTTTCTTTAGACTCACAGTTTTAATCCATCATGTAAGGGAAGGCATGGCAGAATGCATGGCAGTAGGAATGGATAGTGGTGGAACCTCACTTCTTGGTGGATCTGGAAGCAGAGAACTCTGGACTAGAACTAGAAAAGAAAATAGCATTCAAGGCCAGCCTACAGTGCCCATGTCTTCTACTGAGGCCACATGTCCCAAAGGCTCCATAATCTCCCAAAGCAACAGTGCCACCTGAGGGTTACACACCCAAACACATGAGCCTATGGGTAGGAGGACTCATGTCCAGACCACCATAGCAGACGACCAATGAGACGCATGGGGAGTGTGAGGCTAACTAGACTACAAGATGATGCTCTAGGAGGCAGATCCAGAGCCTCCCCTCACACTCAGTCTCTGAGCACTCACCTGCCCTCCCTCACTTAAGAATGACAGCAGGAGTTAGCTGAGTTGATTACTGTGGGATTGTAGGATGCCACACACACAGCAGAGCTTAGAGGATTCTTTCTCCCTGCATCAGCTCCAAGGAAAACACAGTCAGCCCTGCGGGTTCCATAGCCATGCTGTCAAGCAACCACAGCTTAAGAGGACTGAAATAGTCAACACTGGTATCTGTACTTCTTCCTTGTTGTTCTCTAAATAATATAGTATAAAATCATTTGCATAGCATTTACATAGTATTAGAAGATAGTTTAGCATGCGTGGGAGGCTGTGTGTAGGTTGTATGCAAATACTAAGTCTTTTCTACAAGGAGCATGAGCATCTGCATATTTTGGTATCTTCGGAGCTCTGGGATCCATTTCTTTGTGGATGCCAGGGAATGGCAGTACAAGCTATGCAGGTATTAGTTAGAATTTCAGCCATGGCAAGAATGCAAAGCAAAACTCACACATGTGTCTCTAAAGTTTTCCTCCAGAGATTTAAAAAAAAAAGGCTCATGGGGAGTCGCATGAGTGCCAACGTATATCGTTCTGGCCACAGCTTTCACATCTTTCCCAAACACCTGCATTATGGCTGCCATCACATCCCAAACTATCTTCCTGCTTTCCCCCAACCCCCATCTCCTGGGAGTACTGCTCCTCTCTGCTCTTCATGACAGTAGCACTTTTGAGACTAAGGGCACCCTCCCCTGAAAACAGTCATTTACAACAAGGTCATTCCCAAAACAAAATTTATCTTAAAATGTCAGAAAGCCAGTACTCCCATGATGAAAATCAAATTCAAATGTCTAACTTAAAACTCAGCCACCAGCTCTGACCTCCTGGAGGCAAAGTGAGCTATCTCAGGCTACTATTACAAGCTGAGCATGGGTTGAGTGTATAAGTACAGACTAGGCAAAGAGAACTACCCAACCTTCTATCTCTTTCTAGATGAGGAGTTTGAACCCAATACCATTCATGGAGACAATTCCAAGGCCTTCTAAAGGAGCAAGGACTCTACCTAGGTATGTCTGTTTACCTACCTGTGTGTGATGCCCTGCCACAGGAGTTCACCAGGCCATCACTGTGGAGAACAACCAGACTCTATGGGCACATCTGTGGCTCCTTCCTTCCCCAGTCCCTGCTCAACCTTTTCAAAGTTCACCATGAATCAAACTGATGGAGGCATTAGGTAATGTGGAGAAGGAGAGAGCAACGTTACTCAGACAACAAGCTGCCAATGCAACAGGTCACCTATCCCAGGTCTTGGGGCACCTTGGAGGGTCAGAGAACACTGACAGATTAACATGTCTATGTAGTGCAAGTACTGAGATAAGCCTGGGTAGAACAATTTCCTGTAGCTTACAGTGGTCTCTAGGAATATTGCCATTATGTCATTGAACTATCATTAACTTTTGATTGTGTGTTTTGCATAGATGCCTGGAGAAGACAGAGAAACAAGATTCACCACTGAAGGACATAACATCCACAAGCAGGAAAATGTCTCATGATTGGGTTAAAACCAAAGGTCAAGCCATATTGTCCTGGTTTTGTCAAATTGGCACAAACTTGAGTCACCAGGGAAGAGGGCACTTCAATTGAGTAATTGCCTTCACTGAATGGGACTGTAAGCACTATGGGGCATTTTCTTTATTAATGATGAAAGCAAACTGAGGAAGATGCCACCCCTAGTTAAGTGGGCCTGGCTTATGTGAGGAAGTAGGCTGGCCAAGCCATGAAAACCAAGGCAGTAGGTAGCACTCCTCCACAGACTTTACTTCAAATCCTACCCCTAGGCATCTGCCTTGAGTTCCTGTTGCCAATTCCTTCAATGATCAGCTGCAGCCTGCAGGCCAGATAAGCCCTTTTCCCCCCAAGCTGGTTTTGGTCAATATTTTCTCACAGCAATCGACAGTAAGCCAGGACACCTGTGGTCCTAGAAGGTCAGTATGGACCACATAAAGCTGCAGTCTGAGCTGGACTTTATTCAGACATCATCCGCTTATTATTACATGTGCCAGGCCTTAGCCCACATTACTCACAAGGCTTTGCTCTCCGTTTCACACCTTTGCAAAAGACACTTAGAATCATTAAGTCCTCAGGAGTGAGAAAGGTCACAATGTTTGAGAAAGGTCACTATGAGTTAGGCTTCAACCAAACCCAGCTGATTCTTTTTGTTTCTTGACCACAGTTTTATAAGTGAGCACCCGTGTGATATTAGACAGCCTGCAAGAGGCACAGTAGAAGGGCAGAGCAGAGAGAACAGAAGATAGGTGGGGGGGGAAGCTAAACACAGAAAAAGGAAGGAGGCACACTTACACTGAGATGTCAGAACTTCCTTCCTCACCAAATATGTATATAATTTTCCCTTTGACTACTATGGTAATCTAAATGAGAATGGTCCCTATAGGCTCATAGATTTGCAAGCTTGGTCACCAGGTAGTGGCACTATTAAGACGTGTGGCCTTCACCCACACATAGGTAGCAGGTATGCAGCTCAGTCTTCATGCAGGTCCCCCAACTAGAGTGGGAGCTATCCTGAAATCTGTTGCCTGATTGTGGATCCTGTTCCCCTAACTTGACTGCTTTGGAAGCAGTGGAAGAGTATGTGTCTAGCCCTGCAGAGACTTGATGTGCCAGGGTTGAGGGAGATACCCAGGAGGGGCTTTCCACCTTCTCAAAGGAAGAGAGGGGGGAATTGGGATAGGGAACTGGGAGGAGGGGAACTGGAGGAGGGAGGCAGAGATCAGGACGATGAATGAATAAATTAATTAATGGGAAAAGAAGAGGTATGACCTTATTGAAATAAGTATGACCTTGTTGGAGGAAGTATGTCATTGGGTGGGCTTTGAGGATTCAGATATTCAAGCCAGATTCAGTCTCTTTTCCTGCTGCCTGTGTGCCATCAGGCAGTGGCACTATTAAGTTACCTCTCCAACACCACATTTTCCTGTGTGTCACCATGAGAATAACGGACTAAACCTCTGAATGTAAACCAGTCCCAATTATGTGGGATTTTTTTAAGAGTTGCCATGGTCATGGTATCTCCCCACAGCAATAGAAAACTGACTGAGACATCTATGCTTCCAAATGTCTCTATCATGTAGACGTATATGACAAATGCCAATCAGTATTCCATTACGTGGCAGGGACAGATCAGGAGAGCAGGTGACTGGAGAGCCCCCAGTTCTTGCCATTCTTATCATCTCATTGCTTCATATTCCCAAGGATGAAGCTGAGTTGGACTCTCATAGGCAATTAGTTCCAAGGCTCAGCCAGATCACTGTAGAGCATTAAGAAGCCAGGTCTCTACCTGTGGTACCTTCTCTTCCAGGTTTCATTCTGCTGGATTTATCTGAAAAGAGAGGAACCAGGGAGCATATGAAGATTTGGGATGATCTGTAGAGAGGCAATACTGCTAGGAGACAGATGTAGCCTCCAGGAAAAGAATGGCGGAACATTCTAGGCTAAGCTTGAAGAAACGTTGTACTGAACAATAAGTTGGAGGGATGTGTTAGAGTGTGAAGGCATTAGGGAGCTGAGTGACTTGTGTTCTGGAAGAGGTACGTGTGGTGCATTGTCAACCTTCCTCACTGTGCAGCTATGGCCCGGGTATAGAAGTGGGAATCTCAGAGACCAAGAGTAGGGTGTTCCCTCTGTACCCCAACACACACTCCCTGCTAGTTCACTTGGAGTTCTCCGCTGTTATCTCTCTACTGATGCACTTTTTTGGCTTTTCTTTTTGAGAGAGAGTCTCTTTACATTACCCAGGCTGAATTCAGCTTGCAATCCTTCTGCCTCAGCCTCCCAGCTACTGTGACTGAGGGTATGGGCCACCATTCCCAGCTATACATATTATTGTATACACAATGCACTCTTGAATTTTTTTTTTTTTTTGGAAATCCATAGAAATTTTATTTTTAAAAAATCTGTTCAATATTTAATTGATGCAGCTACAGATGAAAATAAATTTTCCTGGGGAAATTATCACTAGTCTGCTTTATATTAAAGATTTCATAAGCATTGATTGTCTTACTGTTGTTACAATGGACTCCTGAGAAACCCACTGTGCACTACAACACAGTATATCTGTGCAACGCCAGGTAGGCATGACCACAAGGGATACCTTGCAAGGAACTGCCTCGGCTTCTGACTTTTCCCACCTGTTTAAGACAAATCTCACCATTGCTCATCCCACCCACATCCTGATCAAATCCCACTTCCTGATCAAAATCAGACTTTCTTTTGTCAACTCCTATTACCTATGTAACCCTTACATTAGGTTCCTCTGTACATTTCACCTTAAGCAGAGACTACATATTCAATCCTGTTTGTGTATGAGTTGGGTTGATTATTCAACACTCCCGTGGCACTAGCATTAATAACGTGAACAGGAAATACAAAACCAAATAGAAGTATCAGGCTCCACTGTGCAACAGAACAGTAGAGAGCTATAGTTCAGAATTACCTAATGCACCTTTTGTTAGGACCAAAAGGAAAGGAGTTTGGGCTGTTGGGATGGCTCTGTGGATAAAGGTGATTTCTGTAAAAGCCTGGTGGCCTGAGTTCAATCCCTGGATCCCACAACAGGATAGCAGTCAGAGATGAGGAAGGATAAGTAAAAGAAAGGACTGAGAGGAGGAAGAAGACAAAGATGGCATGAAACATGATTACTGTACTTGTCTGAGTGCATCCTCCCAGTCATTACACAGGTAGAAATCCGCCCACATAACCAGTATTGTCATTTCTCTCAACTATCGAATTAACACTGCAAATGTCCACCTTTACAATCTTTAAAGGAAGAAGCCAGTGTACTCTCGGCCTGAATTATGTAATTTGTAGTTTGAAATCAGCCTTGCCTTTTTCCCACTGTCTCATTGATTTTTATGTCTAAGCAGATTTCTCAGGCACTCTTTAACTTGATTCTGACTTGCAGCCTAGGGCCATGAGTGTAACGATTTAGGTGGACATGAGACCCAATCAGAGGACAGGAGGAGACAAGGCTGTGTTCCTCTTAATTGGAAACAGCTTGTGTCTGCTTCGAAACAAGATGAGCCCGGCAGAGTTTGGGAACAATGTAAAGATAAAAACACATTCTTTAAGGATGAAGAGCTATCTCTTACAAAGTGCTGCCCAAATCCCAGCAATTGGAGCTGTGTGTCTCATTACTGATGAAGGCAAATGAATCCAGGGAGAACTGCTTTGGCTACTAAACCTTAGAAACAACCATTGATGGTGTGTACATTCCTAAAGGGAGGGCTGAAAGAGAGGAAGGCCTCCTACCCTCCCTTGAAGGAATATTTATGTGAGTCAAGGGTCATGGGACATCTTCCCACCCAAGATTGCTTGGTGACCTCCAACTCTATGAAGAACACGCACTTGGTGTTAGTTAAGCATCTATTGTGTACTTAGTCCCAGTCACTACTATGGAGCTGCTTTTGACTGAGAAAGTCCATAAGCTAATGAGTTAAACACAAGGCCTATGAGTCCAATGGATTTGAACTCACCACAGTACTGGACAGGATAATAAACACAGTGGAAGTCTGGTAGTGGCTCCTGAAGGCAGTGACAAGGGCCCAACCACCAAGCTGATGCTTACAGCAGAACTGATTGTTTGGGTGTGTGAAGTGATGAAGGGAGGGTGTGTCTGCCTGCCATGTTTTTCCATGTTGAATGACCAGTGACCAAGTAGAAATTAGGATGGAAAATATGGACGATTGATAGAATGCAGTATTAAGAGAGATAGACAGACAGAAAAGAAACATATACACATGTGTACATGTGCATACATGCACACACATGCATATACATGTGCATACACATGCACACAGAAAGAGAGGGTGTGAAGAGACACTGTAAAAGGGAGAGGTAAAGTCTCTCCAACTGAAAATAACAAAGGCTTCATCCTATAAAAAAAAAAAAAGTTATGTCATAATCAAGTCCTGAAAATTAAATGAAAACTGAAGAGGTGAGATCAAGTCAAGGCATTCTTGGTGAAGAATGGACAGGAACAAGGGAAGAGGAGAATTTGAGAAATGCAGAGCTGCCTAGTGTGGCTAAAACGGGATAAAGAGGGTCTGGAAATTTGGCTACAAGGTAACTTACTTCCAGTGCAAGGCCTAGGCCATGGAGAGCAATGCTCTGCACTGCCTCTCAGGGTGAAGAGAGCAGAGACCTTTAGGTGGGAAATGACAGAGCAAAGTAGTGATGCCCATGCTTGCCCTGTTTGCTCAGAGATGGTAAGATGACCATCACCCCTTCAGGCCAAATCTATTGCTTTGGAGGTTTGAAAAGAAACAAAAAATAAAAAATAAAAAATAAAAATAAAGTTAAATCAAAAGTTCCTTCTCCATTCCCCTGGGCTGGACTTTCTCCAAGAAGGACAGATGGAAGGAGGTGGGCATAGTAAAGCTAGCCCTTTTATACTGCACGGTGACCAAACTGTCCCGCAGGGCTTCCCGGGTGGGTCTCGGATCAGCTGAAAGGCACCAACGAGTGCTTAATGACCAGAGAAAATGTCCAGCCCTGTAGGGAAGAGAGAGCTTTCCGGAGATTTTGGGGGAGGGGGAGGGAGAAACCAGCCTTCTGGAGTCCTCTTACAAAGAACATTTGCAGGTAGCTAGAGAGTATGGGGCACATCACCTTGCCCCTGGCAGACTGGCCCTTCCTGAGAGGGAGCTGGCACCTGACAGACTTCTGAGGGGCTGAACAGACTTTGTGTGCCAACCACAGCAATTTCATGGCACTGAACTGAACTCAGCCAGTTGGCACCACGGCTGTTCGAGTAAGACAGGAGATTACAAAGGAAAGAAATGGAGTGCTGTACATGGGGAAAACCCTGGAGCTCCTGCAGCAAGCTCTATGGGCACAAACCCCGAAGCCAGCAGCCTGTGGCGTCCCAACACAGGCAAATTCAAATTGTGGCAGCCAGGTGGAATTTATCCATTTACCTGTCTGTCTTTCTTCCTCAGTCTGGGACTCCCTGGGGACAAGAACCACTAGATTTATCTCTAGGCTGTTATATAGAAGATTAGAAGGCAGACAGGCTACATGACTCCAAAGTGGAGGGAGATGGAAGGGAGAGTATGAAATAAAGATGCAGGTGACTTACTACCTTCGTTAGACATGAGTAATTTGAATAAATTCTGTCTGGATGAATGACTCTATTGGGAACTTAATCCTGTGTTGACGTGTACATGTGTATGTGACATGTGTACATGCATGCAGTGCACATATGTTCACTGGTTCCTTCTGTTCCCACATGAAAGATTCCATCCTTCCTAGTTGACCATGGGGCCCAAACCTGTAATTCCATATGGGAAGAAGCAAGATCACCCAGAGTGTGAGACCAAGCTGGGTCAAATAGTAAGAACCTATCTCAAAAGTCACATTTTCTGCGTCCACATCTTGTGTTCTGGCAACAGGGAATGGGTTTCCGATCATGAAAATCAATGTGCCCTAATGTTCTGGGCATCCTTCACCCCACTGTGATGCTGGGCAAGCCACCAGGGCCGGAGAGACCTGACTACACACCCTCTGTAACCCTTACTTCCTCTCTTCCTTTTTAACTTTGTTTTCAGCAGAGTGCAACAAGGAAGAAATCATCAGAGCTGTGTGTACCCACTTGTTTTAATATTTTCACACAAATTAATGCACTCTCATAAAAAAAAAAAAAAAAAAACCTCCATGTCACCCCAGAGTTAAAAGCAGAATTGACAGAGTTGCCACAGGCAACCAAAACCAGGGAGGGGGTGCCTGAAGTGTAGAGATGAAGGTAGTGACCACATACATTACCACAGAGGGAGAGAAGAGCCAGGAAGCATGTCCATCCCTTTCTGCCTTACCGTGTATGGTAAAAGCTGAAGTTAGGACTCAATGGTAAAGAACTTTCTAGCACATGCAAGGCCTTAGATTCAATCTCCAGCACCAATAAGAAAAAACTTCTGATATAAACCAACAAAGTTTTAGTCATTGGTTGAGTGCTAATAGAAAAAAATAATACAAGTTATAATTAGTTCTTGCCTTTTATATTCTTTGCTGCTACAGCTATATTATAGCTTAGATTTGAAGGTTTTATTTGTTTGTTTTATGAGTATAGTACATCTATTTGCTGTTCTTAGTATATTTTTTCATTTTTAAATTAGAAAAAAATTTTCATTCAATATATTATGATCATGGGTTTTGAGACAGGATCCCGCTATGTAACCCAGGCTGGCTTAGCAATCACTGTGTGGTCCAGGTTATCCTTAAACTTTCAGTGCTCCTATCTCAGGGTGAAAACAGCAGAGATATTTAGGTAGTAAATGACGGTCAGTGCTCCTAGCTCTGCTTCCACATCCTAAGATGTCAGATGTGAACTGCTGTGACCACCTGTTTTTTGATTGATTGATTGATTGATTGATTGATTGATTGATTGATTGATTTTAGACAGGGTCTCACTGTGTAGCTCTGGCTAGGCCAGAACTCACTATGTAGACCAGGCTGTCCTTCAACACACAGAGATCTACCTGCCTCTACCTCTCAAGTGGTAGGATTAAAGTCATCTGCTACTAAGCCATGCCATGCCTGCGTTTATTCAAGTTTAATATGACAGACTCTTTGTGTAGGTGTTCTTATGGCCATTTCATAATACAACTCAAAAATGATGCTTGGAGTTGACTGAAGTATAGTCCTCTAGTCTTATTCTTAAATAAGAATAGTAGATCATGGAAATAACTCTGTGGTGACAGAGCTGTTGGACCAATGCCATCTGCTGGCTGTGTTCTGGGTAGTTTCAGTACACAGGGTGCTAGGCATTTTTTTAACTTTAAATATATTATGCTCTGTATTAGCTTTCCATCACTGTGACCAAATAACTGAGAAAGTGGGTTATTCTGAGGGATCCAGTTGTGAACTCAGGTGTCCTTATTGATTTGAGTGTCTTACAAGTTAGCTCATCATGTTAAGAGCTCACTTTACCACAGGTACAAAGAGGAAGAGACTGGCTTCTCACAGTCCCCTTCAAAGGCATGACCCTAAGCCTTGCCTACAAAATGTCTGCAACCCTGGCAACAGTGCTATCCCAGGCACCAAGACTTTAGCACAAAGACATTTAGGGAACACTTAATCCAAACCACAACAGACACAAAATGACTGCATAATGGAACAAGGATGAACAGTGAGACTGCAGGTGTCCCATGCCATCCTCTGGGGTGAGGGCTGCAAGGATGAGTCACTCGACTGCCCTTATAAACCAGTCTGTCTCTTAAGGAAAATAGCAGGCTCAAGTGATGGTTTGGCATGGGCATAAGCCATGGTCAAGTTCCCTAACATGACACTTATGTGAGCTGCTGATGTTGGGACTGACAAGCAATATATCATACAGCATTTGAGAGCTGAGTCTGAGAGGACGGTGGTGCAGATGCCAGGTTTAGGTAATGAGGCAAAGAAAGGTACCTCCTCTGATTCATCAGAACTGATCTATTCCTGAAGGGGGAAGTCCTCAGTTCAGGCCTGAAGTCTCCTCTGCTAATTCTAACTCCTCATCCTTCTTGGGAGCTGCCACAGATCCTAAAGTCCTCCCATGAGAGTCCTCCCATGGAACTCCTCTGTGAGTTTCGCTGCACTCTGTTTCTGTTGCTTTCAACCTGGTGCTCTGCTTCCCAACCACTCCAAACAACAACTAAATCACCAAAATATCACCAAGCTTTAGATAAATGTGCCTGGCACAGACAGGAGGTATGTGATCCCTCCAGGAGAGAATATTTAAGTTTCCAGAACATTCTTCTTTCAATCAAGAACTATTTAATGACCACCCACTGTGTTCATCCTCTTATGACAATAATTTTTAGAGCAATAGAAGAGCAAAGTCTGCTCATCCCACCGTGCCTACACTGTTCTTAGACATCCCTTCCATTCACAGGTCTGGCAGGAACCCTTAAGTCTGTTATGCTTCCATTTTTCAGCTATTTGGTATTAATTCCCCCCCCCCAAAAAAAAACCTAGCTACTGTGTCGACCTGCTGCTTTTATTGTTGTTGTTGTCTTATTATGAAATTTTGAGACACAGTGTGTGTGGTTTTTTTTTCCAGAGACTGAGTTGAGCAAACAAAGATTACCTAGGAGGCGGATATAGGCAGCACAGAATTAAAGTAATAGCTTGTAAGGAAATTAGACAGGAGGTATGCCATCCCTCCAGGAGAGAATATGTAAGTTTCTAGAACATTCTTCTTTCAATCAAGAACTATTTAATGACCACCCACTGTGTTCATCCTCTCATGACAATAATTTTAATGATAAAAGTACACTTTTATCATTCGTGTCTAATTCAGCTAAGCAGAGCTTGGAAAAACGAGTGGGTGCTCAGCATTTCTAATGAATTGTAGTGACACAGGCTTCAGCCTCCTGTGCCCACGATGCTCTTTAGCCATTGTTTAAGATTGTTTTATTTTTATTCCATTTAGCTCTTCTTAGTGAGGAAGCTATGCAGTGTGGTATTATGTCTGATGTTTGACCTTTGGGCAAACATTCAGCAGGGAGATGAATCCAGGGCTAATTCCACAACCCCGGGCATTTGGCCAGCCTCCTCCAATAATCCTTCCAATCACCTCAACCATGGAGCCATCCACCCTCTATTATGACTGAGAGAATACTACGGTGTATATGTTGAAAAGATATGCCTTTTGTGCATGCATCCACAAGCCTCCCTAGTCCCCTTTCTACTGACCCACCCTGCACAAACATAACCCCTTGTTCCCTTATGCTGATTAGATTGATTGCCTTCTTTTTATATGATCCCCACAATTAACAGACTTCTCATAAGAATAGATTGATCCCTCTTCCTTCTTCTGTCTCCCCATATCCCAATCATTTCAGCTCCTTCTTATTTAAAGTATTGTCTAAGTTCCCTCTGCCCTTCTCCCGAGCAGCTGCAAGCACAGGTTGTCATGGGCTCATTTTTGCCGTATGGAGTCAGTCATTCTGAAGTAGCTGGGGACAGCAGGAAAGCCAGCAGAGTGGCTGACCCGGGCTGGTTTCAAGGGCAAGGGACAGCTGGCATTCAGGCAGCCTCTGCCAGCATGGAGTGGGCAGAGTAGGCCCCTGGGAGCAAGAGAGTGGAATGTCCAATAGCCAGAAAGAGCCTAAGCCTGATGAGGCTTAACTGTCCCCACAGCACCGCTGTGGAGATGAACAGGTGTTCCCACAGCTGATTGGGCACTCGGCTTCTAGTAGGGATCTGGGGTGGGTTGCACTGAAGAGGGAATTGTAGATACTCAGAGATAAGCAAGCCTTTACCAAGCCATGGAGAATAGCAACTGAGATGGAAGTATTTAATCCTAAGGGGTAAAAATATTTGACTGTCAGCCAATCAGAAATTGAAGGCGACACATTTGGGGTAATGCTACTCCAAGGGTGAAGTGATCCTCAGAAATGACATCCTGGGAGCTAGCCAAAAGACAGCCTTCCAGGCACTATCTCAGACCTACTCATTCAAAAGCTACACTTGAACAAAATCTACAGGTAATTCCTAGGCACATTAGAGCTTGCAAAACCCCCAGTCTAGAAGTGTGGTCCTTGGAGTGTGACTCCCAAACCAAAGCATTAGCAGCAACAGCAGCAGCTCCTGCAAGGTAAAGAAAGATGCACATTTTCAGGTCCTGACCTCTGAGGATGGGTCTCCGCATGTACTGCACGTATTTTTAACAACCAATCCAACAACTTCAGTACATATAAAAGTTTGAGAAACATATTCTGGACCTCTCTCTCTCTCTCTCTCTCTCTCTCTCTCTCTCTCTCTCTCTCTTCCTCCCTCCCTCCCTGCCTCTCTACTCCCTCCCTCTCTCTCCCCCTCCCCTCCCTCTCCCTCTCCCCCAGAAAAACTTTCTCTGAGTATCCCTGGCTGTCCTGGAACTCTCATTGTAGACAAGGGTAGCCTCGAACTCAGAGATCCACCAGCCTCTGCCTCTGCCTCTGCCTCTGCCTCTGCCTCTGCCTCTGCCTC
>JADRCG010010506.1:585804-634277 GCA_019844195.1 Rhabdomys dilectus
ACAAAACAAAACAAAACAAAACAAAACAAAACAAAACAAAACAAAACGATGTGAAGAGATTCTGTACAGCAAAGGACACTCATGAAGTCAAAATAGCAGCCTACAGAATAGGAAAATATCTTTACCAATTATACATCCAACAGAGAATTAGGATCTAAAATATATTTTTTAAAAAACTGAACATCAAGAAAACAAATAAACCAATTTAAAAAAAATAGTATACAAAACTAAGCAGAGAGTTTGGAAAAGATAAAACACAAATTGCTGATAAGCACTTAAAGAAATGTTTGACATCCTTAGTCATCAGAGAAGTGCAAATTAAGACTACTTTGAGATTTCATCTTACTCCAGTCAGAATGGCCAACATCAATTAAAAAAAAAGGACAGCACAGGCTGACAAAGATGCAGAGTAACAGGAATATTTATCCATGGCTGGTGGTCATGCAAACCTGTACATTATGGAAATCAGTGTGTAGGCTTTTCAAGAAGCTGGATGTGGATCTACCTCAAGATCCAGCTACACCGCTCTTAGGTATATACCCAAAGGGCTCTACATACTATTACACATGCTCAATCATGTTCATTGCTGCTCTATTCATAATAGACAGAAACCAGAAACTGCCCAGATGTCTATCAACTGATGGATGGACAATGAAAATGTGATATATTTACACAATGGAACATTATTTAGCTATTAAGAAAAATGAAATTTGCAAGTAAATGAATGGATATGTTTTGTTTTTCAAAAGTCATCCTGAATGGAGTAACCAAGACCCCAAAAGACAAATACTGTATGTTTTCTCTTATATTTAAGCTTTCAGAGCACTACAATTTGAATAGCCACAAAGCTTAGGTAATTAGTAAAGGGGCAATAGGGAGAAGAGGATCCCCAAGGAAAGGGAAATAGAATATGCCATTACTGAGAAACAAGGGAAAACAAGACCAGGAGAATTAGTGTGGAAGGAGATTAGGACAAAAGGGTAAAGAAGAAACTGGGGAGGGACAATTACCATGAAGGGCCATTGGAAAACTACTACTGTAGAAGCTTCCTAAAAATATAGGATTATAGGAAAGGCATCTAAACGTAGTCAGCAGATAATGGGGGAGATATCAAAGGAGCTCACTGAAACCTTCAGTAACAGGAATGGGTTACAGCTCACTCAGACATTCACCTAAAGTAACCCCACTGAAAATCCCCAAACATCACAAGCTACTCTCCACAACTTGATATACACATGCAATAGTGGCACAAACGTTGCAAGAGTAACCAACCACTTTTATCTTTTACCAATGAGATTAAAATAATTATACATCTCCTTTCTCTTTCCTTCCTCCAAATCCTCCCATGCACCCCTATTTGCTCTCCTTAGATTTCATGGTCACTTTTTCATTAATTCCAACCACCTTTTTGATTGTTCTTAAGATCTACTCCATGGTATAGAACCTCTACCTAACACTGCTAAAATGGCCAAGAAACTAAGACCAGGAAGTCATGGGCCTAGGGGAAAATCTAGTACTAGAGAACATACCTAAGGGAACATAGAAATGACTCATAATGACATAGTGCTATACCCATAGACCAGTGCCTTGCTCAACCCACATCAGAGAATGCAGTAGATGGGAATTAATACAGAGATCCACAACTGGACAATATGTAGATTGTGAGAAACCTTGGAGCACTCACTCCTAACTAGAATGTATTCATCAAACCCCTTCCCTCAAGGCTCAGAGATCTTTTAAGGAAAAGAGGCAGAAATTTTGCAAGAGCCAAAGGTGATAGGTTACTCTAAGGAATTAGTGTCTTCTAGACACAACAGGACTGATACAGAAACTCACAGAAACTGTGGCAGCACAGGCTCAAGCCACAGGGTCCCAACACTGAAAGGGGAAAGTAGATACAAGATACCACCCTTAACCAGTAAGGTATTTGCCATTTTTATTTTTTTAAGAAAGAGAGGGGGTTAAATAATGTAAAGTTTTGTGGGTAAGAAAATGGGAGGGGGTGATCTAAAAGGAAATTGGGCAGTGGACAAATATATTATACAAACCTGGCATTGTGGTACATACCTTGAATCCCAACACTCAGGAGGCAGAGGCTAGTGGGTATCTGTGAGTTTGAGGCCAACATGGTCCATACTGTGAGTTCCAGGACAACCAGTGCTACGTGTGTTGAATAATGGGGAAGGGAAGTATCAGGATGTCCAAAGTTAGCTTTAAACAAGAGAAAGAGAGAGTGTAGAAGAGAAATAAATGTGGTTAACTGTTACATCTATGGATTCCAATGAAAAAGGAACAGTCTTGCTCTAGATTTCAAATTTTTCAGAATAAAAAGAAGTGAGAATAGATATTATGTAAATAAATGAATTAATCAATTCAGCTCCTGGAATTTGGCAAACTGTTTTCTGTAGACTGATAAGCAGTTTATTCACATTGATTCTAAGGTGGACAGGGCAGGCTTTAGAAGGAGCAGGATAATCCTTCATGGTCTCTTCCAGATCACACAAAGATGCTTCTGTAATGTGGACAGCCTAAAATAAAAATCAGCTTCTGTGATGTATGTGATATTTTAGTGACTACTGCCATCTTGTGGATATAACATCTCAGTGAAGGTGGAAGCCAGACATTCTAGGTCACCAAATGCTGGTGCCTAGCACAGTCAAGTGGCTAACACACCAGAGGTTAGAGACTTAAGTACTTTCGTGGACTTCCTTGGAGAGTAATGGCCTCCATCTTTCAACAGGCTGTCTGGATGCTCGGAGTCCTTTACCTTTAAAATTACCAAGCCTAACAGGACTCTCATCGATTTTACTTGACAAAATTAGAGCCAGGAATCCATTTAGTGGGGTTTTACTGCCATTTGCACATAATATTGACTTGTTAGTGTTGTTTTCTTATTCACAGAGGTCCATAAAAGTGGTACTAGGCCTTTTGATGCCAGCTTGTCAAATTTCTAGTTTGTCCGCAAAGTGTAGAGAGCAGGTTCGATGGGGTCATTCTTAGTTGAGAGATGGGGAGAAGAAAGGGGTAATGCGAAAGAAAGAAAGAAAGAAAGAAAGAAAGAAAGAAAGAAAGAAAGAAAGAAAGAAAGAAAGAAAGAAAGAAAGAAAGGAAGAAAGAAAGAAAGGAAGAAAGGAAGGAAGGAAGAAAGAAAGGAAGAAAGAAGGAAAGACCTCCTCATCAGAAGGAAGAACTTTTGAAGAGAAGGTACACATAAAATCCTGATCTCTTGTTCTCCATGCAGGACGGATGTGGTCATTGTGGCTAGACAGAGATCCATCCACATTTCAGGTTCAAGGCACGGCTTCCTGTGTGAGCCAGCTTAAACATGTCTGCTCCCACAGCTCTTCCTGAGAACGGAGATAATAAAACAAAGATAATATGGCTTAGGCTGTGATTCGCAACCTTTCTAATGCTGCAACCTTTTAGTACAGTTCCTCATGTGGGGGTGACCCCAACCACAAAATTGTTTCATTGCCACTTCGTAACTAAAATTCTGCTACTGCTATGAATCATAATGTAAATTTCTGACATCCAGGATATCTGATACGCTACCCCTGTGAAAGACCCCTCAAAGGCATTGCGACTCAAGGGTTGAGAAACATTGAGTTAGAGGTTTGGCAATGCTTTAATAAAGTGGTTCTTGGGGCCAGAGAGATGGCTCAGCATTTAAGAGCACTGACTGCTCTTCCAGAGGTCCTGAGTTCAATTCCCAGCAACCACATGGTGGCTCACAACCATCTGTAATGGGATCCGATGCCCTCTTCTAGTGTGTCTGAAGACAACTACAGTGTACTCATATGTATAAAATAAATAAATAATTTTTTACAAAAGATAGAAAGAAAGAGAGAGAGAGAGAGAGAGAGAGAGGTTCTCCAGCCTGAGCAAGAATGATCTAGATGATTAAACAGGTTGTTGGCATCGAGGAAATGCAATAAAAACTACACTGAGACCCATCACCAAGAATACAAATAGCAACAAATGGCAAAGACCCAGGCAGGAAGGGCCTCTTACACACTGCTGATAGAAATGTAAGCTAGTTCAGGTGCTAGGGAAATTAGTACAGAGGCTTCTCAAAAAACTAAACACAGATCTAGCATATGAACCAGCTAGGACACTCCCGGGTGTTCATCTAGAGGACTCCAAGTCAGTTCATCACAGAGACACTGACCCATCGGTGTCTGCTGTCATTCATTTACAACAGCTGAGCTATGGAACCAAGCTAGGTGTCCATCAACAGAGGGGCAGATAGAGAAATGTGGTTTATACACACAGTGGACTCGTTTTTAGCCATAAAGAATAAAGTTATGCCATTTTCAGGAAAATAGATGCAACCAGAGTTTACTATATTTAGCACATTCAGACAGTACCATAAAGACAAATATCACATTTTTCTCATTTGTGGGACTTAAACTTTATAGGTATATAAAAATATAAAATCAGAGAGAGAAAGAGAGAGAGAGAGAGAGAGAGAGAGAGAGAGAGAGAGAGAGAGAGAAACATAAAAGAAAGAGCAGAATTATCTGGAATAAAGGAGAGACTGGTCAGGTGAAGGTGGGGAGGGAGATGTGGAGCACAGGAGAATACATTCATAGTACATTGTGTACTTACATGAAAATGGCCTTAGTTAACTTTGTATAATAAAAAATATATATATATATAAAAAAAAAAACACATTGCAGCCAGGTGTGGCAGTGCACAACTTTTATCCCATTACTTCTGAGGCAGAGGAAGGCAGATCTCTGTCTACAGAATAAATTCCAGAACAGTGAGGGCTACATGGAGAAACACTATCTTGGGGATAGGGAGGCAGGGGAATTGCTAGCAGGCATGGTGATACTTGCCTTTACACCCATGAGACAGAGACCAGTGGATCTTTGTGAGTTTGAGTCCAATCTGGTCTACATCCACAATCCAAGACATCCAGGGCTGTGAAGAGAGGCCCTGTCTCAAAAAAAAAAAAAAAAAAAGATTAGTGGGCTCTAGTGGCCAGTGAATGCGCATTCTGACAGGTCTCTAGGTGGTGCTGATGCGGCAGGTCAGATCTGATTACCCTCCTTTTCAAAACAATGTTTTGAAGCATTGATATGTAATAACCACCTGGCAGGTATTCAGCAGTCAATACCTGTCTGCCCAACACCATTTCCCTGCACCAACACTGCATTTCTGAGTCTGCAGGCATCTCAAAGAACACACAGCAGAGTTCCTTCCAGAGGCATGTCACAGCCTGTTAATGGGTGGAAATGCCTCTTAAAATTTCACATTCACCTAGAATCTCAGAATGTAACATCACTTAGAAAGAGAGTCATAGCCAACATCATTCAGCTAAAGATAGAGAATAGCTAACTCTGAGTTAGGTTGGGTCTCAAAACCAGTAACAGCATCTCCTTACAAGAGCAAAAACACAGAAAGACAAGAAGGAAAACAACGGAAAGACAAACAGAATCAGAGCTGTACACAACGGAACCACAGTGCTATGGGGTCCCTGGAAACCGGAAGAGATGTCTCAAGAAGGAACGTGGCCTTACAGAAACTCAGTCTGATTTACAGCCTCTATATTTGTGAGTGGTTCCATTTTTGTTCTTTTAAGCCACTAATTTGTAGCTGCTCATAACAGCCCTAGGACATACCTATAACGCAGCTATGGAGAAGACACTTTCACATTGTCTTATTCAACTCTGGAGCGAGGAGCATGGGCCACATTCTCTGTCCGCATTATTTTCTCAATGCCTTTAACTTTTCACTGCTTTCCTCCTCCACCCGGGGTCTGCCACAACCCATAGCAGATGGTGCTTTGCTCTTGGGAGGGTGGGGAAATGGGTAACAGGATCCTGCCCATTATCAGAGAATCAACAGACACTAGAGTCCACCTGTCAACCTGAGGCAAGCCAGTCACCAAGAGAACATGTGTGTGGAGGGACTGTTCCCTGATACTGCCAGTGGGAGCTGACTAGGGATCTTAGGCTTTATACGCATAGCTCCATTAAAGGGAGCAGGATTTGGCCAACCTCAGCAGTAACTGTGGTGATGGCATCAAGTGTCTGTACTATTCGAACTTCTGTAAAACTTTCAACTTGCTAGGAGGGTTGTGCCTGGTGGCAATAACCATCCATTACCAACATACTGTGTACATTTCCTTTTTTTTATTTGTCCCTGGAGTTCTGCCTGGCTGTCATTTCACAGGTTTCATTGCAAGCCCACAATCAGACCCATTGCATTTTCGCTGGCTGGGAAGTGAGGTTTCCTTTCAAACCTACCCAGGCAGCTTTCTTCTGATGCTCGTCGTACTTGTGAGAGCCTTAGCAGATCTATCTCCTCTGAGTAAAGATGGCTTCAAGCCAAAATGAAACAACCGTTCTGAACTCTACTCTGTTCTGATTTTCTATACTGTTGAGTTCCTGTTAGAATTAACTGAAAGGTGATTCTGGATTCAATCTCTACTAGAAATGATCCTAGGGACATTGTTTCATTTTAAAAAAAAAATGTGGTTCCTGTTGAGAGACCATCCATTCTCTCTGCCCCTGCTACACAGCACCTATCTGTAGTTCCTAATAGAAACAATTTCCTAACCAAGGAAAGCTAAGAGCTACCAGCCAAAGTGAAGGCTGTGGCTTAAATCTTATGAATGCCAACTGACCAAAGTGCAGAGATGGTCAATGAAGTGGTCAGCTACAGATAGGACATCTATAGAGCACATGCGCACGAGCACACACGGAGACCATTACAGAAATGGGAGTGAAAAGATTATAAAAGCCAGAGATCCAGGAGGACGAGAGCAAAACAGTGTCATTTGGACAAGGCATAAACTCACAGAAGCTGTGACTGCCCCCACAAGATTGGCACAAGATCAAGCCAATCAACATTTCAGCCTGAAGAGGGGAGTGACTCATAAGCTCTCACCCCTAGCTGATGAGCTATTGATAACTGATAGCCTCTAGGGGACAGAGAGTCAACTTTCTTCACAGGTGTGACCCCCTGATAGGTCCTGGGATGGCCCCACACCAGTGAGTGTACAAACAACACAAATTGGACTCAGTGATCTAAAAACAGACAGGAGAGGGTGGGATGGAGGAACTTGAGAGGTGGAGGTGGATCTGAAAGGAGTTAGGAGTAATAGGGATAAGTAAAATCAATAGACATTGAATGGAATTCTCAGAAATTAATAATCTTGTGAATGTTATCATTCTCCAAGAGAATGAGTTTGGAGGTTGATGTTGAAAAGAAATATTTAGTTAACTGCATGGTTTTTTGAAGCCTGGTCAATCAGCAGGAATCCCAGAGGTCTGTAGCCAAGGTTCCTTCCAGGTTTTCCTCCCAGGAGCTTCCAAAACTCATCCTAGAAGTCACTACCACCCATACAACTCTTCACCTCCATTTTGGTCTTTATAACAACCTCCAGTTCATGGTGTCGTGCTGTTGGCCTCTTTCTGGGTTTCTTACTGTGTGTCTGTCCCCATCATATGTGTGCTGATTATCTTGGTCCCCAATGGAACTAGAGGTAGTGAATGCATGATGGCCCAGCTCTCATGAATAGGATCAATATCCTTGAAAGTAGAGATGTGAGACCTTTCTTCTTCTCTCTCTTCTCTCCTCAAGTGAGGACGCAGTCACAAGATGTCATCTGGACATCAGGAAGAAGGGCCTCTGCAGACTCCAGATCTGCTGATACCTTGGTCTTCCAGAGTTAAGAACTGTGAGAAATAAATGGCTGGTGTTGAACCCACTCAGTCTGTACCTAGTATAGCTGGTGTTGAAGCTCAATCTGTATCTAGTATAGCAGCCCAAACTAGAAAACACATGTGTATTGGTTTTACCTAAGCCCATCCCTAGCATGTGGTACCTGGAGTGAGAATTCCAACAGAATACCTACCATTCCTACCACATATGTAAAAGTTAGAAACCAGGGGCTAGAGGAAGATGGCTCAGTGGTTAAGAGCATTGGCTGCTCTTACAGTGGACCCGGGTTTGGTTCGCAGCACCTACATGGCAGCTCACAAATGTCTGTAACTCCAGTTCTGGGCATTTGGCATCCTCTTTCTGGCCTCCACAAGCACCAGGCATGTATGTGGAACACATACATGGACACAGGCAACACACTCACATAAAGTAAAACTATTCTTTCTAAACCTTAGATTTCTAAAACTATAGCTATCAAACAAATAAATCATTAAATCATATCCTCTTACCTTGACAAGAACCTTTACCTTGGCCTAGAAGGACATATTTAGCATTCTGATACCCAGACTCCTTAGAATGTTCTTTAGTGTCATGTGGCTCCTTAGAGAGAGCTGGCTTCCAGCCCTGCGTGTCAGTCCTCTGGGCAACAGTTCTTTCCTGTTCTTAACATGCAAGCTCCACCTTATACCCCAAGGAGCCTCAGGTGCAGATAGACTGCCCATACCACCTGTTTTAGCTCCATCTTCATCGTCTACCTGAGGTCACCAGTCAGTCACATCCCACCAGGCACAGGTGCAGGTGGGTTCCCCACCCACACACCCAGGCTCTACTTCCTGCTTCCAACCTCAGTCACTAATTAGAGCTAGGATTACACGTGCAAATTTCCATAAGCCTTATAACTTTCTATAAGTTTTAAGGAGAGGGTAGCACATTTAAATAGCTTAAGACCCTTGCCTAGCCCCTGCCCTGCCTAGAGCTTGGGTACACATCCTTGGATAGATTTTTTTTCCCCTTAAGACTCAGACCTTGCTTGTGACACCCTTTTCCTCTTACTGGGTTGCCTCATCCACCCTTGATATGAGGGGAGGTGTCTAGTCTTACTGCAACTTGATAGGACATGTTTGGTTGATATCTCTGGGAGGCTTGCCCTTTTCTGAAGGGAAAGAGGAGGAGTGGATCTGGGGGAGAGGGATGGTGAAGGGGACTGGGAAGAGAGGAGGGAGTGAAAACAGTAGTCAGGGTGGAATATATGAGACTCAGGGCTAATGAAGAAACCACTGGGGGTCCTGAAGGAGATGTAGGGCCTGAAATTTCAGGGAGAGAATCATTAATGAGAAATAGTTGTCCAGAAACTATTTCATATGCTTAAGTATCACATCCAAGGGCTGTAGCTCCATCCATGAACTGTTAGAGAAACGCACTGATCGTTTCTGTTTTGGTTTTACTTTCCTGATGGATTTAAGATCACATAGGTAGCCAAAATTGCCCACTCACGAACACTTCACGGATACACCAGCAGTTCAGTTTGGGAGAGTCAGGTTAGCAGCCATGGTGACACAGACCTAGCAGAGACAGCCAGGCCTCAGCCTTGGCCTGAGTCAGCAGGAGGGACCAACAGGGACACCAGGAGAAGTTCTCAGCTGTGCCTTTCTCAGAGAAACAAAGATCAGCGAAGACTCAAGACCCACAGCACTGCACAGCAAGCTGTACCAGCAAGCCAAGCTTTCTCTCTCTCTGTCATTCCGTGGAGTCCTATTTATACCCTCCAAATATCATGTGTCCTCCACATGCCTTGCCTCAGCCCCAGTCTTGCCTCAGCATGTGTATACAGTCAACCCAAATTCAAGGGTGTGACAAGAAACTGCAGTGCACCACCAGAAGTTTTTTGGTGCTTTTCTCTCTATGGAGTCCTGCCAAATGCAGCTCAGCTATGCAATGTAAAGCAGACCAGTACATGCGTGTCATTAGGAAAGAATCTTTCACCGTGTGTCCTTTCACATGCTTGCTTTAGCAGAACATCCTCTCTCCTGTGTCTGCTTCAATAAAATGTTCCTTCATGAGTGCATTAGTCTTCCACACCTGTGTCCACTTTAATGACATGTTCATCTGCCCCAGCAAAACACCATCCAACTGACTTTCCAAAGAACCCTTGTTTCCACATCATGTTTATTTATTAAGTATACAGTGTTCTTCCTGCATATATGCCTGCACACCCAAAGAGTGCACCGTAACTCATTATAGATAGTTACAAGCCACCATGCAATTGCTAGGAATTTAACTCAGGACCTCTGGAAGAGCAGCCAGCACTCTTAAATTAAGAGCCTCCTTTCAGACCAACAGCGTTATTTAAAAAGATATTCCACCCGAATATCCCCCAGTGATCACAATGTCCAGGAAGGAAACCCATCAGCTTAACATTTACTAGTTTAATTAATATTTAATAAGGAAACAATTCCAAAAATGTGAACATTGGCTAACATTGAATAATACAAATATCACGTAAAGGAGTAATTCCTGGCCCCAAATGATTTCCAGAAGTCTCCGAAGCAGGTTTTCAAAGTTCAGATCTCAGGGCTGAATTTCAATCCACCACATCAAAATCTCCTCACTCAACACAACATGCTTAATTTCCCTAATCAACTAGTGAGCCCCAATATTTTTGCTGGGGATGCATCTGGTTTCATGTGGACTGATCCCAGGCAGATAAGGTCATGATCACACCTGGAAAAGTTCTCTCAGCTTTGAGGACCTAGTTCACTGAGCGGAGCCTCTGGAAAGAGGCAGCCAACAGAGAGAAGGCTGTGGTTCAGCGCCAAGGACAAGCCTTCCTCCACGGAGGATTTTAAACCCTCAACATCCTCTTCCTGCAGCAGAAGCCTGCTCCACGATCCCACTTCACACACGAACACTCAGTGGATGCTCCTGGCACCTGAGTGTCTCTGCAGTCCTGAGTGGGTTGGAGTAGTAATGCTAGATTTCATTTGCCATTCTTAAGGCTCAGCTGAAATCATGTGGGATCCAGAAAATACCATGAACTCTAAGACACTGCCTCTCTCTGATGTGTGTGCGTGTGTGTGTCTGTGTCTGTGTGTGTTTGCTAGATGCCTTGTTGCCACACATGAGCTTATGAACACTCGGGCCTTCTGTGCAGGGGAGTTGAGTCTAAAGGGGACACTATTCTTCAATAAAGCGTGCTTCTTCTCTCTGCCTGAGGACCATGCATAGACCTCCTTTAGTGTATCTACCTCTTTGAGTCCTGGGCAACATGACCTAAGCAGAGGACAGTATCATCAGAAGAATTTAGAGTTTAAGGTGGCAGTGTGCATGGGACAGAGACTATAGACACAGTGCTCTTGGGGCTGTGGGACCCCTGGAGGTTTGTGCCTTCCTCACGGTACTGACCTGTTGCCCCATGAGTCTTGAGTCCTCTGTAAAGTTCAACAAGCAGAAAGTCTGCCTGTGAGCTCAGAGGAAATGAAAGCCCCTTCACATGTGTGTGTTCACATGCTTTGATAGCAGCTCCCTCAGTGGGGCCAGCTCTGACCACACAGGTCTCATGATAGAATAGCAATATGAGCAAATATCCCATAAACTAAAGCCATGTAACCTAACAAACCTGGGTTGAAGCTGGAGGCCTGCCTCTCATACTCTGGAGGTGTGGGTTGCTGGTCTATGGTTTTACTGAATGCAGTTTGGATGCCATGAGGTGATGTTGTGGCCAGCCCCTTTCTCTTAGAGACAAGGTCATAGGGTCAGGGTAGGGCACTGATGGTACCCAAGGTCTCTGCCTTCCTGCCCCTCAGAAAGACAATGTTTGTGGCTATGTAGTAAAGCACAGAAGAGCACAGGAAGTGGCTGAGGAACCACAGTGATGCTCAGAGGTTGAAGAGCCACAGGCACCCTCAGGACATCACACACCAGCATCAGTGACACAGAGGATCCCCGTCCTGCCCATCTTCAGAGCTGTACTGTGTTCCTACTGTGACCCTCAGCAACCTGGTTATCCCCAAGGCCTGAGATTTCCTAGAGGGGTAGCAACAGATAAGGTTTAGGTCTTTCCACTCTTAACTGCCTGTGACTCTGTGCTTAGTTACTCATTTGTTTGTTTGTGAGATGGATCCATCTATGCTGCACAGGCAGGCCTTCCACTCCTGGACTCAAGGGCTCCTCCCACCTCAGCCTTCAAGTAACTGAGACACCTGACAGCTGCCAGGCCTTCTCCATTTGACTCTTCTCTGAGTCCTTCGTGTCTGAAAGGCTCCAGGGACAGAATGGGCTGTTCACACCTTCTGGACAGAGAGAGCCAGGAGACACATGTTAACTCCCATGATCGCACTGTAAGATACATGGAAACCAAAGTTGGGAAGTGGGTCTTAGCAGAAGGGTGCTTGGAAATGTCTGTGCTGCTGAGGGTTGAGGAACGACTGGGTATGTGGAGAAACTCCTAGGTATGGAACAGCCCCTGGTTCCACATTCCATCACTTGTCCTGCCACCCACCCCCATCATCAGCAAAAACACATGCCCTGTCTGCACCAAGCTACCTGCTGTCTGAGGGGAGCAGGCTGTCTAGCACAGACCACGGTGGGTCAGAGGAATATAAACGCATTTTTTCTCCCTTCACAAGCTTAGAATTACATGAAGAGATCACTTGTAACTTTTAATGCAATGAAAACCAGGGTCCACAGAGTATGGAGCAAGATTCTCAGGCAGACCCTGATCTTCTGGCTGAGACAGAAAGGCATGTCTGATCTGAGGTGGCAGAGACAGAGAAAATTAACCACAGCAGTGGAGGCAGCTGGGAGTGCAGCTGCCATCCCCAGGAAAGTGCAGTTTGTTGAAAGCTGCTCCAGCTGTCTGCAGAGCCTGGGGCACTAAGTGGAGCCACGCCCAAGGAAGGCTTGAGTCAGGAGCGAGGCGATGCTGCCCCCTACAGGTCAGCCTAGAACTGTCACGGTCTTGGAGGCTTGAGGCAGGGCATCACTCCCTTGATATCTGTGCTTGATATCTGGTCTAGGGCCCTGTAGGATCTAGCTTGTCCCTAATTTGGAGTGTAAACAAGTACAGAGAATCCCACCTAGGCAGAGTGTAACCTCAAGGCCAAGGAAGAATAACTCAGCGCACTGGATGTCTATCTAAGAGGTCCAGCAGGAGGCCGACCCTTCTATCTCTATTTCCAGGGCACTATGGATGCCTTCACAAGGTCAGGCTACCTGTCTTGAGCATGCCTAGCAGGAAGCAGGGCTAAACACAACCTAAGGCAGGGCTCTTCAAAGGCGCATTCAGACGTGCAAAAGACTACAGGACACACTTGGCGTGTGTGTATCAAGTCATTTATCCTGAAATGTGGTGGCTACCATATTGCTCACAAATAAGAAAAACAATTGATGACTAGAAAGATTTTCAGTTTCCCGGGTCTCTAATTTAATGAATGACAAAGTCAGGTGGTGGCTCTAGTTCCTCCCAGGATAGAACAAGAGGTCTCAGAACCAACACCCACCCAGACGCATTCTAATAGTGAAAATTGGTTAGAGCAATTGGGATTCTAATGCCTAAAAATGTATGGTTGAAGTATGGGCATCTTTTGAGTGTGTAACCTGCAGTGAAATTACCTACAGTACCTTAAAACGTTAGGCCTGAGATTTCCCAGAAGGTTTCAAAGCAAAATATCTCCAAATCCACCTTGCTGATTTTATGTTTGCTTCCATTACTCTGAGTCCATTGTGTTGGATGTTACGAGGCCCTGGGAGAAATAGCTAAATTCTTACTTCAGATCATGAAAGAGAGGATGTCTTCCCTGGAAGCCAAAAGAATGTGACCTCCCATTTTTTTCTAATATGAGTTTAATTTTTAAAAAATAAAGCATTGGAGCCGGGCACTTGGGAAGCAGAGGCAGGCGGATTTCTGAGTTCGAGGCCAGCCTGGTCTACAGAGTGAGTTCCAGGATAGCCAGGGCTACACAGAGAAACCCTGTCTCAAAAAACCAAAAAAAAAAAAAACATTGGGGATCAATTTAAATAACCAACCTATAGAGGGATTTGGAAAGAAGACTGCAAATGTTATCAATATTTTATTTATTCACTGGAGCACTAAACATCCTGGAACTGCATAGCTCATGTTTCTTACAGGATTATTAAACATCCTCCAGAACTTTCCTTACAGTCACTTATATTTTGGTCTTATAGCATCCATCCCTCATAATTCGAACATTCTAACTAACTAAAAGAAATTCAAAGTCTAAACTATATATAATGTGTGAAACCCAAGCTGGATCTGTGAACTTTGGCAAATTAGTCTTTGTTACTGTCTTTCGTAATTTAACATAATCAGAAAATTTGGAAAAATATACACCAGCAAGAGGCACTGTTCATGGTGTCATTCTAGAGTGGTGTCCCAGTGATGGCTGGGAAATTCTCGTCTCTGTCGTCTTCTTCCTGGAAGACTCTTTTGTATTCAGTGTATCTCATTATTTAAGAAATAATAAAATCTAGTGTGCATACATCTCTACCATGAGAGCTTTTCAAAACATTGTTTTCTTGAGTATAGCACTTTCGGTGGAAACGTGTTCCTGACTACTCTCTTTTCCATTATCCTTTAATATTTAATTCATGTGTATGAATATGCACCAAGTGAGTGGCTAGGAGTTACAGTTGACTGAGCCGACATGTGCATGCTGGGAATCAAACCCAGGTCCTCTAGATGAGTAACAAGTGCTCTTAACCACTGTGTCCAGCCTCCTGACTGCTGTCTAAGCTATTGCTCATGCATTCTGATGCCTGGCTAGGTAAACTGAGCTCCAGAATGAAGGCTATAAACCATGGCCCACCCATGCTGCAGAACGCTAGTCAGTAACAATGTGCTCTTATTAACTGTAAGTCAGCATATAAACTAATGAGTCTCATCACAAAATCTTCACATTGTCGTAAGCTGTGATCCCACTAGCTCCCTGCTGTCCCTGCTAACTACCTCCCATCCTTGAAGTGATGCTTTCTAAAGAGACCACAACATTTACAGTGTAAAACGCCAGAGAATAAAGCATGAAGAAGAAGCCATTCCAAAAGCTACTATATGATTGAAACTACATAGAAACATATGAAATGACCAAGCTGTAAACTTGGAGAACCAATTGGCCAGGGGCTAAGAGGGCTTCTGTATAGGAAGAATATAAGTGGACAGGGCACTTCCCCTGTATTCTGCAGCATCAATGTCAAAGCCCCAACTCTGACATTGTGCTAATTCTTTTGCAAGATGTTATCATTGTGGAAATATGGGTAAAGAATATATATATATATATATATACATATATATATATATATGTATATATATATATTCTTTCTCATTTTTATGTAGTACAACTGCATATGAAGGCATAGCTTCCTCAAAATAAATAGTTAAACATTTTATGAAAGATACAGAAACTTTTAGAAATTTATAGTGGTTTTGGGAGATGAGATCATGAATTGTCTTTAAATGTTTAGTTAAGCCACAGAGGTTCAAAGCTAAGAAAATGGAAACATGTTAAGGAGGCCCCTTTGCACATGGGTCAGTGCCCTGCCCAGCTTCACTGACTAGACCCTGTGATGTAGGTCTTACCATGTATTAGCACACTGATGCTGATGCTGACGTTCAGAGACACAGACTGTGATCAACACTGTGGAGAAAGATGGTGCTGGAAGAAGTCAACATGTCATGGGTCTTTCTCAGGCCACACAGTTGGGGACTGTTGAGTTTACCTCCACATGGGTGTAGATTTGTACATTTTCCATGGGCAGATCTGATGACCACTTGAGGAAGATCTGGGGCTGGGGCATAATTCAGATGCAGTTTGTGCCTACTGCGTGAGAGGTTCCTGGGATCTAGGGAGACACAGGTTTTCTCTGTGCTGTGAAAATTCGGGAGCCACAGGTTTTCTCTGTGCTGTGAAAATTCGGGAGCCACTGATGAAATTTGAGTAATTCCCATTGATTAGATAAAAGTATGGGTGTCAATTTCCTGCTTTTCAGCATCCGTGTATGTGTAGGTGTGTGTTTGTGTGTGTACAGGAGCACATGAGGCAGGCTTCTATGTATAGAGGCCAAAGCTCAGTCTTAAGTGTCATTCCTCAGGCACTGTCCTCCTTGCTCTTTAAGATAGGATCTCTCACAGGCCTGGAGCTCACTAATTCAGCCAATCGTGGCTGACCAGTGAACCCCAGGGATCCACTGTCCCAGCAAAGGGATTATTGGCATCACCACCACACCCAACTTCTTACTGGTTCTGAGACATAAACTCTGGTGCTTCTGCTCAAAAGCGACCTCCTCAGCCCAGTTTCTTGCCTTTGATAATTGTGATGTGATTTTGTGAAAGACTTTTCTTGTTCTTAGTAAAGTGTGATTAAAATAGTTAAACACCAGGAGATGTCATGTCATATTTTTAAAAATGTCACTTAAACAACTACATATCTTTGAACCATGCAAGGTGTCCCACTCTTATATCCCCAGGACTTAGAAAGCAGTGGCAAGAAGATGGGCATGACAAGAAGCAGAGGAGATATAGCAAGACACTGTCTCAAAAAAGAAAAACTTAAATACAAGAAAAATTACCTGTATCATGCAAAAAGGGGCAAACTTTTGGCAAGACAGAAAAAAAAGTACATGGCAAATTTCATACTCTTCTAACTTTCCTGTAATTCTGAAGTTATTTCAAAATATTTCAGTTTTTAAACTATCCTAGAGAATATGCATAACAGTTATCCAAACCAAGCTCCAATGGTGGGGTTATCATTGCAGAATTCTTTTATTAATTCCATCCTCCTCTTCTCTTTTTTCTAAGAGGGCTAAAATCAAATAATGTCTCAGATAAGTACATAGACCAGAATCATTTAAAAAAAAAAAAAAGCAAACAGCACAAATTTCAAATCTAGATGAGCCTCACCCAGCCTCTGCTACCAAGTCTATAACATGAGTGCATTGGTCTGGTTCCATCCTGGGAGTCAGGGCTCCATTAGGACCCACACAGAAGGCCTGTCCACAAGCTTCCTTGCCATTGAGAAACTGGATTCCCAGTGGGTGCCTTCACTCCACTGGCCGCCCCCATGCACAGCACCCCAGAATCCTTGTGCATGTGAGAAATACTTCCTTCCTAACTCTAGAAACCCAAGCAGCAGCTTCAGGGTAGGAAGCATCCAGCACCTACAGAGAATGATATGACTTGAAGAACCAGAGGGCTGGTCGTTTGATTAAACGAGAGAGAATAACATGCTGACATATTCCATATTCCAGAGACACATCTTATACAGAGAGTGTGAGATGCCCACTTCCTAGACAGGGACACCGTAAATATCTACAGGTACAGCAGTGGAGAGAACTGGATGTGTGGGCAGATGGAGTGATGCCCAGCTTTACCTCCACAGCACACCTTCAGTCCAAGCAGCTCCTGTGCACTCATCCACCTACCCAAGCCTGAGCTGCTACAATGACTTTCACTCAAGAGCGAATGCAGACCGCAGCCCACCCGGCTCCCAGCCTGCTTCCGAGCCACTTCCTTGCTACATGCATCAAAGAAGATCCGCAGTCTGAGAGCCACCAGGCAATGCCGTTTGTTACTGCATTAGGAGCAGTGCTTTCTCTGCTCTCCCTTCCTTACACAGTATGATGTTTACTTGATTGTTTATCTCTTTGACAGCTCTACGTCAACAGTCCCTGTGCAGACATCAGACCCTTACACACACACACACACACACACACACACACACAGGCCAATTCTCTCCCATAAATTTGTAAGCTTGTTACCATAGAAACCCATTCAGTCAGACAAGTGTGGGTTAGCAGTGCCATCTAGTGGCATAAAAATGATTATGCCACCCTTAAACCTTAAGACCTTGGATGGCAATGAAACAGGTGCATTTGAGTTTACGTTTGAGTTTGTGTTTGATTTGGCTTGGTTTGGCTTGGTTTGGCTTGGCTTAGTTTGTTTGGTTTGGCCTCGCTAGCTGCTTACAACCTCCTTTATTATTCGAGAGATCTGCCTGCCAACATCACGCACTTTAAAGCCTTTTTCTTCCCACAGAATACCATCAAACAGCAGCTCATCTCATTTTCTATCTGCTCAGATAGAAAATGACTATTCCATTTGTGGCTCTCAGTAAGTCAGGAATCACTGTAGTCCCTTGGGTAACGCATACAGTGATCATAGCAAGCAGCACTCGGAGGACCAGAAACAAGTGAGTCTCCCTGTGTCCATTTAATCGGCCAATGATCTGTTACATGTCAGTTAAGTGCATTCATGATAAACTCAGAGTCGTCGATGTGTGTCCATGTCGCATTAAGAAAGTTTGACCAAGACAGAGTCCAGATTTGCAATTTCCACTTCTCTTTCTACATCTTCCATCTCTCTCTAGCTTGTCATTTCTACCCTATCTGTAGTCATATCAAATGTGTCTGACCGGTGCCTACATGGGCATTGGCTGTCCTGTCTGTCTGTCCATAACAAAGGGTTTTGCTCTTTATTTATTTCAACAGCACAGGATGCATCGCATGAGGAAGGACTTGTGGGATACTTTATGGAAATCCTTAACAGAGTTTTACAAAGAATTAACTTATTTACTCCAATTTACCCAGATAGCCGACAGTACTGCAAATATATCAAGCAGTATCTGTGTGCTGCTTCCAACATTTATGACAGATATATAAGGTCATTTTTTTACCTATTTACAGTTTTCAGCAAGTGATTATCACGGCACACATACAGACACCCACCTGCTTGGCTCTCTGAATCTGGGGCATGGAAGAGTACACAACTTAAGATCAGAGCTGGGCATTAGTTTAGGTGCTGAAAGTTGATAACATGGAAAATCCAAGGTGAGTAAGGTTGGTTGTGACGCTGTTCTCTTAAAGGTAGGTTACAGAGCAGGATGTCAGTCTTGAGTACTAAGTGACCTCAGCTCTATTATTAACTCCATTGTCTCAACAAAAGGTCTAGTCTCTTGAAATGGAAGGGATATTTTCATAATAATGTATCAGCACCCTGTTTCTATAAGGAACATGTTCATTTCTTCATGTAACAAGAAGTTGGTTCTGTGAATTCAAAATCTCTTGACCTCCACGTACCCAGATTGCAAAGGACTCATAAGGTGCTATCTGAGATGGATGGGCCTAGGAACAGCCTGTACTCAGGGTCTTTAGCAGCCCTTACCTGTGAACATCTCCAAATGATAATCTGTCGACTCTCAAGGGCCTGGCCTATTTGACACTTGTGATATAATGAAAATGGGCTTCAAGCTCCAAAAACACAGACATGCCAACAGTGGGCAAAAATCACTGCAAGCAGTAGTAGTAGGGGTGGCATGGATCAGCTATCTCTTCATCAAAGCACTTAGATGAGATAAATTGTATACTCTTGAATGTGTCTGCTGTGCAGATGGGCTGAGGGCATAACCCATCATTGGCCACATCCATCTTTCTGCAGCAAGACAAGAGCGGAAGGAAGTAAAGGCAAGCGGTGGCCCCAAGTTAGTTCTGGTGGGAATTTACCACCAAACCAGTTTTAACTCTAAAAGCAAAGCTTTCGTTCCAAACCGTTCCCAACAGAGTGTCAGCAGCTAGGGATGAAGTGTTCAAACACATGGGGAGGTACCTTGCAGAATTGAGCACTTGGTTATACACAGAAGACCCTGTTCTCAGGCAGAAGCACCACCCCACACTGAAGCTTGTCACCACCCCACACTGACCCAGCCCTGCCACTCACTCCAGCAGCCTTCCCACACTGATGCTCCTGATGTGGTAATCCTAGCTGTCTCCTCCTTTAATCTTCTCATTGGGCCTTGAAATCTGACACTAAAGTACCCTGGGCATAGGAGGGGCATGGGTAGCTCTGTCCTGGGTCTCACCGTTGCACTTTAGAAATAGCACATGGGTGTGTTCCCAGGGGCTCCAACTGGACTGCCACCCTGCTCTTACCTGTGTAGGGCAGGATGACTGGCCTCTGGTCCAGGGTCCTGCCCTAGAGAAGCTGGCTGTCCCCCTATCTCTGGTACTTGACAGCATAATGTATTTGCAAACACTAAGGCTGCCCCTTACAAAGTAAAATCTCTAAAACAAAACCAAATCCAAGGTACAAATGTTATACGCAAATATTTTCCCTTCTGGGGGTCTGTGTTGGGTGTTGTGGGCCTGGAGTTGGCAGAAACGCAATGTGTGTAGTGCATACAATCCCCTGCCCTGACTTCATGCCCTGAGCCGAAGTCTATTGAAATAGCTTCCATTCAGTAAGCTTCTGTGTTGGGTTTTACCGAGATGGAGGTGGAACCATCCTGCTGTGAGCAGAGTTGTAAAGCAGACCACTCCTCTATGAAGACTGCTATATGGGCCTACTGTGTAATGCTGTCAATGGGTGGCTGACTGAAAGACACATGGCCAGTAAAGCCCAGCTTGGACCCTCACCATGCAGATACCAGACTGGAACACCTCACTCCTGCTTCTTCTGGCACTCTGAATGGCCTTCCTACTCATGGCAAGGCAACCTGAGGACCTACAGAAGAGAGAACTCTCAGGGCTTGGGTGGGTGGCCAGGTCAGCTGCTGCTCCACCCAGAAAGCAGCCCTGAAGATGACCTCAGCTTGCTGCCCCCAGGCTGGGTTTCATGCTGCAATGGGCGGTATACATTCCTTCTGCACTGGCCCATGCTTCTCATCTCAGCCTCTTAAGGGACGTGGAAAGGTCTGGTGCTCTGTGTCTGCCCCGACACTCTCCATTTTCCCCAGCCAAGGCAGGCAGCAGCAGTAACCAGCTTCTAGAAACCTCACACTGTCTCTGTCACTACATGAGGCCAAAGGGGTGGGGTGAGCCCTCCTGTGGTCTGTGCCACCCCTAGTCTAATAAGAGGAATCTCTGAAGATCTGTATCCCCTAAGTGAAGACCTCATAGTGTACCTTGTGTTCTGCCTCTAGACCTCCAAGACTTAACATTGGACCAACTGCAATCTAAACCCCCCAAAATTATCTAGAGACAGGAGGTCAAGGAGAGGTGGTTCTCCATTCCACATTCACCCCCATGTGCATGGGGCTGGAGGGGCTCACTCAGGCCTGTACTAGCCAGGGGTGATATAGAAAGGCCAAGTCTAGAGGCCCTAGATCAGTAGTCCTCAACCTTGTGGGTCACAACCATCAGAAAATACCTATTTCCAATAGTCTTAGGAACCCCCAATCATAAATTTATTTCATTGCTACTCCATAACTATAATTTTGCTACTGAGCATTTGTCTCAGGTCCTAAGACCATCAGAAATATGTTTTCAAATGGTCATGACTCACAGGTTGAGAAGCACTGGCCTAGAAGATCCCTTACCTATAATGACCCCAATCATGAAGCCACTGAGTAGTGAAACCAAGACATAAGTTATTGTTCACATTGAAGAATCATGTCCCCTGTGTACATTTTAAGCAGCGGAAATGTCTTGGCATTGTATAGGAATAAAACTTATTTGAAATTTTGAAAAATAACAGTTGAGGTTTGCTTACTGAGGGGGGTGTTATTAGTACTGTGTAGAGAAGACAGGAAAAGAAACTCTGGGGGGATGGGTAGGCTTGTGCTTTGTCTTCTCATATTCAACTCACATGTGACCCCAGACTCTGGCCAAAAAGATGAGCTCTTTTTCTGTCCATTAACTCTCAGATCATGACATTTCTAAGCAGTTGTGTAAATATGCAGACAATAAATGAGGGGCTCCAGATGGAGTGGTCTTCGCAGTCACTTCCAATTCTCTGTCAAAATATTTAGCCAGTCTGTACATCTTTCTTAAAACATTAACTTGTCGTTGAATGCAAATATTTCATTCATTCATGTCAATCAACCCTCATCTGCTAGCTTCAGCTTCCATGTAGCATTTCTTCCATGCTTATTGACAATGGCCAAACCCCAAATCCAGTATATAAAACCCAGACAGGCTATCTGGGCAAAGGAAGAGGCTCAGAAGAGGCCCAACCACTTCCCACCCCAGCAGAAAGCATCCGCTCCAGCCTCCCCAGTCCTGAGAGGAAATCAGCAGGCAAGCCACCCCCTGAGTTGTAAATAGACTCTAAGGCAATTTGGATGGCCAGGAGGAGGCTAGCCACATGAGGCTATTTCTGGAATGTGTCTATTCTTCAGGGCCAGATAAGTCAGCCTCAACTCCACAGAACTCTCATTTCCTGAAAACTGTGTGATGCAAAACCATATTATTGGTTCACAGTTGTTCAGTGTGGGTTTCTTCTCAGTTTTGGGAGACATGCACAGCATAAAATCAAATATATTTATAATACCCTGGAAACGTGCAGTGGGTTTTAATGAAAATGATTAGCCCTGCATAAAGAAGCAGAAAATACAGAGAAGGAAGATTAATCTGCGACAACTCCTGACATTTATATGTCTTGAGATTCTGTGGGTCATTTTGTGGGGTCCTCTACTCAATCCCATAAACCCACCAGAGGAACTCATTCTGACCTATAAAGAGTCCCCACCTGGAGCCAATACTGAAGCATTGAGGAAAATATTGGGTCACGTGACTTCCCTTCCATCATATGTACCTCTATGCTCACTCACCCTGTGCTCAGAGGGGAGAATGGAACAGTGCGTAAAACACTGATCAGGCCATCAGGGAAAGGAAGATAACTTCGGGAGGCAGAATAGCATCCCCCAAAGCTACCCACATCTTAATTTCCCGAATCTGAATCTTGTATGGCAAAGAGATTTTACAGATATGATTTTTAAAAGGAAATTAAGGTATTTCAGATGGAGTGGATGATAACCCTGACTGTCTCCAGGGGCCCAACACCCACCACAAGAATCCTTACAGAAAGAGGCAAAAGAATCACTTAGTAGAAGCAGACGGTGCCTGTGGAAGCAGAAGCCAGAGGGCTACCAGAAGCACCATGCAACCGGAATGCAGGTGGTCCCCGGGGAAGAAAGGAGAATGATTCTTCTTGAAGCCTTCAGAAGAACATAGCCCTGCTGACACCTGGATTTTATACTCTGACCATCAAATTATAGGAACAAATTGGACTGTTTTAAGCCCCCTAGATTTGTGATGTGCTGTTACAATGGCTGTTCTAGTTAGGGTTTCTCTTGCTGTGATAAAACACCATAACCAAAAACAACCCAGAGAGGAAACATCTTATTTGACTTACCCTTCCACATAATAGTCAATCATCCAAGGAAGTTAAGGCAGGAATTCAAGGCAGGAACCTGGAGGCAGAAACTGGTACAGAGACCATGGAAGAGTGCTGCTCACCTGCTTGCTCTCCATGGCTTATTCAGCATGTTTCCTTATACCACACAAGACCACCACCCAGGGATGGCACTGCTCTCTCCTCCCAGCCCAGCAAACTGGGCCCACACCCATCAATCATTGCCTACAGGTAAATCTGTAAGGGGCGTCTTCACAGTTGACACGCCTCTTTCAAAATGACTCTTTAGCTTGTGCCAAGTTGACAAAAAGCTAACCAAGAGCGCAATCGTGGGAAAGTAATGATTATCCCCAATCACAGTGCACACCTTACCTTGACATCAGCCTTGCCGTGGTGTATGTATAAGTGAGGGAATTGGAAAGTCTGCAGTGAAGGTAACAGCCGTTCTCAATAGATGGGGAATATCATCAGTTGAGACAGTTCAGGAAGTCCTCAGTCAGGGGGAACAGCAGAGTCAAAGGTACATAGACACACAGTACCGAACAAGTCCATGGCATGGAACAAATGCAACACACGTGCTGTGAGCAACCCTGTGCATCCATGGACCTACCACAGCCATACCTTAGGGCTGCTGCAGCAAGAGTCTCTCCCTAGTGTCTTTAGTTCTAGGATGATGAAAGCTGTCATACTGCCATCTCTGGACATCCATGCAGACCTAGGATGCAAGAGACAAGTCTACAAAGAGATGCTGCAGCCACTTCTAACACAGAGATGGCCCTGGGAACCTGGCTATGGAGACTAGACTGTGCCATTTTCTCAGGAATCTGAGGAAAGCCTCAGAACCCAAGACAGTGGTGATGTGTGGCCCTGTCTCAGAGACTCAAATGACACAAGAGTTCAGAGGTAAAAGTTAAGGCGGTGCTCATAGCCTCAGTCATCTACAAAAATATTGTTTGAAATATTTGAAAATTAAAATGAAGACAAAAACAGATACACAAAAAGACACACAAAGTACCCAAACTGTAAATAAAGGCAGGGCCACGCTGAGCCATTTTAGAGCTCATTTTATACCAAAAGACCTCGGCCTGGGGTTCTTCCCATCCTAAGTGTGAAGTTCCACCATTTTGATCCTGTCTTTAAAACTCCAATGTTTTAAAGCCCCATTGTGTTACACTAAAGTATTCTTTCTCTTCACTTCTGGGGGCTCCCAAAGCCAGAGCCTCATATTTCATGACTTCCTGGCCTTGCTTCGATGTTGTAAAGATGCCATGTGCATGTCAATTGGTGTGACCTTCAGCAGCCTGTGTAAGGAAGCTAGAAATTCAAAGGGAATTTAGAGCAGAAAAGGATTGTTCCGTGACAACCCATGATAAGGTAGAAAAGCAAGTCTGTGCTGCCTGATATTGTGGAGGGCAGTGGGTGGGGCCTTCTGCTCACATGTCTGTAGAAGCAGTTGAGAGAAAGGTTGGAAAAGATGGTAGCAGAAGGATCTCTTCCTGTCTATTTGGGAAATCAACGGTTTCCCTGGGCCATGAGTATGGTGGAGAGAGATAATTTGTTCCTGTCTGGAAAGGACGGGGACAGGGTTTTCTCAAGCCCTGGGTATGCTGAAAAGACTGTTGTAGAGAGGTGGCTGCAAAGGGTGTACCAGTAAGGACAAGAGCTGGGGAAAGGCATGAATGGTGCAGAGGAAGAGTCATCTGCACACAGGAAATCGTGGGATCTGAGGTCTCCTCAGTGTCTCAGAACCTAACAGTATGTCCTTCAGGGAGGCAGCCTTTGGGCACACCACTCAAAGACAGCAGTCTATAGCAAACAGAGATCGGAACAAAGCCCAGTTATACCAAAAGACCTCAGCCTGGGGTTCCTCCCATCCTCAACCCAGCTCTACCCTGCAAAGCCAGTTGTGGTTCAGAGGTTGTGATGCTGAACAAAAGTTTGGAAAGGGGTGGGTCTCTACCCAGCAGAGCACCAGTGAGTGATGAAGGCTGAGTTATAGAGACTATTTGAGCTGCCTAAGACAGATGTCCTGTTTCAGATTGAATTGGGCCTTTTAATACAAGGAGATGACGCTAACTAGGCTCCAAAGAGGATGAGGAAAGGAAGATGGGCTCTGTCCAAGGTCTTTGGAGTGTGACAGAAAAAATAAATACATAAATAAACCACTTCCTTAGTTTCCTGTGGAGTTCAATCCACTCTATGCAACAGGCTGGTTACTTTCTATTAGTCTTCCGCTTTGATCTAGGCGCTAGCCTTCTACACTCTGCCCAGATTGCAGCCCATGACAAGACTCTCTCTTTGATGTTTTCAGTCCTAGGATGATGACAGTTGCCATACTGCCAGCTCTGGATGTTTCCACATCTTTAGTTTGTTCCTTGAAGTCTTGTCCCTATCTTTGTTGTTAGACCCGTTATTACAAGTCTTCTCCTTCAGCAGATGCCAAGACAAGCAGCCAAACATTAGAAGGACCCTGTAGAAGATGGGGAAGAAGACTTTTAAGAGCCAGAGGAGTTAAGAATACCACAAGAATGCCAGGCAGTGGTGGCGCATGCCTTTAATCCCAGCACTTGGGAGGCAGAGGCAGGCGGATTTCTGAGTTCGAGGCCAGCCTGGTCTACAGAGTGAGTTCCAGGACAGCCAGGGCTACACAGAGAAACCCTGTCTCGAAAAACCAGAAAAAAAAAAAAAGAATACCACAAGAATACAACCCCTGGAGTCAAATAACCAGGACTCATAGGGGCATAGAATGAGTCAAAAATCTAGGAGTATGTATAGGTCTGATCTGGGTCTTTATATATGGTGTGGTTGTGTCCGTTAATGTTCTTGTGAAACTCTAACAGGGAGAGTGGGGGGGCTGTTTCTGACTCTTCTGCCTGCTTTTGGGACCCTTTCCTCCTACTAGCTTACCTAGTCCAGCCTTGATATGAGAATTTGTGACTAGTTTTATTGTAACTTGTCAGATCATGTTCAATTTATATCCCTAGGGGGTCTGCTCTTTTCTAATGGGAGGTGGAGTAAATATGGAGGAGAAGAAAAGTGGGGAGAGCGACCTTGGAGGAGAGGAGGGAGGGGAAACTATGGTCAAGATGTAATAAGAATAAAGAAAAAAGAAAAAAGTTTTCTCCTTCAAGAAATCAAGCTGGTACCTACCTAGAGTCTTCATATCTTCATATGGGATGGAAAGGTACTCTACATGCTACCAAAGGAGAAAGGTAAATGCCTTTCGATCTACTATGATGACCTGCCTGCCAGGTATGCTTGTGCAATAGTGTCACAAAGCTTGTAAGAGTAGACAACCAATAACCATGAGATGAAATCCACACCCAGAGCTGCTTGAGTGATCGAGAACCTGAGACTAAATAGGTTAGGGACCTAGGGGAAAATCAAATACGACTGTCCTGCTAAAGGAATGTAGGGAATAAAGGACTTGTAATACCTTGCTCAGCCATCATCAGAGACTCTTCCTCCTGCAGCAGATGGGAACAAACACAGAGACCCACAAGCAGACATTATGCAGAGCATGAGAGACCTTGGAACACTCTTCTCTAAATGGATGTCTCCATCAAATCTCTCCCCTCAAGGCTCAGGGAACTCTTATGGAAGAAGAAGAAGAAAGAAGTAAAAGCCAGAGAGAATGGAGAACTCCAAGGAATCAAGACTTTCTGGACACAGTAGAACTGGCAAACATATGAACTTACAGAGATTGAAGCAGGCAGAAGAGTCAGAAACAGCCCCCGCTCTCCCTGTTAGTTCTACAAGAACATCAACGGACACAACCACACCATCTATGAGGACCCAGGTCAGGCCTATACATGCTCCTCGATTTTTGACTCATTCTCTGCCCCTATGAGTCCTGGTTATTTGACTCCTGGGGGGTGTGTTCTTGTGATATTCTTGGCTTCACTGCATGGGTCTGCACCAGGTGGGGTCTTAGAGCTGAGAGGAGAAGGGGACACGAGCCATCATGCCTAACCCAGAAGCCATCTTCAGTTGATAAAGACTTGCAAATGAAAAATTAGTTAGGGCATCTCCCTAGAGAAACAAACCAATCTAAGGGCAGGCCCCATGCCCGGCAGTAAATGACCAACACAAAACAAACTCAATGGCATTTTAGGAGGTTCTTTATCTCATAATGTTGTCAGGGCTCCCCCCACCACACCCTACAGGTACTTTGTGTATATATTATGGCTTCTGGTTTGGATTTTTATAGGATTCTCGTTTGTGTAACATGTGTGTTTCTGTGTCTATATGCATTTCTTGTGCTTTTTCTTTGTTTTCTTTTTTCCCGCCTTTGGTTGTTTTGTCATATTCCTATGTGTTTGTTTGTTATTTTATTGTATTCTACTTGGTTTTATTTATTTCTTAGATGTCTGTTTGTTTTCTATGGAGAGACAGAAAGGATGTAGATATAGATGGAAAGGAACTGGGAGGAGGAGAGGGAAGGGAAACTGTAATCAGAATATATTATATAAAAATCTATTTTCAATTTTTTTTTAAAATAAGCGTTCTCTTTCAAGTCATCTGAATGAGTTCTTTTATTTCCTGAATGAACTATATTTCCTGTCTAGACCCTAATACAGGTGGGATGGATGGAAACTTCTCTGCCTTTGACTACAGAGATGGGGCAAGAGTGGGTGGAGAAACAGTGACATTTGAGGGAGGCAAGAAAGAGGAAGTGGCCCTTCTGTTGGGTTGTGTTTTCTTTAGGAACAAAGATAAATTTAGAGATTAAAGTGGAAGACAGACACTAAAGTTTTGAAATCACCAGTAAGAATGGAAGTCATCTCAGTGTATTATTTTTTTAATTAAAGACAAAATAAAAATAAAGTAAAAAAAATAATTAAAGGTTGAAATCATGAAAGGGCACCACTCTGAATTTTCACCTGATTCCCGTCGTCCTCCATGTTGAGTGGCTGAGTCAGATCCTGTGCACCTCCAGGGCTTGGCTCTGTATACATAGGAACCAGTAAGCAGAAGAACAATGGACGTGGCTGTTCAAGCAGTCTGAGCTCAAGAGCTCAATAAGGCACATTGTGTCCCTAACACAGGGTCAATGGTCACATTCCAATTGACCAAAGGAGCAAATAGTGTGAAGGGACCTCCCCTTCTTATCTCACACCTGGGGTGGGGGGGACACCTTGCCGCTAGAAGTGCCAGAGGGGAGCTCATGAGTCATAACTAATGAAAGGTCAAGGAACTGAGTCGTGTAATCCACAGACTTGCAAACTCTCGGGTATTTTTTTTATCACTTGAGACAGCGTGCAAAGTGGTACAAATGTCCGTTCTCCTGTGGCTTTCTATTTGGATGATTGTTGACATTCACTGGGTCTTTGTTTGCTTCTGAACAAAAGGAGAAGAATCCACTTTATCAATCTGAGCAAAGCACTTGGCCCTGAGCTCTATAAAGCCACTTTATTAAAGGTTTGGTTTGATATGACCTTCATGGGCCTATGCAGTACCAAAGTGCCCGGATGGAAAAGAAACCCAAACACCTCTTACAGGCCTTTGGCCACTGCCATATCACTTGTATGCATATTTTTAAGTATCCCTTAGACCTGGGGTCATACAACTCAGCTATTGCACATGACTCCAAAGTGAAGCTTAGAAAGGGCCTGGGGAGACAAGTGCTGCTTAGACACGAATACCCTGGAGTGACAAAGAATCAAATACAAGGCAGATGGGAGATAATGCGTCTATAACAGAAGATGTTGAGAGCTGAACAGCTGGGCAGACTCTCTTGGGGATCTCCTTGCACCCACCATGGGAAAACTCCAAAGCTTTCTGCAAAAGAAACTATATATAGCTCTTGGCCTAAAACCCCTGCTCCATGAGGGTGAAGTGGGGGAATGAAAGGCCAGAGAAGAAAGATGAGGCAGAGGTGCAAGGAAATTAGCTTGTACATCCAAGAAGGCTGGAGGAGCAGAAGTAAGGGATGCTGAAGGCTAGGATGCTGGTCCATGTTGTTGGACGGTATGCTGATGTCAGTAGTAAATCTCAGTGGGCCTGGGACTTCACCATTTCCTCACCAAGACCATCTGAGAGTCTGACTTCCTTACAACCCAAACAGTCCCCATCAGCCCTCTGCCCTGGACCTGCAGCATTCTGGACTAGTTCTGTTCTCTCGTTGGTGGCCAAGTATAACTGGGGTACAATAAGTCATCTTTCTCACTATCTCAAATATGTATCTTTTTTCTCTTTCCCACGATTTATTTTTAAATACCACTTTTAATCAATTATTTGAAAGTTTCATGCATGTATTTTTATACACAACAGAATTTTCTCAGCTGTAAAACTAAAATAAAAGTATGTATCCATGAAAATGGATGGGATTGGAAAGCAGAATGTTATACGATACATTTGATCATAGTCTCCACCACCTCCAACTCCTCCTAGACCCTCTGTCTCCACTCCACTACCCCCAAATCTTCCCCCTCCATCCTCACTCCCCACTCACCTAACTTCAAGATTTCTTCTCTCTTTTTTCAAACCCATGAAGTTAGTTTGTGTTGACCAAGTACTCTTGAAAGTAGGACCTGCCCTGGGATGTGGTAGGTGGGACCTACCAAGGGTCCCACCATTTTAAACTCTATGTGACTAGACAGGAGATAGTCTTTCTACAAATTAACAAATACTAATAAAGATGAAAAATGTCATGATGATGTCTTCATACATTACCACAGCAACTGCTGCATTTGCTAAGCGTGAAAGGAGATTATCTGGAGAAAGAGAAATTTAGAGGAAAAGTAAGGCCAACAGTGATGCCCAGCATTGTAACAGAATTTATAATGCTTCCTCCAAGGAACTGGTCCTATACATTTGCATTATCTTCAGTGATCCAATCCTATGACATCAATCACGTTGATCAGTTTCCTGATTAAAACAGCCAAGACATTGCTCACAGTCAGCTAACGAAGATCTGACATAACGACAATATTCTTAAAGCACAGAAAACTAAGAAGGTGGCTAGGACTTGGGGCAGATGAGCTCAGCTCTAGAGAGATAGATCCTGTCATCAACTGTAACCTTCTTAGGCTTTACATAGCTGCACCTACAGTTCATCGGTTCTGCTGATCGCTGTCTAATTCAGTGTGTTCCTTTCCTAAATTCCAACATCGAATATTCTGTCTCAACATGATAGATCCCTTTATGAATTGTTAACATTCTTGTCAGCTGCCAAGGAACCGGAAAACTCTTAGGAAATTGGAGCTAGGAAATTAAAGTATCAGACCAATCTACCCTCCCCCAACCCACCCCACCGCCCTTTGTTCCCAAGTCAGTCATAAATAAATTATAAGAAATATTCTCTGGGGTTGTGACAGGCAGGCTGGACAGCGTGAATGACTTATTTCAAACCCATTGCAGTCGGCTTGCATTGAAACCTTGCAAACATTCAGCTTGCAAAGCACCAGGTGCATCTGAAAAGGATACGTACTATAGTCTGGATTTCCATGTCCTATAAATTTCTGTGAGATACAGGTAATTGATAGTGTTCATGATTTCTGTAGCCTTATTGATATTTCCAGCTATCCGATATACCAATTACATAGAAAATGGGGTGATAAAAAAAAAAAAAAACTCCAATCCAGGTGTGGGCTTAACTATCTTTCTCTTTCTCTTTAATTTTCTGTTTACTTCCTGCACTTGGAAAGTGTACCATTAGAAAAGAAGACAGAGGAAAAGAGGGAAAGGGAGACAAGAGGAGGAGAGGATTGTAAGATACGGGGAAGGATGGGAGTGGAAAGAAAAAGGGAAGGAGAGGAGGGAAGGTACTGTGGCTTGGATATGAAATATCCCATAGTTTCTTGTGTTAGAGCACTTGTACCAGCCAGCACTGCAGCTTCGGAAGGATACTGAGCCTTGCTGGGGGAAGTAGATCACTTGGAGCCTGAAGGATTTATAGCCCAGACCCAGTTCCTGTCTCTTCACTGTTCCCTGATGATTGAAACAATATGACCAGTTACCTCACACTCCTGCTATGATATCAGCTGAAATTGTGAGCCTGAATAAACCCTTCCATGATCAAAATACGTTACGTACATGTAAGAAATATCATATAAACCCGTTATTTTTTTAATTAACAAATACTAATAAAAATGAAAAAATGTCATGATTCTTAAACTTTAAAAGATCCAAAAATATTTTTAAGAAAACAAAAACCTTTCGTCCTTAAGTTGCTTTGTCAAATATTTTTGTCATAGCAATGAGAAAAGCAAAGAGGAAAGACAGAGAAGGCACCTAGAGAGTCCAACAGGGCCAGTGGCATAGTGACTCTGTGCCACACTAGTGTCCCTGTTGAACACTCTGCCCATGTAGCCAAGTCTCGTTTGTCTTAATCCAGCTGAGACCCACTCCTGGCTCAGACCTACTCACACAAACATGATGCTCTACATTTGAACTCCAATGCTTGCTTGCCCTCCTAACCCACTGTCCCAGTGGGACATGCCACATTCAGAAGAGCCGGCCCTGAGCCTGATAGTCATAGCCCCAAGGTTCTGGGGTGAAGCCAGTCTCTGTGTCAATGTCCTTTCCTCCCCTGGTCAGGCACCTCCACCATCCATCCCTACACTTCTCCCTCTCTTTGAGCTTCCTAGGAAGGATGAATACAGTCCCCTTCCTTTCAGAGGACTCCGGGCATCTGGTGCAAATGGATACATTTCCCAATTTCTTCAGTTTGCTCCCAGCTACAATCCCCCGAGCAACCCTGCCTTTGGTGGAGAGAGTCTGCCTTTAAGAGTCAAACAAAACTTTTCACTGTCTATTATCAGGACAAAAGAACCTACTGTCTTTCTTCTTGTATATTGATAGGTATCATGTCTATGGCCCTTTGCTGAGCAAAAAAAAAAAAATTCATCTCTAGGTGTGTGTGTGTGTGTGTGTGTGTGTGTGTGAGAGAGAGAGAGAGAGAGAGAGAGAGAGAGAGACAGAGACAGAGACAGAGAGAGACAGAGACAGAGAGACAGAGACAGAGAGAGACAGAGAGACAGAGAGAGAAGGAGATGTGCATGTCAGTGCAAATTGTCCAGAAGAAAACACCAGACTCCCTAGAATTGGAGATAAAGGCAGTCATGAGCCATCAACTGGGATGGTGGGAACTGACCTTGGGTCCCCTCCAATAGCAATATATGCTCTTAACAACTGAGCCATCTCTTCTAGTCCTCAGGGTAGATTTCCACTATTGCCTGGACATTGAAAATGTTATCTCAGGGCTGGAGAGGTGGAGCAGAGGTTAAGAGGACTGGCTGCTCTTTCAAAGGTCCTGGGTTCAACTTCCAGCAACTACATGGTGGCTCACGACTGTATATAATGAGATCTGGTGCCCTCTTCTGTTACACTGGCATACATGTAGGTAGAACACTATATATATAGTAACTTCTGTTACACTGGCATAGATGTAGGCAGAACACTATATATAGTAATATACAGTAAATAAATAAATCTTTTTTAAAAACTTTATCTGGAAAACAAAACAACAAACAAAAAAAATGTTGTCTCAGTTTTCAAATTGCAGTTTTAACTAGAGTGCCAATACCAAATGTCTGTTTCTGTGAACGGTGATGGGTGCTACCCCAGAACACACTACATAAGGATTATTTTGAGCTAATGCTTCTTTAAAATTCCAGTTTATCTGCTGAATGAACCCCATGAACAGGATGTGGGTGAGTGCAGAAGGGGCAAAGGAAGAGTCATGAGGTAACAGATCTACTACCTTCGCTCTTTTGGATTTACTGAGTGCTACCCCCTGACAGCAACGGCATCTGACAGGATCCTGGTGACCAACCAGATAATTCGCACAGTGCTCAGAATTCCTTCAGCTGCAGGCAAGAAGACCTTCTCCACAAGTGTCTCACATCTCAGTTTGGTTCTCATCTTCTATGGGAACATCCTTTGCATGTGTGTGCAGCTGAAGAAGAGTTACTCCCTTGACTCTGACAGAGCCTTGGCAGTAGCCTACTCCATGATTACCTCCTTCCTCAACCCCTTCATTTATAGCTTGTACAACAAGGAAATTAAGGAGGCCCTGAAGAGGCAGCTGATGAGAAAAGGGGTGCTGGGGTGCTCAGATGGCAGAGTGAAGATCAAGGACAGATTGACATGATGGTTGAGGGATCAATGGACAAGGAAGGTAAATGCAGCACCCCATTCCTCTCTGTCTGGTATTGAAGCGGGAATTAAGGGATGCCTAGCCTCCAGAGTTATCATAGCATTACAGCATCTGCTGGAGCCGTATACAGCTAGATCCCAGAGACTCAAAGTACAATGCTCTCTCAGCATCATAGGATGCTGTGATTTTCTAACTTCAAAATTTTCTTATGACGCATACGTCGAAATTTTGCCAAATATGTTTCTTCCCTAATACATGCAGATGCAAACACTTCATTTAACGTAAATCATTTAATTATATCTTAAACAATGATACTTATTAAATAAAATTTGGAGAAAAAAATGTTTAAAGATGACAGTTTATGCAGCAAGGGCTCTCCGACCTCCCCTTCTTCCTGAAACCAAGAGCTAACGCTGCACATAGGGAGGGACACACACCTACCTCCCTTTACCAGAAGCACAGCCATGTCCTCAGCATAGAGGACAGGAAGCTGAGGCTGAAATAGTTCTGTACAAGCAGGCTGACCTGGTTGAGGTAATTCCCGTCTTCCTTTCACCTTTTTGTACACTCTACTTACATTCCCCATAATTCCTCTCACAGTTCAACCAAGAGAAAAGAATTTACGCCTTGTTACTTTGTGGAGGGGTGTCTATGTTTCCCTGTGAGTGCGCCTGTGATATAGCAAATGTATCTGTATATATGCTTTCCTCTGTTAATCTGTCTTATCGTGATTTAATTCCTTATTTACTTAAGTTACCTAAGAAGGTAAAGTTACAATTTTCTTCCCTGACAATGTCACCTCCCTTCCTTGACCGTGAGCACAGTGGGACTGGACTGGGCTTTAACTCCACGTGGCTAATATCTGGAGTGGAGGAAGTACACCACTCATGTTAAAGCATAAATGATAGAAGGAAGGAGGAAGTGAGCTACCTGTTGGGTTCTAGCTGAGTTTCCCTGAAGAGAGAATAATGCTCTCAAGGAGCAGAGGAGACACCTACTCAACCTCACGGTCCACCCAGAAAGACAGGAATGGTGTCCCATGGGGACCCTTGGATCCCTGGCACTGACTAGCTCAGTCTTGGTAGCATGCCTTCCCTTCCCCTCCCTCTCCTGTTTCTGAGACAAGAACACCAGATGCAAGCAACTTCAAGGAGGAACTGTTCATCTGGGTTCACAGTTCTGGAAGACTGTTTACCACAAGGTATAAGGAGAGAGCTGAATCCTGAGAATTCCCCTGTTGTTCTGTCCATTGTGGCAGGGAAGGTATGACCACAGGAGCGTGAGGCAGTTGGCCACATCTTTCACCAGGAAATAGGAAGCTGGTCCATGCTAAAACCATCAAAGCTTCCCCTCTGAGTTCACACACTGTCCACATCCGTGTGGCTTCCTCTTCTGCTCCTTCCTTTCAGGAGGCCAAATGCAGAAGAGGATTAGTACACCCAGGGCTTATCATTGATTCACACCATCTCATCTGGAGAGACAAAACCCCAATGTGGGAAACTATGAGCTCCCCAACCCTAAAGTTTTTTGCTAAGTGTCCGGGAATCTGTAGTGCACCTAAGGACCAAATCAGAGCTGGGTCGTGAATCTGGTTCACCATTTTGGTGAGCTTTGTTTATGATATCTGAATCCGTGATTCCTAGGAACTGAAACTGAGTTTCTAGATGTGGAATAGGAAGGGCGATGACACCTGTTGACCCAGGTGCAGGCTTCTATGACACAGCAAGAGCTGGCTAAAGCCACCACAATTGAACAGAGATGAAGAAGAAAAGCATTCACCTATAAAACTGACCCAAATCTGGAGCTCAGAAAAGTTGAGTAATTTATTCAAGGTCACACAGCCAAAATAGGCACATCATAGGTCTCAGTGTTGTCAACACTGCTGCTAAGAGTTAAACTTCTCAGTGTTGTTACTACCTGAGGCAAAACCATGAGGAGGTGTGGCTTCCCATCCACTAACCTGCAACCCTCAAAATAAATAAATAAATAAATAAATAAATAAATAAATAAATAAATACTGTTTGTAGCCTGTAACCCTAACATTCAGGAAGCTGAGACAGGAGGATCATGACAAGTTCATCACCATCATCATCAAAAGCCTTGTCTACATAATAAGTTCCAGGCCATTCAAGGCTACATGGTAAGATCTTGTTTCAAAAGTAATAATAAGCCTGGATGTGGTGGTGAACACCTATAATCCCAGAATTCAAGAGACAGGGACACACAGATCTCAGTGAGTTTGAAGTCAGCCTGCTCTCCATAATGAGTTTCAGAACAATCAAGGCTACGTAGAGAAATCCTGTCTGGAAACAAACAAAACAAATCTAATAATTTCTCTTAAATCAGCTAAGATTGAGTATCAGTGAAGATGTAGCAAGTCCTACACCCTGGTGGGAAATCACAATGGAACCGCTGTTCTAAGAAACATTTAAAAGCTCAAATTATGAGTCAGTGAGAGTTCCAGCACTTCCATGCCTAAGGATATAACAAGGGAAGTGATAACAGACATCCACACAAAGCTTCACGCATGCATCTTCTAAGGAAGCATGGCATCCGACACGGGAGACAATGTCCACCCCCTTGGTTTTTGGTTTCCCATCCACTGCTAAATGATATAGTACACGGTGTGTCATGTCCACGCAATGTAACTGTAGCCAGCAATGTAAAGAAACAATGTACAGTCACACCACACCCTACGTGAACCCTGTAGTGTAGGAAAGGGGGAAGCCAGTCGCTGAGAACCACAGTCACACTTGTAAGAAATTATAAGAACAGGCAAATCTATAGCAGCAGATAAGGGAAGATGCTGGGCACCAGGAGGGAGCATAAAATAAGGAAAAGAGGGGAGGTTGAAGCTGAGATGTACAGAGTTTCTCTGGGAGATAATGGAAATTGTCTTACACTGGCTGTGATGGTAGTTATACAAATCTATAGAATAGAAGGCATTGGAAGAAGTACTTTATTTGAAAGTATATTTGATTATTTTATCAAGGGGGGGTGGTATCAGGAGCACTCACACCACAGACCAGTGTGGAGGTCAGAGAACAACAGGGGAATTCTCAGGATTCAGCTCTCTCCTTATACCTTGTGGTAAACAGAAATTGAACTCAGGTGGTCAAGCCTGCACACATCTATCTACTGAGCCATCCCACAGGACTTGAAATGAGCACTTAAAATGTGTGATTTTTATGGTACATAAATTTCATCTCAGTAATCCTGTTAGTTAGTTTGTTTTAAGTCATCCTGAAATGATTTTTGGTAAGCTTTTCCTGAAGAAAAATTCCACTATCATAACTTTACATTCATGCTTTTAGTTTTATTCTATTCTAACTAAAAAACCTTTCATGAATAATTAAAATAATACATTATTCTAAAAGCCAATCTTATGATAAAAGATATAGATTTGACTCTCAACTCTGCCTGTAGCCAGATAGTCTGGCACTAGACAAATCGTGTCTCATTCCTTCCCTGGGATGTCAGTATACTTGACAGCAAACAAGAATCCATACCTGCCCCACAGGGTTCCCTGCTCCACCTCACAGTGTGGTCCAGATGCACCCTCCCCACAGCATCTGCAGGAAAGGTGAATTTGGCCCAAGCTCCCATGCACAGAGGGGCAACCATTGCTCATTCTCACAAAAGCAGCCTCAGGGTTCCTGTTATCGCTGAATATCATAAAAATTAGAAGTATTTCCAAAATGAGAGACTGAAGACATAACTAGGTTGGTAGAGAACAAACAGCAAACCATTTTCAGCCTTGTAATGCAGGAAAGAATGTATTGGCTCAAAAACTGCAAATTGTGAAGGAAATTGATCAAGATCCAGCTATACCCAGAGGATGGCCTTGTCAGGAATCAATGGGAAAGGCCCTTGGTCCTATGAAGGCTCGATGGCCCAGTGTAGGGGAATGCCAGGGTAGGGAGGTGAGAGTGTGTGAGTAGGTGGGGGAACATCCTCATAGAAGCATGAAGAGGGGGAAGGGGATAGGGGGCCCCAGGGGGCAAAAACAGGAAAGGGGATAACATTTGAAATGTAAATTTTAAAAATCTAATTAAAAAAATAATAAAAATAACAGAGAGAGATTCAGCTATACCACTCTTGGGCATATACCCAAACGATGTTTTATCCTCCCACAGGGACATTTGCTCAACCATGTTCACTGCTGCTCTATTCATAATAGCCAGAAACTGAAAACAACCTAGATGTCCCTCAACAGACGAATGAATAAAGAAACTATGATACATTTACACAATGGAATATTACTCAGCTGGTTTTTTTTGCAAATGAAATCATGAATTCTGCAGGCAAATGGATAGAACTAGAAAAAAAAATCAGCCTAAGTAAGGTAACCTAGACCCAGAAAGATGAAATGGTATGTATTCACTTATATCTGAATATTAGACATTAAATAAATGATAACCAAGCTACAATCCATACATAGACCCAGAGAGGTTCGGCATACAGGAAGGGACTAGGAGGAACACATGAATCTCCCTGGGAGGGGGAAATAGAATAGATTTTTATGCGTGAACTGGAGACATGGGGGCAAGGGAAAGAATGGTAGGATCAGGTAGGAAGAAAAAGGGGAGATGAGATGGAAGGAAGGGATGAGGGAGAGACAGCTAGAATTGAAGAGCATTTGAGGGGTAACATGGACATGAAATGCAGTGGAAACTTTCTGTAATATATGGAGGTGACCCTAATGACTCTCCAAATAATGAGGAAGATAGAACTCCTACTGGCCATCTCTTGTCAGCAAACAAAGCTTCCAGTGACAGGTCTAGGTTTTATTCAATTGTTGGCCAAAAGGGTCCCATAGAAATAATCAGGCAACCCAGGCTGCTGTCATAAACTGACAGCAGGGCCCCACTGCTGGAGACATAACTCATGGAGAGATCAAACTGTAGCCTACACAGAACCTTCATCCCTGCTCTAGTGTCTATGACATGGAAAGGTACTCTGCAGCCTACCAAAAGAGAAAACTAAACACCACCTCAACCACAAAGACCTTTGATCTACAATCTGCCCTCCCTGCAAAATATGTTAAGGCAACAGTGGTACAGAACCTTCGAGAGTAGTCAACCAACATCTGATTTAAGGCCCACTCCATGAGACAGAACCCATACCTTGTAGCTGAAGAATTTTAAAAAGTGGTGTGCAGCTCAGCTAGTTCTGGAGCCACTGCCATGTTGGTGCTCTATGTCCCCGCTCCAACACAACATTAGCTAGCCAGGAGCCCTGGCCTGGAACCCATGAAAAGCTAGCCTGGCTGCTACCTTCACTGGCCAGCTCTGTAGGCTCCAAGCATGGTTCTTGGCTCAGAGCAGACAATGCCTGCCAACCTCACTGTACCCAGTAGAAAGAAGACTCTTAATGCTTAGAGATTATTCAATGGATTTGTATATCAACAAATACTCAATACACAAGATGCCCACACAATTAAAATTGTTACCCAATATCTATCTGAGCCTGCTAGAGACCCACATGTCTTCCTTCATGTTGCTAGCCTCTCCTTCTCCTCTCTTTCTTCTCTCCTCCCCTTCCTCTTTTCTTCTCCCAGCTCCACCTCCTCTTCTACTGCCCAATCACCGAGCTTCACTGCAAATACAATGTGGCAGGAAAATTCCTGCAACAATACCTAACACTGGGTCACCAAGAACCAGAAGCTGGATAGCCCAGAGTTCTAGGGTAAAATCAAAACTACTGTTCTAGAAAAAAAAAATTAACAACAAAATGACTCCTAACGATGTTCTGTTATGCTCACAGATCAGTGCCTTATGCAGCCATCGTCAGAGAGGCTTCCTTCTGCAGCCAATGAGAACAAATACAGAGACACACTGTCTTAGTTAGGGTTTCCATTGCTGTGAACAGACACCATAACCAAGGCAATTCTTATAAAAGACAACATTTAATTGGGCCTGACTTGTTCAGAGGTTATGCCAATTCTCATCATGGCAGGAGCATGGCAGCCAATGACCAGGCCAACGTGAGACTACCCCATGAGAGAAAGCCAACTCCTGACACTGTTAATGATATTCTGCCATGCTTGCAGACAGTAGTAACCTAGCATAACTGTCTTCTGAGAGGTTTCATCCAGCAGCTGATGGAAACAGAAGCAGAGACCCACAATCAAACAATAGGTGGAGCTCAAGGAGTAGTGTGGAAGAGTGGGGGGAGGGTGGGAGGGGAAGGGTTGAGGGAGCCAGAGAGGTCAAGGACACCACAAGAAGATCTACAGAGTAAACTAACCTGGGCCTATGGGAGCTCACAGAGACTAAACTACCAACTAAAGAGCATGCATGGGCTGGACCTAGGGCCCTACACATATGTAGCAGATGTGCAGTTTGATCTTCATGTGAGTCCCCTAACAACTGTAGAAGGGGCTGTCTCTGACTCGGATGTCTGCCTTTGGATCCCCTTCTCCTACCTGGACTGCCTTGTCTGGCTTCAGTGGAAGAGGATGTGCTTAGTCCTGCTTGGACTTGATGTGACAAGGCAAGTTGGTACCCAAAAGGGGCTTCCCCTTCTCTGAGGAGAAGGTGGTGAAGGGGTACTGGAGGGAGTATGTGAAGGTGGGATTGGGAGGAAAGGATGGAGGGTCTGTGATTGGATGTAATGTGAATTAATTAATTAACTTAAAAAGGTGTGATGCGGTTTCTGCCATTCCAGCTCAGGCAGCAAACAGGAAGTTTAGGCTCCCAACATCTAGGCATCTTGTTGGTTGGTAGACATAGGTAAAATGACCGAGTAAATATCAGACTGTGCATCTAAATACAAAGACTTAAGTCCACTTCTTACCAAGTGTTGGAATGAAAATCATAGTGACACTTGGGAGGCAGAGGGAGGCGGATCTCTGAGTTCGAGGCCAGCCTGGTCTACAGAGTGAGTTTCAGGACAGCCAAGGCTACACAGAGAAACCCTGTCTCAAAAAACAAAAACAAACAAAAAAAAATCATAGTGAACTTTGAATCCAAAAGAGTAGAAATAAAAAAAAATAAATAAAAAATAAACCTTTACCAAGGCTTCTCCTGTCCCCTTTCTCTCTGGCAGGAGAAGTTAATTAAAGCCAATTGTAGGGTATTTGGGCTATTTAGTTGTCAACTAAAGGTTCCATAGGATCAGATCCCATCAGTATAGAAGGGAGATTTGGCTTAATACAAGCACTCGATTTGCATTCATAGATGTAAGATGAAGTCTTGCAACCCTTGGATAGCTGAAGTTAAACTTAGAAGTTTGCTTAGGGTTTTAAAGGCTCTAGGATGAATTATATCTTAAAACTTCGGTTAAGGGAACTAATTATAGGGCATAGTTTAAGGGTTAAGATGGTATGAATAATTATAGGGTGAGTGTTCACTTCTGTTTTACATTTTCTTGGTGGTTAACTATTTTGAGGCTGTTAGTTGATGGGAAACTAGTGAGTGTCTTAGTTAGGGTTTCCTTTGCTGTGAAGAAACACCATGAACAAGGCAACTCTTACAAGGGACAACATTTCATTGGAGCTGGTTTAGAGTTCACAGGGCCAGTCCATTATCATGGCAGAAAGCATGGCAGTATCAAGACAGACATGGTGCTGGAGAAGGAGCATCTTGATGTGACTGGAACCAGGAGAGACTGTCTATGTCACACTGGACAAAGCTTGAGCAAATATATTACCTCAAAGCCCTGCTCCTCCAATGACACACTCCCTCTAACAAGGCCACACCTCCTCCAATAAGGCCACACCTCCTAATAGTGGCACTTCTCATGGGCCAAGCATATATAAAAGGGCTTAAACTTCTATAATTTACTCTATTGACATAAATATGTCTTTTTATCAGACATATTTCTATAGGAATAATAGAATAATTGCTAAAACGTTGGAACTAAACTGTGTCATGTACAGGTTAGTGGAAGAAAATATTTTCAGAGTAAATATATAGGTTGGCCATATCAGAAGTGTGGGTATTGTTACGTCTCAAATTGGGACAAATGGCTACCTGAGGTGCCTATTGAACAAAGCAGACCTGATCACCATCAGTCCCTACCTATTCCAGGTCCCTCTGGCTGGCATACTCTGCCCCCTATCCTAAACTGATAGCTAGAGACAGTCATGTCCTCCTTTTTATTTCTTTTTTTTTTTCCATTCAGGTATGATGTACAACTTCATAGAGAGGGTTTGTTAAAACAAGGTTTTATTCATATCTGTCTCTGGCTGAGGAGAGGAATGAGCATAGCAAAGACATTGTTAGAAGAAAGAGTGCCACTGACAACACAAAACACTGCACCAAAAGTTAACTACCAAACTTTACACACATGATTCAATAATAATGTTGGGGGCCAGAGAGATGGCTCAATGGATAAGAGCACTGGCTGTTCTTCCAGAAAGCCCAGGTTCAATTCCCAGCACCTACAGGACAGTTCACACATGTCTGTAACTCCAATCCCAGGGCTTCTGACAGCCTCACACATGCATACATGCAGATCAAACACCAACACACATAAAATAAACATCAATTATATAATAATAATTAATAATGATAATAATAACCTTTACATATCAAAGATCTCAATTCTCCCATCAAAAGACCCAGGCTGACTGAATGAATCAAGAAACAAAATTTATCTACCTTCTGTCTACAAGAAATATATCTTAGCTTTTTTTTTTTTTTTTGTCAGAGCTGAGGATGGAACCCAGGGCCTTGTGCTTGCTAGGCAAACACTCTTCCACTGAGCTAAATCCCCAGCCCCATATCTTAGCTTTAAAGATAAGCACTGCCTCGGAATAAAAGGATGAACAGAAGTACTCCAGTCAAATGGGACCAGGACACAAGCAGGCATCTGTATTCCAATATCCGACAAAAATAGACTTCAAATTAAAATTAATCAGAAGAAACAAAGAGGGACACTTCATTCTAATCAAGGGAACAGTTATTCAAGAAGATATTACTATCTAAACTCAAGGGGCACACAATTTCATTTTTTTAAAAAAAGTGCTACCAGATTTAAAGACACAGATTAAATTCAACCCTTTAATAATAGGTGATTTTAATACCCCACTTTCTCCAGTAGACAAGTCATCTAGACAAAAAAAAAATCAGAATTAATTGGCACCATACAACAACCAGACTTCACAGATACCTACAGAATACTCCACCAAATACCAAACAATACACAGTCTACCCAGGAGCACACTGAAGCCTTTCCAAGATAGATCACATCCCTGGACACAAAACTAATGTTTAAAAATTCAGGAAGATTGACACAACTCCTTACCTGACCACAAGGCAATAAAACGTGTTGACACACATTAAATTGACAAGTGAGTCAATCTCTAATGAATACAAGAACTCATGAAGAATGAACAGTTCATTGCAGAATGACGGATTAGTAAAAGAAGAAAAAAAGACGGGGCTGGAGGGATGGCTCAGCGGTTAAGAGCAGTCAGTGCAAATGTCAATCTTATGGCGCCCGTGGTTCAACCTTCGAAGGGTGCTCTGTGAAACTGCCGGGCTGTGGCTACGAAAACAGGATATTTTAAGGGACTGCTCATTTGTAAGATGGAATTTTAATGGTTATAAATTTTAAATTTTAAATTTTTCTCTGTCTCCATCTGAAGAGGTCAGTGAACTGGATACTTGGGGATGTTACATAAAGTCATAGGACACAAACATCAGGTTTCACCTTTGCACAGGTCACCCTGAGTCATTTGCTTATAGGACAAAGGATCAAGAACAATGTGTCCTAGAGAGAAGAGAAAATGGTGGCAGATGGCGGCATGTCTCTAGCAGCCTAAGGTAGTTATAAATATCAAGCTTAGGTAATTGGGTTAGCAATTCTAATTATGTGGGCATTTTGTGTATTGGGTATTTGCTGATATATAAATCCATTGGATAATAATAAAATGTTTCCAGCCCTTAAAGCTGCTCTAGTGTCTGAAAACCAGGGAACCCCTGGTTGGACAGCCTCAGTCTGGAAAGAAATGTGTGCCCCTTCAAACTGTGGCTCTGTTTTCAGACTGATTCGTAACTAAACAGGAAATGAATGCGGTGAAGGAATGCTGACACTTGCTCCCATAGACAGTAGGTGCTGACTCAGACCGCAGGGGTGGAAGAGCTGTTTCTGCAGGTGAAGGGCTACAAGTTTGCCTCTTCAAGCATAAACAGGTCATTATTCTTCTGTTTATTCTCTTTTCATTTATGAGACAGTGTTCTGCGAGGTATCCCCTGCTTTTTGTCATAGAAACCTTCTTACTTCTTCTTCTTAAGTCCTGGGAGTATAAGAGTGGGCCACCTTGCATGGTTCAAAGATACATTATTGTTTAAGTAAGTCTTTTTAGTACACTACAACATCTCTTTGTGTTTAACAACTGTAATCACACTTTACTAAGAACAAGACATTTCTCTCATAATACTACATTATAATGACAGGAAACTGGGCATGGGAGACCACTCTGTTAGCAAATGCTTGCCTTGCAAGCAGAAAAGTTTATGTCTCATTGGGCTTGGTGGTGATGCCAATTATCCCTCTGGCTCAGGAGGTAGAGACAGGTGAAACCCTGGAGTTCACCAGCCAGGCAGGATTAGCTGAATTACTGAGGTCCATGCCAGTGAGAGATCCTATCTTAAAGAGCAAGGAGGACAGCTCCTGAGGAATGACATTTAAGAATGACCTCTGACCTCCACTCACATGAGCACAGAAAAGAGAGTCATGCCCTGCCTCAAGCCTCCAAGACGGTGACAGTTCTAGGCTGACCTGTAGGGGGCAGCATCGCCTCGCTCCTGACTCAAGCCTGTCTTGGGCGTGGCTCCACTTGGTACCCCAGGCTCTGCAGACAGCTGGAGCAGCTTTCAACAAACTGCACTTTCCTGGGGATGGCAGCTGCACTCCCAGCTGCTTCCACTGCTGTGGTTAATCTTCTCCATCTCTGCCACCTCAGATCAGACATGCCTTTCTGTCTCAGCCAGAAGATCAGGGTCTGCCTGAGAATCTTGCTCCATATTCTGTGGACCCTGGTTTTCATTGCATTAAAAGTTACAAGTGATCTCTTCATGTAATTCTAAGCTTGTGAAGGGAGAACAAATGCGTTTATATTCCTCTGACCCACCGTGGTCTGTGCTAGACAACCTGCTCCCCTCAGACAGCAGGTAGCTTGGTGCAGACAGGGCATCAGTGTTTTTGCTGATGATGCTGCGGGTGGGAGGTGGAGGGTGGGGGGTAGAGGGTGGGGGGTGAGGGGGTGGGCAGAACAATCGATAGGAATGAGGAACCAGGGGCTGCTCCATACCCAGGAGTTTCTCCACATACCCGGTCGTTCCTCAACCCTCAGCAGCACAGATATTCCCAAGAACCCTCTGCTAAGACCCACTTCCCAACTTTGGTTTCCATGTATCTTACAGTGCGATCATGGGAGTTAACACGTGTCTCCTGGCTCTCTTGGTCCAGAAGGTGTGAATAAACCATTCTGTCCCTGCAGCCTTTCAGACACAAAGGACTCAGAGAAGAGTCAAGTGGAGAAAGTCTGGCAGCTGTCAGGTGTCTCAGTTACTTGAAGGCTGAGGTGGGAGGAGCCCTTGAGTCCAGGGGTGGAAGGCCTGCCTGTGCAGCATAGATGGATCCATCTCACAAACAAACAAATGAGTAACTAAGCACAGAGTCACAGGCAGTTAAGAGTGGAAAGACCTAAACCTTATCTGTTGCTACCCCTCTAGGAAATCTCAGGCCTTGGGGATAACCAGGTTGCTGAGGGTCACAGTAGGAACACAGTACAGCTCTGAAGATGGGCAGGACGGGGATCTTCTGTGTCACTGATGCTGGTGTGTGATGTCCTGAGGGTGCCTGTGGCTCTTCAACCTCTGAGCATCACTTGGGTACGACCTTGGGTACCATCAGTGCCCTACCCTGACCCTATGACCTTGTCTCTAAGAGAAAGGGGCTGGCCACAACATCACCTCATGGCATCCAAACTGCATTCAGTACAATCGTAGACCAGCAACCCACACCTCCGGAGTATGAGAGGCAGGCCTCCAGCTTCAACCCAGGTTTGTTAGGTTACATGGCTCTAGTTTATGGGCTTTTTGCTCATATTGCTATTCTATCATGAGACCTGTGTGGTCAGAGCTGGCCCCACTGAGGGAGCTGCTATCAAAGCATGTGAACACACACATGTGAAGGGGCTTTCATTTCCTCTGAGCTCACAGGCAGACTTTCTGCTTGTAGAACTTTACAGAGGACTCAAGACTCATGGGGCAGCGAGTCAGTACCGTGAGGAAGGCACAAACCTCCAGGGGTCCCACAGCCCCAAGAGTACTGTGTCTATAGTCTCTGTCCCATGCACACTGCCACCTTTAACTCTAAATTCTTCTGATGATACTGTCCTCTGCTTAGGTCATGTTGCCCAGGACTCAAAGAGGTAGATACACTAAAGGAGGTCTGTGCATGGCCCTCAGGCAGAGAGAAGGAAGCACGCTTTATTGAAGAATAGTGTCCCCTTTAGACTCAACTCCCCTGCACAGAAGGCTGGAGTGTTCATAAGCTCATGTGTGGCAACAAGGCATCTAGCAAACACACACAGACACAGACACGCACACGCGCACACGCACACACACACACACACACACACACACACACACACACACACACACGCACACACATCAGAGAGAGGCAGTGTCTTAGAGTTCATGGTATTTTCTGGATCCCACATGATTTCAGCTGAGCCCCAAAGATGACAAATGAAATCCAGTATTACTCCTCTAACCCACTCGGGACTGCAGAGACACTCAGGTATAAGAAGCAGCCACTGACTGTTCTTTCATGAAGACTGTGGAGCATGACATGAAGCAGACATCAAGGGTTCAAAATCCTCCTTGGAGGAAGGTTTGTCTTTGGTGATGAACCACAGGCTTCTCTCTGTCGGCTGCCTCTTTCCAGAGGCTCGGCTCAGTGAACCCTATTCTGAGAAAGGTTTTCCAGGTGTGATCATGCTGCTGCCAGCCAGGCGAAGCCTGGTGCATTCCCAGCAAATCAACTGAGGCTGATTAGGGATATTAATAGAGTGTGCCCTTCCCCCAGGCCTGAGCAGGCCTGCAAGTCATTGACCACAAGACCAAACAACAATAGGACCTAGAAGGAGGCATTGCCTTGCCAGTCTTGGCGCCCTGAGGTCTGCTACCTAGCTAAGAAGAATGGACTGCCTGCTGAGCTAGCCTTGACACCTTCCGGACTACTATCGCCTCACCTAGCCCCTGGGCCGTACCGAGAAGAGACTCTGGGGGGTGGGGCTTCCCCTTTATATGCGGAAAGCGAATTATTAAACTTCGGGCCTTGATCAGAATACTTTGTCTTGGCCCCACGTTTCTCTCGCCCTCCTTCCTGTTAATTCCTAGGCTTCGTCTCAGGAGAGTGGCTGATCTGATCACGTCTCTGGTGATCATGGCTGCAGGCAGCTACGATGGAGTTGTGGATCTTGAGAGGAGATGCTGATATAACAGACTAAGGATCAGCCCCAGGATCTGAACTTAGAAAATGCACCTCAGAGGCTTCTAGAAATCATTTGGTCCTTTATATGATTTTGTATAATTCAGTCAATGCTCATATTTTCAGAAGTGTTTCCTTATTAAATATTAATTATATTATAAATGTTAAGCTGATGGTTTCTTTCCTGGACATTATGATCATTGGGGGAGATGCGAGGGTGGGGGGAGCTCTTTTTTAATAACACTGTTGGGCTGGAGAGATGGCTCAGAGTTTAAGTGTGCTGGCTGCTCTTCCAGAGTTCTGAGTTCAATTCCCAGCAACCACATGGTGCCTTATAACCATCTATAATGAGCTATGGCATCCTCTTTTGTCGTTCAGGTATATATGCAGGCACAACACTGAACACAGTAAGTCTTTTTTTAAAAAAAATAATAAATTATTTGCTGGCCTCAAAAGACTAGTTCCTCAGTTGGCCTTGACGGTACAAAAAAAAAAAAAAAAAACAGAATTAATTTTGGCTACCTATGTGGTCTTAAACCCAGCAAGAAAGTACAACCAAGATAAAAAAGAGTCAGTGTTTGTCTAACAGTTAAAAGATGGGAGTATATCAAGACCGTGGCTCACTTCAGCACTAAGATGGCTGCCCACAGCTGGGAAACAAGGCTGTCTTCTTAAATCCTGAGGACAAACCTAAAGGTTGCATTTAACTATGGGACACTACCTCCTTCTGGGGGAGCATTTCTTACAGAGATAACGTGCCTTTCTGTACCCTAAGCACCCATGTTCTCAGATGAAGGGAAGTGGCCAGATATTGGGTCGTCAAATTCACAAGTTTGGACAATTATTTCGGATATAAAGGTGGTTTTCTTAGAACTTTGCTAGACAATCCTATAAAATGACACAATGAGAGGGGGAGGGAGGGAGAAGGGGTACTGCACACCTTTAATCCAAGCATTTTGGAGGCAGATCTCTGAGTTCAAGGGCAGCCTGGTCTACAGAGAGATTTCCAGGACAGCCAGGGCTACACAAAGAAACCCCTGTCTTAAAAACAAAAGACTAAATAGGATTCCATTTATCTTTGAAACTGTCAGTTAGTGGCTGACTTTATCCGATTCCTCTAACAAAGCTTCCAAGATGATGCAACAAGCAGCTCATTACACATTACCTTATCCTTCTACGGGACTCTGGTCCATGGTCCAGGGATCCTAGGCTGGACCTGACCCCTCATCACTATGGATCCACGACTCTCTCAAACGACATGTTTACATAATGACTGACCCTTCCCAGGTCCTTTTACCCATAACAGTCCCAAAATGGCTCTGCTTTTCCCAGCCTCTAACCATCCCCTCACTGTATGTTGTTCCTCTTATATCTGTCTCCAGTGTCTGGGACAAAGGGTTAGTGACCTAAAAGTCTCTGGTGGACTGAGACACTCTGTGCCGAAAAACTGACTTCATTGATAACACCTGTGGGCTGTCAGGGAGCAGGCTGCTTCCCTCTGTTGGTACCTACCACTGTGAGGCTGCAGGGGAACTGACCAAAGATGAAATCTCTGTCCCTTTTCTGCCATAAAAACCCCCAAGGCCCCAGAACCATGTACAGTCTCCACTACCTCAGATAGACCATGGCCCTTCAGTAGTCCTGATTAAATAATTCTGGTTCTGGGGTAGTGAAGCCTGTTACCTGGGCCCCATCCCAGACCCATTAAAGCAGAAGTACTGGGGCAGGGGGCTTCAGCTTTAACGCTCTGAAAAAAATCTCCTCAGCTGACTCTAATGTGCAAACAGAGTGAGACCCTCTACGTTAACTCTAAAAGGACAAATGGATTTGAGTCCTGAGCTGCATCTGGAGGCTGCACTTGGTGACTGTGTTTGCTGAGTTTCTGGAATTATCCAGAGTGTGGATCATTGGTGTGGTCCTGGTGGTGTAAATCACAGCAGGTCTGTGTCACTCTTTGACTGGAACACCAGTTTCATAAGAGACTGTCCTAGTGTTCTAGCTTTCCCCTTTTTAACAGTGTCACCAATCTGCTGACTCATGACACTCATGAAAAGTGGAGAAAGTGTGTGTGTGTGTGTGTGTGTGTGTGTGTGTGTGTGTGTGTGTGTG
>JADRCG010010506.1:634287-661992 GCA_019844195.1 Rhabdomys dilectus
TGTGTGTGTGTGTGTGTGTGTGTGTGTGTGTGTGTGTGTGTGTGTGTATGTGTTTTCAAGTGTACACATGGAGGCCAGAGATTAAGATTAGATATTTATTTCACTTACTCTCAACCTCAGTTCTCATGAGACAGAGTCTTGGCACTCAAAAAATCTCACCCATTTGTCTAGGCTGGCTGGCCAGCAAGCTCCCAGCATCAGCTGGTCTTATCTCTAGGGCTGGGGCTACAGATACATGCCACTGTGCCTGGCTTCTACATGGCTACTAGGGATCTGAACTCATGCCCTCACTTTACCCACAAAGTCATCGCCCCAATCAGAGATCCATGTTTCTTTAGTGATGCTCTGGACTCTAACAAAGGGGCACTGCCTTTTTTAACAAGCAGAAAGCCTTGTGCCAAACAATGGACAGGTGGGCTAGCCTCATGTGCAAAGAACTTGCTCTCTCACCCACCAGCCTATCTTTTCTGTTACATTAGAATGAACTTTGACCCCAAGCTCACACTTGGGTCTAAAGGAGACCAAAGCACTGCCACAAAGTGCAGACTTGGGCAAGAGATTTCCCTGGTCATGCCACTTAAACCACAATACACAGTGCTAAAACCCAGGAGTCTACCCTGTGGGAACACACCAGGAGGCATCAGGGCCCTGTACTTGGCCAAAGCATTGAGGGTAGCAAGAACGGTTCACAGTTGTCTAGTCCTTTCTAAGAAAGGGGTGGAGCTTTGTATGTTCTAAAACCTGGCTGTGTGCTTCTTCACCTGGGAGGCATTATCTCAAACTGTAACCCAGGCTGGCTTAGAACTATCAATCTTATGATTCTCCTGCCTCAGCTTCCTAAGTACTGGGTTATAGGCCTGAGCCACCACACCCTTCTCAGGTTTGTCTTGACTTCCTCTAATCTCATCAAAGCCACTGAGACATTCACATTGACGTTCAGAGAGCTACACTGCTTTTTCAGGGGACACACAGCTTGTCAGGGGCCCTCTCTCTCCAATGTGCAAATACTACAGAATCATCTCCATGTGCTATGGTAGAGAGGGTACCAGAAACCCTGGCAAGGGGGACCACATTCGTGAGGGAACAATGTGCAAGGCCTATAGCCCATGGGCTGGAACTACAGAGTGGGAGACTTGCATTGAGGTAGAAGGTCTCTCTGCTCCAGGACACATTGAGAAAGATGGACATGAGTGTTTGCCTACAGGTATGTGCACCATGTGTGCTTCTGGTACACAAAGGCCAAAAGAAGGCGCTGGGTCCTCTGAGATTGGACTTGCGGGCAGTTGGAAGTCACCACATGGGGTCTGGAAACCAAACCCTGGTCCTCTGCAAGTGCTCATAACCTCAGTCATTGCCCCAGGATGATCGACCTCTGAGAAGCAACTGCTTCACACATGGAATGATCACTCCAGTCTGCTGGAGCCAGGTGACCAACGGCCCCCTTGGTGTTTGAAGTGCCGGAGTTTGCAGGCAGCTGAATGTCACTGAAGGAGCAGTCACTCACCAGGCCTGCTGCACCCAGGATATCCATTCCAGTACATGGCAGTGGAGGCATCAGACCCAGGATCATGGCATTGCCTCCTCAGGCTGTGTTGCATGAGGGGTGCCGAGGCTAGACCACCCAGTTCACACAGCTACATCTAACCAGCACATACTCCTGTGTTTACTGTTCAGAGTGGTGGAAGGACAGTGGCCCATAGGGCACTGATGTAACCCACGAGGACAAACTGCCCTTTGTGGTACTGTGACCCAACAGCCACTGGCTGGGTGATTCATCATCAGCCACACATCACTGATAGGACTGAAACTTGCCCTTGGGGCCCATGGTATACAAGCCTAGCCTACTGAATGCAACTCTTTTAACACAGGGGCTCAGGGGGCGGACACAGGTAGCACACACAAACAGGCAGACTCTGGATCAAGAACTCACGTAGCCGAGGCAGGATCAGAATCCAAAGGAGGTCAAGAACTTCCTCCCTTTTATTTAAGTTAGAAACTAATAAAAGCAACACCCATGCTCAGGCAAGCCCCACGGCTAGGTCCTCTGTGCTGTGCAGACTAATTAGTCCTGATGGCATAGTCCACAGGCCAAGAGCCCACAATTCTCCAGCAAGACTGACCCTGAGGTGGAATAGAAAGTCAGCTGGACCTCAGGTGAGGGCCACTGTGTGACTAAGTCACCCACAACAGCAGTCCAAGGCTCAAGTGTGAGGACCTCGATGGCTGACCAAACTGTACTATACTATGTCTGTACCATAACTCCACTTCTGTCAAGAGCAGAACCCACTTTGGATGCTCCACCCTGATGTAGCAATGGAAAGCCCCCGACTATGGTCCACTCCCCAGCCTGTGCCAGAAACCAAGAGCACTAGACAAACGAAGGATGAGCCTGGAGTCCACACTGGCATCAGAACAAGGTGCCTCTGCAAACCGAATACAGGAGACACTGGGGAGGAATCCTTGAGAAACACATTTGGGAAGTTTCTTCGGATCCTTCTGAGCTCAAGGAAAAAGCAGGCAAGATTCAGGCTGCCAGCTGGTGCCATGGAGGATAGCAGGTGTGATGAACCCACAATGACAGAAATCCAACCTCTGCGCAAACTGCAGTGACCAGGGGATCCCTCTGCCATTCAACTCATGTTAGGGAACAGGCAGGACACAGGGCTAGGGCAGGTGGGTCTCCATCAAGAGAGCCCAGTACTATTGTCAGGTATATATCCCGCTGCTCTTCTGTGCCTTTAAGGAAGGCAGACATCAGGCTCCTACCAGCTCTCAGGGACCTAGAGTCCTGCTGGGGAACCTTTAGCAGTTTCTAACTGGTCACAGGCATCTGCCCTTAGGGGGATGAGCTAGTGCTTGGCAGAGGGCACACAGGTGGTCGTCCCTTGACCTTAGGGGTCTGGTACCATCTGCTGATGGAGTCTGTGGGTACCACCTAAGCTGGGTCAACCTAGGGGTTCTGTCCCTTATAAAACATGTCTTCTGTTGGAATATGCTCACTGATGTCCAGGACACTGTGGAACAACATTCCTACCTCCCACAGGTATCCCTACAGTCAAAGTCTGTGCTGTTGGTGCCAAGGGACCCCTGCTCTTCCCCATTAGCTACTGCCAGGCCTGGGTGGCAAGTGACCTCAAGGCTTTGCATGACTGTCACATCCTCTGGCCCAGGGTTGCTGGTGACAGCCCATGTCTCTGGACGCTTCTCTCCACACAAGCCGCTGGCAGCTTTGGAAACCCGAGCACAGGTGACAATGCAGAACTTCATTTCTCTGCCTAGAGTTAAGAACAGCTGGAACGGCTGCCACCCGGAGCTGCTGCTGTCAGCTTCTGGCCCAGGCAGGAAGAACCACGCAGTCTGTGGGATAAAGCAGAAAGAGAAGATGAAAGCCCACACTGCTCTTCTAGCCTGGCCAGACTCAACAGGTCCCAGGGCTAGGACTCAGGCTGTCACACACCTACTCCTGTAGCCCTCCACAACTCAGGACCCAGCAGATTGTGCTCCCTCTGTCAGTGGCTCTGAGGAGCCTCTTATACAGGAGACCCAGGAACAAATGCAGCTAAGGTCCCTAGGCTTCTTCTGCCCTTAAGAAACTTCTGACTTACACAATCACATGATGGTTGCACCAGGAAGTGCTGAAGAGAAGGGGGGTTTCTAACATTGAGATAGGAGCCAGGACCTGTATGTTTATTTAGGAGTGGGGTATGGGAAGAATTGATAAGACAGGAGTTGGCTGGAAGAGGAGATCAGAAGGAACATAATGGCCCTGAGAGGAAATGTGATGCTTTCAGAATGTAAACAAAGATTAACCAGTGAGACAAAAGAGCACAGGAAACAGGCAGAGTCTGTGGGTTAGGAGGAAGGCAGGTATGATGAAGGGCAGGTAACAGGCTGTGGACAACAAGAGGCATGCTCTTTTGTGACCTGAACAAAATTTCACCACAGCCTCTAGATGCCAGGCCATGGGACAGGGCATTGAGACGTAGTAGTGACTGAGGAGGGACTGTCCTTTTGGCCATGAACTCACATCCCCTGCTTCATCCTCAGTCACTTGGAGCATCAGTGCTGCTCTGGAAAACGATGGTGGATGTCTACCTGCCCAGAGAAGGACTCAGGAACCAGCTCCTCCCCCTGCACCTCCCCTTGATGAAGTCTTCATGGAGAATGTTCCAGAAGCAAGAAGGAAGCACTGATCTATTTACTGGTAAACACTGCTACAGCTGAACCCCAGTGGCCTCCCAGCAAAACCCTAACCCAGTCCTAGGCTGCCCCTAAGGAGGTTGTGGCTTAGCATTTGAGTCTAGGGAGTGATGGCGGCAAAGCTAACATCTCCTGAGCTGATTAAGGTTGCAGGGCTGGCAGGGAAGAGACAAGAGTGCAGGGCTAGATGTACCTCCGCTGCAAGGCAGAGAGGGACGCCTGTGATGGAAAAATAAACACTGCCCTCATCCGACCGACTAGAGGGGCTCATGGGCCCACAGGCTCTGTACTGAGCTGTGTCCTCAAGCAGGCACTGCAGGAAGCAAAACCTATGTAACCTGCCCTCTGGTGTGCAGTTGCGGAAACCCCCAATACAAGGAATTTCTTTAGTTCTTTGTTTACAAAACATTAGAGCAAAAAATATATGCTAGTACTGAGGCTCTGGGGCAGTTCTCCATCACTGAGATATGCCCCCAGCACTGCTACAGTTCCTAGAGGCAGGCTGGTACTGATCCACCGGGATTCCGTCATCCCCAGGTCCTGAATGTCCTAGACACTGGCAGGGCAGGGAGGCTGCTACCTCTCCAGCAGGTCCTGAGGCCCCTAACAGTCCTAAAATACCCAAAGACTCTGAACTTCCCATGGCATAGACTACTGGTCCACTTGATCCTGCCTCAATGTTACTACAAAGAAATAAGCAGAGCAAGAAGTGTGTGTGTGTGTGTGTGTGTTCCACCAGCTTTGCACCACAGGCCTAGCTGACAGGAGAGTGCCACAGAAGGACAATGTGCACACCAGGGCCCACCTCGGTACTCTGTACGCTTACGTGTGCAATGGCTGGTGGGAGCTATGCTCTCTGGTTCCTGTGATGGCTCCAGGTGAGGGATTATCCTCTGGCTCACCCCAAGGTCTTAGTCTATGCCTCTAATTTTGTCAGTTTCTTCTCTGTAGCCTGGTTTTCTCATCTGTGAAACACAATCCTTCGGCTGAACAGCAGACTCAAGCTCATTGTTTGGTCTGCACTCCTGTGCATGGCTGGCCTTGGCAAAACCCCATCCTGCCATGACTTGATACACTCTCTACCTGTGCTGTCCTTTTTGTTCTCAGGTCTCACCAGGCACAAGTGATCACTGCATGAAGGACACCACCAAAAGACACTCTCGTGCCAGCCAGGCCTATCCACAACAGCTGGAGGAAGTCCTTCGTCCTGCTCTGGGTGTTTCTCTGTAGTTGTATTAAGATAGGATGGACATAGTAGATCTAAAGAAACCAGGTACAGGGGATGCAGTTGGTGGCACTTCTTGCCAGGACCTTCCTAATGGTTACCTGGCAGAAGAGGTAGGTTACCTGGGTCAGTAGGGCCAGAGTTGTTGGAAGAGGACAGCAACCCCAGCTGATAGATTAGTGACATTGCTGGTGACTCCCCTACTGTCCCATTGCAAGAGTGCACATGGAGGGAGCAGGCATGCTGTGTTTTGGCCGCTTCTGGCCTTGACTCTATTAAGGTGCCTGGCCCTCTCTTATACTGGGCCATCCCACAGGCCATGGTCTACAGCTGACTTGTATCCACATGCCTGGAGGCTGAAGGGTGGAGAGGGTTCCCAGGAAGTGCCAGGCATGTGCCACATGTCAGCTCCTTCTCCTGCTGCTCTGCTGTGGGTCAGCCTCTGACCTGTGGGGAAAAGCTGACGAGAGGGGGCTGCAGAGAGCAAGAACATTTCTGGATCAGCCTTGGGGACAGAGGCCAGGCCTGTCCAAATGGAGGAGAAAGTGCTCTGGGTGGCCAGACCTGTGGCCCCCAAAAACTCAGGAGGCCTAAGTCCCTGGGGATACTCATCACCATCTTGAAGACATGTACTGGGGATTGAGTGTGGCTTCCTACCTGAATCTGAGGTTGACTGGGTCTGTGCCCCCTTCTTCCTCTAGAGCAGACTAGTGACTAAAGCTTATCCAGGACTCAGGACACTAGCTGTCCTAGTCACATGGGAGTAACAACTGTAAACAGCCCAGGGACATAAAAAGGCCTCACAGCACCTGAGAACTATGTCTAACAATTTCCATTCCCTTTTCCCAGATGAGAACACTGAGGCTCTGGGATTTAAGCCTGCCCAGGATCAAACCAACAGGGTGTCAGTGGCAAGAGGTCCTGAGCCAAACCTAAAGCCCAGCGGCTCCTAATGACACGTGCAGGACCAGGTTCAGGCTGCCTGCCCCTCTCACAGGGCAGAGACAGGGTAGACTAGCCTCTGCTGGAGAAAGTAAGGTGCCTGCCTACTTGCTGAGAAAGAAGTAGGTTCAGATTCCAGAGGCAAATAGGGTTGTGGACATGAGGAGCCTCTCAGCCCCACAGGTGACTCCACCCCACAGGTGACACTGCATTCAGGTCACTAGTGACAGGAACAGACAATTAGTAGACTGCCATTAGCCCTTTGAATCTTGCTCCCCTCGGGACCTAGACACTGCTACCTTACTATGGGAGGGAAAAATAAAAAGTCTGCAAGTCTTCAGAGAGTCGAGTCCGTTCTGACTGCTCAGGAGCCAGCTGCTCATGCTTAGACCTGGAGCGAGCTGCAGAGGCTCAGCAGGACCTGACTCAGCCTGGACTCAGCCCAGCTCAGGAGCAGTTTCCCCGCGCAGTCTGACCCACAGGTTCACTGAGGCTGAAAGCTTCCCAGCCTGGTCCCTTACGCCATAGCACAAAGCAGGAGGCCAGCGGGGAGGAAGAATCGAGGTTCCTCTTACAAGGCCTCCTCACTTTCAGCAGTCCTGCACCCCCATTCTCCCTCAGCCCACGGGAGTCCATGCCCCATGCTTCATCTCCAGGAAGACTTTGAACTGGGGCAGGAGACAAGGACCAGTATTGAGCTGACTTTTTAGGACCAGACTATAAACCTCAGGCTTCTACAAGCCAACCATGCCAGCCCCTCCCAAGAACACACTAGCAGGCTGGCCTAGCACCCTTCTCCTATCTGTAAAGGGCAGCACCAATGCAGACCTCACTCTGCTGTCCCTTCCTGTCCCCAAGCTCTCTGCTATGATAGACCCTTAAAAGAGTCTCATCCATGCCTCTGCTCCCCAAAAACCACCTGATGAGTCCGTCTCTTGCTTTTCCTTCAGTCAGACTCCTGTTTTCTTATGACTTCATTCACTCACAGTACTGAGCACAACAGCGGGGCTCACGGACACCTGTTCTGTAGTAAGTCCCCTCTGGGGATCAGAACAGCCACCTCACTTCAGTCAGGATGGCTGCTGCTTTACATCGGCCTTCATCCCTACACCTTGCACAGAAGACAGACATTACCTCTCCCATTGGCAAGCCCATAATTGTGTGAGAAGAGGTAGGATATGAACAGGCCATATGTCCCTAAATCCCACTACCCTGATGCTCATCAGACCCTCCCTGGGAGATGTGATAGCCATTACCAAGAGCAGAGATAAGCCAGAAAGGTTTCCAGCCCTCCTGAGGGCTCACCTGGCTGGGCTCCAAAGGTGCCTTTCATGCAGGCAGATGCTTCCAGGTGCTAACAAAGGCCGTGGGAATGAGAGAGTAGGGCACAGTGGTAATGCAGTTCCATGTGTCTGAAGTAGGGTCATAGCAGTCCAGGGTCTTACACCTCTGAGTCCCAAAGTAGCCTCCCACCACATACAGCTTGTTGCCTGAAGCCACGGCGTGACAGGACATGCGTTTGGCTGTCATGTCCCCAATCCGCGTCCACTGGTTGGTCTCACAGTCGAAGCGATAGGCTGAAGCTGCTGTGTACTCTGTATCACCTCCCATGATGAAGATCTGGCTGCCCAGGACAGCGGCAGCTGTGTATCGCCAAGGCTGGGGACACTCTGCCTTGATTGTCCACCGGTTCTCCGAGGGGTCAAAACACTGGACTTTGGACACCATGTCTCGGTGGATGCTGGTCCCTCCAAACACAAAGAGTTTCAGCTTGGCACTCACCACTGCAGCATTGCTGACACCATCTCTCATCGGGGCCACCATAGTCCACTTATTATCCCCGGGGTCATATTTCTCTACTTGTTTCAGGGAGACAGAAGGGGAGGCAGGAAAAATACCTGCTAGGGATGTATGGCCCCCTACCACGTACAGACAGTTCTCCAGCTCAGCTGAGCCATGGCCAAAGCGGGCAATCAGCATGGGGGCTGCCTTAGACCATTCCTCATGGACAGTGTCATACACCCAGACATCCTTAGAGACCCCGTTCTCAGAGCCCCTGCCTCCAGTCACGTAGACCTTGCAACCAATCGCCGAAGCACTGAACTCCTTCCGGGGGCTCGGCAGATCCGCCTTGGGGATAATCTCCTTGGCTTTGTGATCCACTTGGTAGATCTTATCACACATGAAGGTCTGGCCTCCCAAGATGAGCAGCGTGTGACCTGCCTTTCGAGGCCGGGCAAAGGGACTGGTGACCACACCATCATTCAACAAGATCTTGGTCTTGCAGCGGAAGGCCTCATCTATGATGAGCTTGGTGCACTCATCTGCCATGAGGAGGGCCTCTCCAGATATGGCCTTCTTCAGGCAGTCTGAGGGCAACAGGGCCAGTCGCACATTGCGCAGGAGCAGTGGTAGGTGGGCCTTCCTCTGCTCTAGGTCATGCTTCACCCACTGCAGGATGGCCTCAAAGACCACACGCTCATCCTCAGTCTCCAGCTCATCTCTGGAGATGAGGTCCAACAGCGTGTCCCTAGAGAGACTGTTGAAGTCCTCACTCTGCCGCACCGTCTCAAAGTGCACCAGGGACATTCGGCATGAGAATTCATAGAGCCGTCGGCACTGGTGGGCATCAGACAGCACCATCATGCCAAGGCAATTGGAGGGGGAAAGATTCTTCTCCAGGAACTCGGCAGCTGCATCCCGGACATCATGGAACTGCAGCATGTCACCGGCCTCCAGCAGCGACTCTGCGTTCTCCTCATTAATGACGATGCGAGAAGAGTAGGCAAAGTCCAGCAGCAGCTCCAGCACCTCGGGGTGCAGGTTGTCCTGGAAGTTGACAGTATCATCCCGGCTTTCCCGCAGGCCGTGGCTGAACATGGCCTCAAAGTATCGGCTGGAGGCAGCCAGCACTGCACGATGGCAAGGAAAGGCTCGGTCACCAGCCCAGAGTGTGACGTCAGTGAACATGCAGTGCTTGCGCAGAGTGTTGAGGTGGGCCAGCACACAGTCAGGGTGCGAGGCCTTGTGGAAGACTGAGATGTTCATGGAGCCCGTGCTGCTCCGCGACTTGCGTGTCTCATGAACACTGACGGACATCGTGTACTAACCTGTGGGGGGAGTGACACTGATCAGAACCGAAATCTCCTGCCCACAGGCCCTCTGGACAGCAAGCCACCTTTTCACACTCAACCCCAATACCCCACCCTCTTCCTTTCCTTTGTCCAGCTCCAGGCAACCAAGCCTTGCTTCCTGTATCTCTAAGGATGTTGCAGGCAAGAAGGCCTTGGGCTTCACTCTGTCCTGCAGAGACTAGTTTTGTTCTGCCTAGACACACATCTCTAGCTGCACCGATTTTCCCTCAACAATAAAGTACCAATAAAAGCAGCTGTATTTTACAATGTTCCATAGTTACATGAGATGAATGCTACATTTACAACAACAGCCAGCGAGCCTTCCGGTTTACTCTTCAGCTGCCTCACTGCTGCTGCCACTACAGTCCAGAATGAGGAAAGACAGGGATTCTGACCTTAGGCCTTCACTATATTCTACCTTTGGTTTTGTTGGTGCATTTGTCGGTCTGTTTGTTTTTAGTGGTTTGAGACAAGATCTCTCTCTATAGCCCTGGTAGAGCCATGCAGCCTCAAACAAATGAACTTGCCAGCCTCTGCCTCCCCAGTACTACTAGTATTAAAGGTGTGGGCTATCACACTCTAAGTCAGAGTTTTTAATGACTGTACTACTTTTATATTAAAATCATGTTGCAGTTTCTAGATCAAGTGTGCTGGATGTGGGTCACCCCTAGAACTGCAGGGAAGAACTTCGAGGCTGAGGTACTTGAGGTACACCCAGGCAAGGATGCTCGGCGTGGACACCTTCCTGGTCCAATGTGTGACACACACCGTTTGTGAGAACCCTCATTAAACAAATCAATCTAACTGGGTATAAACACAAGCCCATGTGCACCAGTGCCACAGATAACCCAGACGCCAGGCCTCACACAGACCCTCCCCCAACAGACCTTTAGATACACTCAAAACACTCTTATTCACAGCTGCTATATACTTTCTGTATAAACATTAGTTTGGGAGTTTTTTTTTTTTATTTTAGCATTTTGTGTTTTCCTGAGACCAGACTGGTCTTGAACTCAGAGGTCAGCTTGCCACTGCATCCCGAGCTGTGGGATTACGGGTGTGTGCCACTATACGCTAAGCAAATTTTTATGAAAAGATTTTGTTTTCTTGAAACAGAGTTTCTCACTCAGCATCTTCTGTGGTGGGCCCTGAGGGCTGAACCACAGGCACAAGACACAATGGCTCTTCTGGAAAGCCTGAGAATAAGAGTGAGATGTGCCCTAGTCTCGGCTCCATGGCTCTGAGATCACACCTCTTGCCCTGCCTGCTCCACACATCACAAGCCTGACATGGCTGTGGTTTCCAGTGGATGGAGGAGCAGGGCTTGGTACTGCATAGATTTCCTCTTCAGGTCAGCAAGTGTTCCAGACTCAATTTTCCCAGGAAGGGTAGGAAGGTAAGCTAACACTCACCCGGGAGCTCACAGGGCAGGGCACACCCTCTTCCAGGACCTGTAACCCAAACAAGTGAACAGCCTAGCTTCCATCTGCTCCTGAGTTAAGATCAGCTGTGCTATGGACCCTCTCTGGGGCATGACCCTGACATCATACCCCACACAGATCAGTGAGGTCACAAGTGAGGCCTCCACACTGGCTCACACACCAACTAGCCTGCACCCAAACTTAAGAAGGGAAGGGAGGTAAGAAATGCTTTGGAATGGGCAAAAGAGCACAGACTTTCTTTTTTCAATACAGGAATTCACTGTGTAGTCCAGGCTAGCCTTAAACATGCAATCCTCAGCCTGTAGCTGCTGAGATAACAGGCATGTGAAACCACACCCAGCTCTACCCCAAACCTATTCACTTAGCGTTTGACAACCCCAATGGTAAGCATACAGAGGAAGGATGGCCACACTAGCCTCCATAATAGATAACCACGTTCCAGGCTGACTATAGTGGGAACTGGGCAGTTTCACACACGGATGGATGCCATCAAGACTGCCGTGTTAACAGTAGGGAAATCCTGGAACAGTTCAGGACATGGACCTTGCTGGGCCTTTCCCTGCCTTCTCAGGGACAGAACATGGTAGGAGAGAAAGAGTTAAAGCCTATGAAATCCAACCAGGATAAAGCAACACTAAGAAGGATCAGCAGGGAATCCTGGTCAGAGAGGGGCCAACTTGTGTCAAGTGACCGAGTCATATTGTGCTTATAAAATATGTAAGTAAAAATTTAAAGAAAGAGCAAGCATGGTGGTGCACACCTTTAATTCCAGAACTCGGGACACTGGAGCAGGTGGATCTCTGTGAGTTCAAGCCCATCCTAGTCTACAAAGTGAGTCCAGGAAAGCCAGGACTCTAACACAGAGAAACTCTGTCTCAAGAAGAAAAGAAAAACATCAAAACAAAACAAAACAAAAACTACAAAAACAAATGAAGAGGGTGTGGAGAGATGGCTCAGTAGTTAAGAGCACTGGCTGCTCTTCAGAGGCCCTGAGTTCAATTCCCAGCAGCCACAGTGGTGGCTCACAACCATCTGTACTGGGGTCTGATGCCCTCTGCTAGTATGGAGGTGTACATGCAGAGAGAGCAATCAATATGCATAAAATAAGTAAATGAATCTTTGGAAAAAACAAATGAAAAACATAACAGGTTTCATTACTAATTCTTCACATGTGTCCTTGTACTTTCCTCATCTTTGCCCCTCCCATCATCCCTCCTGCTGGTCCAGTCTCTCCTCACAAAATAAATTCCCTTCAGGTTCTGGCATCCACACTAGGTAAAAGTAAATCTGCGGAAGGAAAATGTAACACTGTCTTTCTCTCCACTCTCCACCTCAGTGCCCACTCTTCCTGGACATTTCACATACACGTGTAAATACCCACATACAACCTGTATGGTCAGGATCTGTGAGGACACTCTGTGGCAGCCAACAACCCTTAGATGGCACTGTCAGAACCTGTGAGGACACACTGCAGCAGCCAACACCCCTCAGATGGCTCTGTCTTAGCAGAAACACAGGCTTGTGGTAAACATCAATTTATTGATGTCACTTTGGGATCACTCCCAGAGACCCAAAGAACTGTCACCATATGCCACCAGTCACTGGGTCAGAGGGAAAACCCGTGGCAGTGTTGATTAAGAGTCTGCCCTGGAAGGACACACCATTTCATTCCTAGTTCAGTGGCCAAAACCAGTCCCACAGCTCCACTGGCCCAGAGAAAGCCAGGAGTAATCCTGCCATATGCCCCAGTCAGTATTCCTGCTGGTAGACAGCTGTGTGTGCTAACTCATCTAACCCGGGCCTTGGCCTCAAGTGCAATCCTATCTGCACAGGTTGGGAAACCAGGCAGAGAAGTTAGCACATTTACCCAAATGCCCACAGGGACTGGGGCAGAACCAGGTCTCTGGCTTAGGTCCCTACAACCTCTATGTGAACCCAACACAACAAGGCCAGGAAGACACAGCATTGGACTCCAGATTTGACACACTTCCCTGAACAAGGTTGAAGAGGAAGCCCTTAGCCTGGCCTGTCACTAGATTCAGGAATCAAGAATGCTCTCTACACACAAAACATCAACCCTCTTGCCCAGGCTCTCTCTAGTCAAGACAAATAACATGGAAGAAATTGTGCCCTGTGCCCCAAGACATCCACAGCAGTAATGAATTCACTTCTATTCTGAGCTGGGTGGCAAGTAGGGAGCTGCCTTAGGTCAGTGCTTTTTTATGTCCAAAAATGCTGCCTTAAGGACAGGATGGGCCAGCTGCCTAGAGTTGTCCACTAACCCAAGAGGAGGTGTGGAATTGGCCAGCTTCTCACCAATGCCTTGCATGAAAGCTGTTGGACCCACATGCCCAGCCACGTGCTCACTCAAGAGGCTTAGTGCCCACCTCTGCCTGGGTCCTGCCTAGACCAACGTGTGCACTCAGGAGCTCTGCCATACAGGACTAAGCAACAGCAATGAGTGATATTGAAGGTGAGTCTCTAAAACAATATCCCTTGAATGCTGGCATTTCCATGTAGGTGAGCACAGAGGAAAGAGGCAGGCAGGGTGCTGCCCCTACCTAGGGGCAAAAAAAATCCATTCTTAGACACACAAAATACAAAGATAGCCTTTTCTTTCCTCATATAAATCAGATACTAACGGACCCAGGGTATTAAAATGTAATGGGAGTAGGGGGCACACTGGCTGCTGTTCCAGAGGACCTGTGTTCAGTTCGGTACCCACAGGGCAGCTCAGAACCATCAGAACTACAGTTCCAGTGGCTCCGGTGCCTTCTGGCTTCCTCAGGCACCAGACAGGCAAATGGTGCAGAGACATGCCTACAAACCACCCAAACAAATAATTTTTCAGAATAATAATAGGCTGTGGCTATAGCTCAGTTTGCAGAGGGCTTGCACAAAAATGGCCCTGAGTTTGATGTCAGCAATTCATAAACTGGGATGTGATCCCATGCACCTCCATTCTCAGAAGAGAATTTAGAGGCAGCAGGATCAGAAGTTCAAGGTCACCTTTGAGCTACAACTAAACTATCAACTTTGTGTCAGAAAGATGGCCCAGTGGGTAAGGATGCTGGCTGCCAAGCCTGATGATCTAAATTTGATCCCCAGAACCCACATGGTGGAAGAAGAGAACCAATTCTTGTTAGTAACTTTCTGACCTCCACATAGTTGTACACATACACACAAGTACATGTACACACACAGAGTACATAAATGGTAAAACTAAATGGCATGAACCAATTCTAGAGGAAAGTGAAGAAGTTTAGGAAGAGGCAGCAAGAACAACTACTGTTAACCACAGATAAACATTTCTAAATGGTTATAGTGGGGCCGGGCACACAGCACAGGTAAACTACCTAGCCCCATAGAAAATGCTAAGACTCAGATTACAGCCATTACTCACACTCTATCATGCCATTTTTAACCTCCACCTCACAGGAGACACTTTCCTTATCCATTCCCAGGTGTTTGAGGGTTTGTATTTTCATTTTTAGAGCAAACGCAAGTCTCATTGCTTTGGCTGAATTGCTGTTTTCTCCTGCAATAAACTCTTGGGAGAAGAATGACAGACGCATCATTGTCTTGCAAGTTCCGTTTGCCAGGCCATGCTTCTGCCATGCTTCTGCTGTCCGTATGGCAAAGCAGCTTCTTCCAGGTACAAGAGCTAGCACATACTCAAGGCCATCAGGGCAGACAGCAGGTGTTACTTAGCTTGCATAAGCCACCGTCTGCTCCCCCTCCACTGTCTTAGAACCAGATCGCCATATCCAGCTGTAGCTCCAGATGGAAGCAAGGCCAGTGGAGAGCTCCATTACTCCAGCCAGAGAAAAGCAACCTGAGCTCTCAGGTTCTCCCATCTGACAAAATCATTTCCTTCCTCTTATTTGGCCAGAGAGCCAGACAGGGAACAGTGCACCGCCCTACACAGAACACCAGACACCCTGTAGGGCTGCAGGGCTCACAAGTACAGAGATACTCAGAAAGAGGCTGCCTCTCTTACAATCTGGCCCCACAGATGGAATCATTAAGAACACACTGGCCTGGATAGTAAATTCTATGAGCCTCCTGGAGTAAGGAATACACAGAAGAACAGAAAAAAATAAATGAGATTAAAATCACCGGTCATGTCCCAGAACAGAACAGCCTTCTATCTCCAGAAGCCCTGGCTTCTATGAAGATTATGTTGCTAACCCCAAAGACCATACCATCTCCAAGACTTGACTTTCATGCTTACTCTATCTTAATTAAAAATTGATATGCATGCATATCTTTGGGTTAGAAATATATGTGCCACGATTTGAATGTGGAAACCAGAGAGCTACTAACAGACACTGGTCTCTCCTTAAAGCATGTATGATTGAACTGGGTGTCTTCAGGCTCAACAGCAGGCACTGTTAACCACTGAGCCACCTCACTGGCCCTCAACTCTTCTAGGAGCACAAGGAAGAAGGCAGCCAGCACTACCTCTTGGGAGAACAGTCAGGTGCCCTTTGACCCACACAACACTTCCCAGTCATGGTAATCTTCCTTCAGTTCACCCAGACAGGAGCATCCATGGCAGATGAATGAAGAGTCTCCGAAGAGCCGGGAGAGCCTCAGCCTCATGAGTAGTCTGATAGCTACCTTTGGATGGGGCTCTATGGTAAAGTAGTACTACACACCTTCACACACATCTACACACACACACACACACACACACACACACACACAAACAGAGATCTGTTTTCTATCAATCCATTTTGAAACTTCTTCCAGAACACTGGCTGAATTCTACTTGCTGTAGCCTTCAATCTGCTAAGATATGTGGTGCTGATTACAGGACATGAAGAAAAGTCAGTCTCACTCAGATACAGCCTTTTCAGGTAACCACTCTTCCCTGACCAGTAGCAGTTTCTTTATGGGCCACTCAAGTGTGAAATCTGACTCGTATCAATGAACTTTTGTACTCTGCCACATTCCCAACCTGCACCTTGAATGGATCCTTTACCCAGCAGGCTTTTGTAACCTGGTGCATGGGTCACGTGGAAAACACTGGCTCCCCGCATTGTGCACTCAGAGAAAGTGAGCAAGGCAGGCAATGCCTCTGCATTACTGTGAAAACTGTTTTGATCTGGGACCTTCACTCAGGCAGTGGTTTGCAAAACTCCTCCACATTAACCATGCCTTCTCTGGAACCTACAGAAACTCCAGAAAGGAAGAGTTGGAGGAATTTAACTGACATGCACACACCCAAGATGTGGCTGGAGTCAGTTCCTCCCCAACCCCAGCCTACAGCACCTTGCAGTCACTGGGCTGCAGGAATCCCTCAGGTGCCTTCCAAAGCCCAGCAGGTCCATTGCTCCTCTGTCACTGTCAGAAGTCTTTCACCACACCATCAGCTCCCTCTCCTCCCAAAGGACAGGGCCATGCTTTGGCCATCACAGCTGACATTTCCTGGTCTCTTCAAATTACATATGTATGCATATTTATAGCAAATACTCGGACGCCCATAAACAACCCCTCACTTATAGGTGCTTTCACACATTCAACCTCTCCGGCTCAAAGACCGTCAATGAATTTGGATGTTCAAGTCTTGTTCAACCTGTTCCCTCCTCTCCAGATCTACAGCCTACCCAAGCTTCTTCCCCTTTCACCCTTCCAGCTCACGTTCCCCCCACAATCCCAATCCCTCTGCCTCACATCCCCAGCTTCTTGGTTGTTCAGCACACCTCATACATATATACTAGAGCTGAGAAAAACAACTCAACAAGCACTTCCAGACACTTTCTATGAGTGCACTCACAGCACGAGGAACGGGCATCTGTCTGTCTCTTACAAGAACACACCCTTTGTTCTGCTGGAGCACAGGGACCTTGTCCTGATGGCCGCCATGGTCTACTGCGGACCACAGCAGACTGTACTTAACTCTGTCCGCAGCTCCAAGGGCAGAACTCTGTGTCTCCTTTGTATGTGGTAGAAGCTCACTAAGTTCCATTGTCAGTGCTATCCACTGGAATAAGTACGGACCTGCACAGAGGCCTAGTATATACCCGCACAGCAGGTCCCTCTGTTGGCCATATTACTTGAGGCATAATTGGTATGTTTCAAGCCTAAATTGTTAAAAATACATTATTTTATGTGTATGAAAGTTTTCCCTAGCCGGGCAGTGGTGACACACACCTTTAATCCCAGCACTTGGGAGGCAGAGGCAGGCAGATTTCTGAGTTTGAGGCCAGCCTGGTCTACAGAGTGAGTTCCAGGACAGCCAGGACTACACAGAGAAACCCTGTCTCGAAAAACCAAAAAAAAAAAAAAAAAAAAAAAAAAGAAAGAAAAGAAAAGAAAAGAAAAAAAAGAAAGTTTTCCCTTTGTATGTGTATGGACCACCTGCTTGCCTGGTGCCTTGGAAGGCACAGGTGGGCATCAGCTTCCCTGGAACTGGGGTTTACAGATGGTTATGAGCAGCCCAGTAGGTACTGGGCACCCAATCCAGGTCATCTGGAGGGGCAGCCAATGCTCTTAACCACTGAACCATCTCTACAGGCCCTGTGTTTAATCATTTAAGCCAGGTGGCTCACACATCTAATCCCAATACTTGAGAGGCAGAGAATCAATCACTTAGTTTCAGGCTAGCCTGGGCTATATATAGTAAGTTTGAAGACAGCCTGAGCTAAGAGTGAGTCCTAATCTATAAACAAAACCATTTTATTTTCAGTTCTAACTAGGGGAGAATCAGCTCCAGTACTGCTCTGGATGGCAGTCCATAAACCACAAATCCCACCAGGGTTGTGAACCTGGAGCAGCCTGACAGAAGAACTGTGTGAAGAGTGTTCCTAGCTCCAAATCCCAAGCAGCCCAAGATGCCTGGTTCTCATCTGGAAAACAGTAGTGATCTACATGCACTGTCTTTGAGCTTCTATCCTGTCACTGAACAGGAGCAGGTCAAGAGGCAGGCAGTGAGAGGGACACACTACTGGTTTAGTCCACTATCATCACTGACGTCAGCCTCGTCCATTCAACAGCAGCACTAGCCCTGGACAGGCAGATGCTAAGACAGAGCCCCCGGTCCCCATGGATGGTCTTATTCTGGGGAGAGGTGACCCTACATGACATGGGGGTTACAGGTGCAATGGCTGATTGCCCTGGGGCGAGCAGATGGCTCAACTGATAGAGTGCTCAAGGCGAGCATGAGGGCTGGGCTGCATCACAAGTCCCACATTAAGACGCCATGTGTGGGAGGGCACACTCTCAGCACTGGTGAGGCAGAGACAGGTAGAACGTAGAACTCAATGGCAGCTCAGCCTAGCTTATTTGGTAAGCCCAGGCCACTGTGAGACTGTATTCCAGAAACATCAAGGTAAACAGTGCCTGTTTGACACCCAAGGTCAGCCTCTCACACACACACACGAGTCCTCATGTCCACACATTTGTCCTTAGGAGAGAAACTGAGTGGACTTGACCTCAAGGAGCCTAGCAAAGACGAGTTTTCTAGGCTAAAAAGATAGAAGTGCTGAGTAAGCTTCAGGCCTTGAGTTTGATCCCAAATCTTATAAATTAGGCATGGTGAGAGACCAGCATGGCAACAGTGGTCTCCTCCTGTAATCCTACAAACCACAAAGGCTGGGGTAGGAAGATTGCTAGTTCGAAGCCAGCCTGGTCCACCACACCCAGTAAAACTTGTCCGTCACTTACTTTTGGAATTTTCCATTTGGTATTTTCAAACCAGTTGACCTCAGATAACTGATGCTACAGAGAGTGAAGCTGAAGAGAGGGGAGGCTACCCTGTAAGCCCAGGGGACCGCTAGGCTGGAATCACGTCTATAAAAGCAGATCGGGTATTTGTCCAAAGGTTAAGGGACAACCTGCTAGGTGTAACAGTCCTTATTCATCTCTGTCTGTCGCACTTAGCAGAGTAGGTAGGTAGCATCAAGTGGGGTCTCGGTGATTTTAATAAAGCTCCAACTCCTGTCCCCTAGGCTCCCTCCACAGCTGCACGACCAGCCAATTGACTTCATGTGCAATTATCTAGAGGAATTCAGCAAAGGCCTCTTTTATACTTCAAAGAAAACTGCCGGGCTGGCATGCAGCTCAGTTGGTAGTGTTTGTTTAACATGCACAAAACTCAGGGTTTGATGCCCAGAGCTGCATAAGCAAGAAATGGGGTCACACACCTGTAATCTCTTCCTTTAGAGGGTGAGGGCAGGATGATCAGAAGTTTAAGGTCCTCCTTGACTGCAAAGCATGATAGTATGAGACCAGCCTGGGCTTCATAAGACCCAGTCTAGGAAAAAAGGAAAATAAACTGTAGACACAAGAAGTCCTGAGCAAGCCCCCTGTATTCACATCCGTGAACGAATGTGCCCTGCTTTACACAACAAGTGATTGCTGTGCGTGTCTCCTGCCTCCATCTCACTGCCAGACAAACCCTGACATTTTGCTTGTAATTATATCTTTCAAAATAAAGTCCTAGTTGGGTTGATAAAAATAGCAACTACAACTTCCTGCAACACAGATAGACACCCCAGTGGGTGCCCCTGCCTGTGAGGAAGTCTGGTGACCCAGCCTACTACTTGTGGCCAAGCCTGTCCACAAACCCTGGGATGACAGCAGGCTGGGGCCCACTTAAAAGCTGCTTGGGAGAGTGCCACACTTCTTCCCCCCTTTCCCAAACACCCTGACTGGGGAGGGGTCTGTAACTACAGAAACCTTCTTCAGACCCCTCCTCTTGGGAACTGTAACAAAGACACTTCAGGAGGCCTCCCACTAGAGCGCTTTGGGGGCCCCACTCTCCCCTCTGTTGGCACCTGCCCATCCTCTCTGTCTAATGTCTGTTCCTATAGGGCAGGTTGGCGCTCCTATGGGTACCCACTCTGAGGCAGAGTTATAAGGTTCTAAAGCAGCAGTCACAGACAAACTGGATGCTTTGGGTGCTGCTTCTGAAGGAAGGGAACAGAGACACCAGGAAGGACTGGAGAGCCTAGCTGAATGTCCCAGCACTGGCTGAGTCGCAGCAAGGATGTACCCCATCAGGTACCCAGGCTGCTCATATGGCTTTGCCATCCTGACTCCTCAGTCACAAAGTCTGTCAGGAGACCATGTGCAGAGCCAGCCTGGCTTTCAACAGCCTCAGATCTACCTCTCCTCCTCTCCTCCTCAAGTCTCCAGTCTCCACATTCTCTGTCTCTCAGTCAAGTACAAGTACCATTTGGTATACCTTTGGCTTCTTTGCCACAGGAAAACAAAGAATCTCATGGTAACATATAACACACACACACACACACACACACACACACACACAGCCACCTGCACTTCACCTAGGCAGCCACCTGACTGTCACTAAGACACTGTTTAGAAGTCCTCCCACTCAGACATACCTCCCAAAAGTTCCAGAGCTTCTGAGCTGCAAAAGACCTTTCAGGAATGCTTTCTTTCCCAAACAGAGCACAAGGCAGCAAGCAAGCAGGGGGCAGGGCTAGGCAGGGATTAAAGGGCCTCATTTCACAGATGAGCACACACAGCCAAGAGCTTCATTCAATCCCAGCTGAGACCAGGAGACCAATAGCAGGCAGAACCCTGATCTTCTGGAAAAGCCGAGTCAAAAGAAAAAGCCTGAATAAACTAGATAGCTGACTGTATTTTTTTTTAAAGGAATGAGATTGGAGCTAAATGTGTATAATATCAAGCATGGAAGAAAGATGTGGAGAAAGGCACTTAGTGGGAAAATAAGTAATTGTGAAAGGCATATGGCTTTAATAAAATTTAAACCTGCCATACCTACTTTTAAAGATGCATGATCACAGACTTCCAAGACTTCATTGAATGTATGGGGGGGGGGGGGCGGAAATGACCACCCCAAGGTATCTCATTAGAAGGCAATGTGTATGCTGGTGGTCTGGCCAGAATATGGTTGGACTGACACATGGCCATGAAAAGAGAAAGAGCTCCCCTCTATGCAGTGAGAGAGGCTAAGGAGTATTGTAGAAGGTCAAAGGATAGAAAAGACAAATCCACACAGTCTCTACCTATGGAACACAAGGAGGACGCAGACTCTCACACCATAATGTTTTTCTATATTGCTCATGTATACAAGAAATCTGTCGATATATTCAAATTTTAAAATACATAATTTAAAAGCACAATGTTTTCCTTGATCTCTTCAGAATAGACCTTCTGTGGAAGTCTGGCCCTATGCCTGGTACCCACACCATCCCAGCCTTTGAACTTTACACAGCCTACCTAGCACAGCTTTCTGGTTCAAATGTCACCCGAGAGGCCTCCCCCAACCCCTTGGTCTCCATAGATGCCCCTTGTCCTGCTCCCCTTCCTCAAACCTCCCAGGCCACTTTCCCTGCAGCCCTTTATGAGGTAGCTGCACTTACTGGCTCTGCCCTCTGTCAGCCCCTCTAAATGAATGGAAGCTCCAGGAAAATGGGAACCATCCTGTTCTCTGCTGAATCCCAGAACCTGGCAGAAAACAGACGACCCAACATGCTCACTGGACACATCTGGAAAATGAGACTAGCAATGTTCACTTGTCCTCCTCTCCTGCATGGAAATGGCACTCTTAAGACAATACGACTCACACCCTAGCTGAGCTCTGACCACTGTCTACCAACCTGTACACCACGAGCTAAGGTCAACTGTAAACTCCTGGAGCCCGACCTTCCTCCACAGTGTCACCTGCAAGGCAAGCCATTGAGAACAGAACACCACACTTTTCTCCTTCAGATTTCCAAGGCGTGAGTGAATTCACACGGAGGCATGCATAAATAAAAGGGCTTACTACCCAGTCTCTCAGGCCCCAGAGGAGCTTATCCTCTGGACTCTGGGAGCTGCTACCTTGGCTATCTAGAAAAGAGCTCCGTGCCTCCTAACCCTCACCCCTACCCAAACAAAAAGGCCTAGCTATGCACATCTGGCAAGCAGTTCATCTTGGGGTTTGAACAAGAAAAGAATCTCTTTATCTTAATTAGGACATTAATTCCACTTGGCCTAGATTGATCTTTGTCCAGACCCTTCTGGGGAGCCCAGCAAAAACAGGGAGAAAGAGCTAGACATTGTTTCCCCCCTGTCCCTGCAGTCTATTCCTCACCACAGGCTGACATGGTAAGTAACCACCTGGCAGAGGTGGGTGGAGTGACAGCCAGGGAGATGTGGTCCTCCTCAGGCTGCAGCTCCAGGCTCTCCCGGCTCTCCCAGCTCTCCCACGGCCCTGCTCTGCAGGAGGAGCCATCCAACTGGTCTTGCAGGCATATCCTTGCCAACGCCTGGCACTCAGCCTCCTCCTGCCCCCCTGGGCTCCCTATAATCCCTCCTGCTTCTCTGAGCTCTTTGTCCATTCCTCCCACTTGGCTCTGTGCCCAGGAGACATCCCATAAGCTGGGGACAGGGGATCACGCAGCTCCTCCCACACCTGATGTCTGCGCTTCTGCCCAGGACAAGCCGAGGGAAATCTTGGAAATGAGTCATCTACATGCCACCTTCCTTTGAACCCATGCCTACTCCCCCTGGGCCCAGACTGGTGCTTCCCTGACCCAGTTTCATAGACATAGTGCAGTCCCAGCTGAGGAGCAATTATGGGACTAAAGGAGGCTGGAGGGGAAGAGGGAGAGCCCTGTCCCTTTGGAGATACCAGTGGGACCTGACTCAGTCTCCACTCGGAGATAAGGAAGCTGAAAGCTTGTGCTTTCAGACCTTATCCACAGTGGAAAAAGGAGCATCCAGACAGAAAGGATCTGATGCCCACAGCACCCACCCAGCTCTCCATTTCTACATTGTCTCTGACACTGCTTATTAGACTGACTCTCAAATTCTTCCTGCACAAGGTTGACTCAAAAGCCTCGGAAAGACTTAGCATTAGAGCCTGTAAGAACCTGGGACATCACAATGAAATCATTAACAGGAATGCTCTGGAAAGCATCGACTGGTTTTCCAGAAGAGTCGCCTGAACCCACAGTGACAAAGGGATCTACAGACAGTCACACGGGCAGAACTCAGTGTCCTTCCTATACCAGCTTCCAGGTCTGAGGGTTCCTACTGCGGGCTGAAGGTGGAAGTGGCCTCAAGCCTTGGTTGAGCTGAAACAGAGTAACCCTACAGAGTCTAAAGAACTTGGGGGCAGATCAGTGTGGATGGAAAAATGACTAGGGATTTTTTGAATTCCTGGAAAGTTCAGTGCAGTTTCTCAGTTAACTTACTTGACACAGGCTCTCACTATGTCGCTCAAGTAACCTCTGCCTAGGATTCAAAACACTACGACTAAAGATGTGCACCCATACCTAGCTCAAACGTGAATTTCTAAAACCAAAAAGCTGACACTTTTTTTTTTTTAAAGACAGGATCTCACTATTATCACTAACTTTTCCGTATCTGCCTACCCTGGCAGCACTTTGAGTTCTGGGGAAAAGGTAGCACCTTTTTTGAGCTTCATGTTCCCGAAGCTCACCTTGAACTCCTGACCCTCGTCCCTCTATTCCCATGGGCTGGCGTACAGGTGTGTGCCACTCTGCCTGGTTTGACCCAGGGCTTTATTCATACTAGGCTGACACTCATCAATCCAAGGGGGAACCAAGACAGGCCTGGGGAAAGGTTTAAGAGCAAGAAAGAGATAACACCTCCATTCTGTGTCAGGAGGACAGAGCAAAGGGGACAGGGAGCTGGGCATGAGTAACTCACTAGATGTCAGACACCATTCTGGGACATGTTGTACAGTGCTGGGTATCACCTCACACCACCCTCCAGGCCTCACAGTGACTCAAGCAGGAACTGAACCCAGGTCAACCAGAGCCTGAGCTCCTCTACTCAACCTGTGCTGAAGGACTTAAGGGGGAGCCCACCAACCTCAAAGTCCCTTTCTGTCCCTTCAGTGTCTGCTTCTGTGTCCTAACAAGGCCCAGAGACACCTGGCAAGGCAGGCAGCTGTCAGATTCAGATGCCTTTAGAACTGGTACCAGCAGAGGGTTCTCAGGCACAATCACTGATAAGGAGAAAAGCCTGCAGTGGCAGCCAGACAGCAGCAGACTCATCACAAGTCCTGCTGGGATGTGGTTTCTGTAAGCTATGGATGCTTAAGCTCTGCCTCTGCCTGGCCATCCTCACATGGCTCCCAAGTGTTTCCTGGCCTCCAAAAGGATTCACTGGCAGATCAGCAAGGCAATTCAATTAGGAAATTTACCACATTAGATGACTTACTACATTAGCATTTCAATCGGCCAATTCATTTGTGGCCCACCACTGTTGGCTTGTGCCAACTCTACAGGAGGGTGTGTGTGTGTGTGTGTGTGTGTGTGTGTGTGTGTGTGTGTGTGTGTTCCAGTGAGTGTGCAGCCCCTGCCCAGGGCACACTGACACTGCCAGCTAATAAAGGACTCAGGACTCACACAATAAGCTGATGAGCAGAGCTCCTCAGAAGCTGCATGGGAAACCAAGTCCTCAATGAACTTGGACAGCTGCCCACAGTGTCACACTATCACCACCAAGAATGAATCTTTTGGTCAGCTCCATCCTAGAGCTAGCTCTGGAAGAATGTGGATGGATGGCTAGAAAAGTGGCTACAGCCAGGATATGGAATAGAGGTTTGGTAGGCCTGTGCTAGCTTTCCTTCTCTCTCCAGGAAGCCTTCATCCTCCTCTCCAGCTTCCTGTTAGCCTGCTCACTGGGGCCCTGCAAACTGATGCATCAACGCCCCCAGCCCATGTACCAGCACCCACTTCTCTCTAAAAGCAGGGTCTCACTCGTCTGCTCAATGAGTAATTTGACTAAAACCACCTCTGTGTAGCATGCTCACTGCTCCAGGCCACCCTCCCCCCTCTAAATGACAGGAAGGATGCATTCATTGCACACCACACACACGGGGACATTTCTTTATTCTTCCTACTTTTCTTTCCCCACAGTGGTGCCACAGGCTAAAGATGCCATCGGCAGGAACCGAGACACTGTGGAACATGCAACTTGCAGGCAGATCTTGCAGTGCATGGCACAGGGAACCCAGCTGCAGCATGATGCCCATGACAAAGGTTTCGTCCATCCATCCTCCATAATTCCTTTAAACAGTCTCCCTAAACTCATTTGCTGATAAATGACTCAATTGAAATATCAATAATTACAGGGTCTGGGACAAAAGTGACTTTGCCGGTCTCCACAGACAAAGCCTGTGATCTCATGAACTCTCTGTTTTAGAGGGACTAAATTTATTGTAGACTAAGAGTACCGTGGGTCTTCCCTCCTCTGTCCCCAGACACAAGCTTTCAGCAACACTCATAAAAAGTCCTCCCAGCAAAACTGTGGTCGCTTATGAAAGAGGCTCAGCAAACTAGAGGGTCAGGTGCCAAGTACCCCTCCCTCCCCGTCCTACTCCAGGATAGGGTGAATAGCCCAGACAACTGGCATACTTTGTCCTGCCTCAGCAGGGAGGGAGGACTAGTGCCCACGGAGCCTTGGCCAAAGCAACTTGGCCTCTGGTCTCCCCAAAGTACAGATGAACTACAAAGGCCCAGGGAAGTCCGCCCTTCCCCCAACTTCCTGGGCTCGAATCTCTAGAAATTCTCCGGGATTGGTATGGTGGCACTTGCTTATAAACCCAGCTCTCAGGAGGCTGGAACCAGAGATTTCATGCTCAAGGCTGACCTGACTACATAGCAAGACTAAAAACGGAAAAAAAATTTTAAAGTCTGTGAGAATGCACCTTTAGGTCCTTAAGGTACTTGCACCCAAGTATCTGGTGCCCCAGTAGGCACAATTCCCGAATAGGAAAAATTAGTTTCTAACACAACTATGAAGGAGACCAGTCAAGTGGGGATTTGCAGACCACAGTGGAATTCTCGCACCAGGGTAACGCATGGGAGGAGGGTTGAAGGGAGAGGGAAGGGGGTTGGAGGTTGGACGACTTGCTACAACCCTGCCAGAGAGGTCACCACCTGGATGGGTAGGGGCGTGTGGCTGCTGGAGTGTCACCACTCTCCCTTGACAACTTCCCAGACAGGAAGGACCCTACCCTGCGGGCCACACTGCCAGGCCCTGCTGTCTACTCTTCCCTGGTTTAACCCCTCGGTCCTGGCTAGGCACAAGCAGGGAGCAGAGACCTAGGCTAGGTGCTCAAAGCTGCACGGTTCGCATCCTCGAAGACAAGCAGCTTCCTCTTTCTAGGATCAATAGTAATTTTAAAAAAAGAGAGAGAGAGAATCAGCGAACTCAATGAATCAAAAACTCCCGGGGGAGGTTAGCCGCTTTTGCGCGTAACATTCGTGTGGAAAACAATTCATTCTCTTGGCGGGAGCTCTGAACATAACAGTACCGGGGCCCCCAAGCTCGACCGAGGGGCGCTCCTAGGTCAGCACCCACTTCCCAGACCCAGTGAACCGGGCCTGCGGTACTACGCCCTGCCTGGCGATTCTCGCACAGGGTCGCTCGCTGTCCCGGTGACAAGCCCCAATGACCGCGCCCCCTGTCGACTCGGTCCCAACCTGGTCCTCACCGTGAGGCCCCACAAGCTCCGCAGTCCCCGCCGCTGCCGCCTTCCCGGGCCGGCTCACCAGTCCGGGCCACAATCCCGTAGCCGAACCGCACCGGCGCCGCCAACAAACTAGTTTCTCCGGCCTTCCCGCCCCGCCTCGCGGCCCGAAACGCAGCAACCAATCATAGACCGCGTCTCTGTGACGGATGGGCCAACTAACCTGTAATACAGCCGCGTGAGAAGAAAGGGACGGTCGTCCAGGCCACCGGTGCCGCGGGAGGCGGGGCGGAGAGAGGAAAGCGACTGCCACCAGATTCTTAAAGGGACATGCCATTGCCTTTCTGCTCTGGTGCCCAGTTGGGAGAAAGCAACACGACCTATTCTAGAGCTTTTCTTAAGGAAGATCTTTGTAGAGCACACACATACTTCTTTCTGTTACCGAATCATAGCCATTGTTGATCTTTTTACAGACCTGCAAATCTAATTGCCCCTATGTTATGGAAATCCTTTTTTACTCTCGGCTAATTTCGATGTGGGGGAATTTCTACAGACGCGAATCCCTGTCTATACTGGGAATCCCTATATTTCGGGTGAGGACTTTAAGCTTCAGCTTTTCTGTCAAGCCGGCAGAAATTTCTTCCAAAACTTTTTTTAAATCCTTCAAATATTCTTCACTATTAGTCAGAATTCTCCGAGGTACAAAACTGATAGAGTAAATCTGTATCTACAGATACACATACATACATACATACATACATACATACATACATACATACATACATACATACATACATACTTCACACATATGGAATTTATTAGAGTGACTCTCAGGCTGTGGCTGAGGTAGTCCAACAATGGCTGTCTCCAGATTCAAGAGTCCAACTGTCAGTCCACGAGGCTGGATGCTTCAGCTGGTCTTCGATATACCTTGGAATCCACAGTGAAATAATGAACCTAACTGTGAGACTTAAGGACAGGCAAAGAGCAAAAGCTTCCTTCTTCCAGGTCCTTCTTCCAGGTTGCCACTAGAAGGTGCAGCCCAGATTAGGGTGGGTCTTCCTGCCTCAAATGATTTAACGAAGAAAAATTCCTCACAGGTGTGCCCAGCTGCTTGTGTTTTAGCTACTCCAGATATAATCAAGTTGAGAACCAAGAATAGACTTCACCCTTGCCCAATGCATCCATTAGTTCATTTAAGAATTATTAGACCTGGATGGGGGTGGGGGTCTCACTTCTTTAACCCCAGCATTCAAGGCAAAAGAAGACCAATCTGATTTCCAGGCCAGCCTGCCTGCCTGCCTGCCTGCCTGCCTGCCTGCCTGCCTGCCTGCC
>JADRCG010010506.1:664874-687086 GCA_019844195.1 Rhabdomys dilectus
AGAGAGAGAGAGAGAGAGAGAGAGAGAGAGAGAGAGAGAGAGAGAGAATCTTAAAAAGAATAATAATACAAACTGATACATGCCTGCAATCCCAGCAATCAGGCACAGAAGCAGAAAGATCAGAAGCTCAATTCCAGTGTCCACTACATGGCAAGTTTGAGGCCAGCCTGGGGAACATGAGACTTTGTTTCAGAACACACACACACACACACACACACACACACACCAAGATGTATGTCATTTAAGCCAATGTAATATTAAATGTCACATAATGAGCACATTATATGGGTAATTACAGTGAGATCAGTTAGGTTATGGGGATAAAATTTAATGTGCTACAGCAGGGAAAGATGGATACAGTTAAAATTTTTTACTGTGTTCTTCAAGGTATTTAGAAAAAGGAGGATTTTGAATGTTCTCAATGTAAATGACCCTAACCCTCCATACCTGCAGCAGGCAGGAGAGCTGGCCTGGCCCCTTGCTGACTAAAACATTGGGTGAACTTACCCAGGCAGTGCTGGAGAGCTCACCCTGGTGGTGTGGATGTGGGAGAGCTGGCTGGTTGTCAAAGGCTTTGAGTTGGATCACCCGACACACCTACCCCAGCTATGAACCCCTGGAGTGCATGAAGGGGCCAGTCCTGCAGATCCAAAGCTGCAGGATCTCCATGACACGGGGGAACAACAGGGTATCTGAGAGGAGTCCCAGTGAGGACCAGGATTGATAGTGCAGCAGAAGCCGGAGGCCTTGAGCCAGACCAGTGACCCACTGCAATGAACATTTGCAAGTAAAGACGTGAGGACAAGAGTGTGCTGTGGGACACACTGTGACACATTATAGCTTCCACAAGGAGAGTTTGGGTTGTTTGATTGTTTTATTTGTTATTTTTATTTTATTTTGAGAGGGAGGTTCCAAGGGCAGAGGGCAGATGTGAAGGCACAGGGAGGTGAGTGGGATTGGGGTGCGTGATGTGAAATTCACAAAGAATCAATAAAAAAAAATTTTTATTTAAGACATTGACTCTGTTCTTCAAGATATTTAGAAACGGAGGCCTTTGAATGTTCCCAATACAAATGACAAGTGTGTGGCGGGCTGGGCATGCTCATTACACTGAGTCAACCATCTCACATCATATACAAGTATGAAGGCTCCCACAGTGTAGCAGCCCGTGAACTTATCGTTATGTATAGCTTTAAAAAAGTCACAAAAGACCAGTTCCCTGTAAAATCAACTGGTGAAGCAGACATCTTCATGAGATAGTGTTTACATATTACCAAAAAGAAAAGTGATTTGGGGTACTAGCTGGCACATGCCTTGGACTGTCTCTGTCTGCTGAGAAGACCAGATTGCCATGAAGCCTACACAGGTAGAAAGAGTCATGGGAGGTTGACAGCATTTAAAATATCAGGGAATAATAAGTTCCCACTTCAAGACTCTTAGGAAAAGAGCAAGGGAGGAAAGCAGCTGAAAAATCGGAGAAGGTAAGAGGGTAGGGGAGGGATGGGACCAGACTGTATTGGATACATAGATGAAATTCAAAAATGAATTATTCTTAAGGAGCATGTTTTAAATATTCAATCTGATAGAAAAGTAAACAGATTATGAAATTTCTATCAGGCAAAAAGAGCACATAAATAAAACACATGTTAAAGTCTACTTCTCAAGTGAATTGTTACAGCAAATATTACGTAGCAGATCTCTGTAAATGGGCTTCCTGAAGAGGAAATATTTCAGTGGAGGCTGAGGAGATGGCTCAGTAGTAAAGGTGCTTGCCACCAAACCTGATGACCTGAGTGTTTGATTCCCCAGTCTTCCATGGGAGAAAGAGAGAAGTCACTTCTCTTTATCTATGTGTACAAAAGAAAAGTTAAATACTTCAATCAAATGGTGATATTTCTAAATGGAGAAAAAAGCAAAATAAACCAAATTTAATAAAACAACAAAGAGCAGAAACCAGTTGTGATCTTCTAGAAAATGGCCCCTTTAGGCTCAAAAGGACTGGCACTATTAGGAGGTGTGGCTTGTTGGAGAGGGAGTGGCTTTGTTGGAGGAAAGTAATGTTCAGCTCCATCTTTCAGCAACATGTCTGCCTGTAGGCCACCATACTTCCAGCTATGAGGATAATGAATGAAACTTCTGGAACTGTAAGCCAGTCCAAATTAAATGTTTTCCTTTATAAGCGTAGCTACAGTCAAGCTATAGCTATTGTCTATACAGAACAATAGAAACCCTAACTGAAACAGTGAGATAGAGAATATGAGGACCACAGAAAAAAATCAGTAAGACAAAAATGATGGCTGTTTAAAATATTATTAAAATTGATAAACATCTAGTAAGACTAACAAAAGTAAAAAGGAGACATGGATCACAGTTCATACCAACAAAATAGGCCTGGCAGTAATGACACACTCCTTTAATCCCAGCATTCAGGATGCAAGGACAGCAGATCTCAGAGTTCAGGGACAGCCTGGTCTATAAAGCAATTTCCAGGACAGCTAGAGCTGTTATACAGAGAAGCCTTGTCTCCAGAAAAGGGAAAGAAAAAACAATAATGAAGCAGCCACTACAAACTCTTAGCTCTCTCATAATTACAGTGGAAGTGACCTATCTGCTTTAAAAAAGGTTCAACCAACTTCTCTAAAACCAAAATGTAGCAAAGGAATCTAACGAGTCCTATAATAAGTAAAGAATCATAATTACTAGCATAACGGATTCCAAGAATGGATTGTCTGCATCCTAATAATTTTACTGAAGAATTCTGTGAGATGTTTTTGGTTTGTTTTGTTTGTTTGTTTGTTTGTTTGTTTTTTAATGCATGCCAAAGGAGCTAGAGAAACAGCTCAGTGGTTAAGAGCACTGACTGCTCTTCCAGAGATCCTGAGTTCAACTCCCAGTAACCACATGGTGGCTCACAACTATCTTTAATGGGATCCAATTCCCTCTTCTGTTGTGTCTGAAGACACTGATATGTCTGAAGACAGTGACAGTTTACTCATATACATAAGATAAATAAATAAATTCTTTAAAAATGCATACCAAGAATACATGATTCATTCCAAAAACCAAAACAGAGTTTATTAGTCAGATTCTCTAGCAAAATATACACTATATAACTTTGTCTGTGTCTCTGTCCCATATATGCATACGTATCATTTGTATCATTAAAAAATAGGGTTTGGTTTTGGGTTTTTGTTTGTTTGTTTTTTGGAAGTAACACTCCCCAACTTCCTTTATATGCCTAGTACTGCCTTGTCTCCAAAACCAACTAAAACCAGTAAAAACAAAGGGCAGAGAGAAAGTATATATGATTTTATCATGATCTTAAGCTCAGAAGCCCTCTGTAATACACTAGTAAACTGAGTTCAGTGACAGGGTTACTTCAAGGTAGACAAAGCTTGTTTATGACCAAAACCGATCGACATACTCTGACACATAAGGAGCTCTCGAAAGCTCCTGACAGAATCCAGCACCCTTTGTGATCAAAGCTCTCAGCAACTTAACTGAATATAATTGGTTAGAGAGCACCCAGGCAAGCTCAGAGCAGGTTTTGTCTCAGATTTGGAAGAGAGAATGAGTGGGAGGAATCAGCCTCCCTGCTCTGAACGCTCAGCACTCACGATGATAAGTGTCTAGTTATTGGGTTTAAGGAGCTGCGGTTCAATGAGATCCAGGAAGGGATCAGAACTCAGCCAGCTTGGCGGTGGTGGCGCATGCCTTTAATCCCAGCACTTCGGAGGCAGAGGCAGGTGGATTTCTGAGTTCGAGTTCGAGGCCAGCCTGGTCTACAGAGTGAGTTCCAGGACAGCTAGGGCTACACAGAGAAACCCTGTCTCGAAAAACCAAAAAAAAAAAAAAAAAAAAAAAGAAGGAATTCAGATATTTTCCTCTCCCTCACCTTGTAAGATTTTGAGTGTTTTAATCCCCCCACCCAGTAAACCTTGGTTCACACAGGTCCTCCTACTGCATTCTAGGAAGCTGACAGCTGATGACAATGACCCTTCTCTCTTTTCCCTTCATTTCCTGTTCGCCAATTTTTTTTTCAGACTAGCCGGTTGAATAATACAGTGAGGTCTGACCCCAACCAATGGGGAAAGACCCAGTCACCACCTGAGTTAAGCAAACCAAATGCACATACTGTCTCTGTGTCTTTGTTCTTCTGAGTGCACCCTTGGGATCAAGAGCCATGTTTGGCTTGTCCAGACACTCATTTAAAACAGGGGACTCCTTTTTCAACTCTGAAATTATTTCTCACAGAAGGATTATTATTATTTTAAAACAAAAAGAGAGAAACACAACAAAACAGCCTCACGTCTTACACAAAACTTATCCACAGAGCATCACAAACTTAAATGCAATGCTATAAACATCCAGAAAAACAAGGCCAGGGGCTGGAGAGCTGACTCCTTTGCTACAGTGCCTGCTGCAGAACCATGGAGACCTGAGTTTAAATCCTCAGCATCCCTGTAAAAGTTGTGAACCTGTGTTTGTGCAACTAAAATTGACTCTAAGGTTCAGAAGTTGACTGAATGAATACACCGTGTCACCCTCAGAAATGCAGAAGGGGGAGGAGCAAGCTTCACTCTTCCAGAACTCCACAGAAGGCAATGTGAATTGTGAGGACAAAGTACCTTCCCAAAGCGGGGAATTCCTTTAAGAGAATTCAGGAGCATTCACGAAGAGTTTTTGTCTTTGGAATTCAGTTAATTCCACCACCGCAAGTAATCCACACCCTGTGGATCCCTGCCAGTTTCTATCTAACCTGGGGCCCATTTTGGGAACCCTCGTGGCCATAGAAAGGTCCAGAAAGCCTATGGCTCTTCTTTGAGAAGCTGCACTTGCCGGCGGGCGGTGGTGGCGCATGCCTTTTAATCCCAGCACTTGGGAGGCAGAGGCAGGCAGATTTCTGAGTTCAAGGCCAGCCTGGTCTACAGAGTGAGTTCCAGGACAGCCAAGGCTATACAGAGAAACCCTGTCTCAAAAAACCAAAAAAAAAAAAAAAAAAAAAAAAAAAAAGAGAGAAGCTGCACTTGTCTAGGAAGCATGTTAAGGTGTCCCTGTGACATAAAATGTCCCTTAAATCACATGGAAGCGAAAGGGTGGGTTGAGCAGCCTCAGACTAGCTTCCTTCTGTCCTGTTTTGTGGAGATTTAATGATATTGGCTTTTGAGTTGCTATTTTAAAAACACTGTTTTATGTCCTGTACATTCTTCTGGCTTCTAAAATTTGCTAGGTAGATCATCAGAGTTGGGCAACCCTCAACCATGCCGAGAAGGCCTGATGCCCGGGTGACTATTGCAGGGCTTCCTAAGTCTTTACCACCAGTGATTCCTTTTTATCTGAGAAATGTTTACATGACCACAGATGTCTTAGTTTCATTCCCTGTTGCTGTGGTAAAACACCCTGACAAATCGACTTAGGGGACAAAGGGTTTATCTACACTCAGTTCCAGATAACAGTCCATCAGAGTGGAGTAGAAGCTTGGGAGAGCTGGCCACCCTTCTGCAGTCCAGAGCAGAGAGCAATGAGTTCAGGTTGCATGCCCACTGCTCCTTCTTCACACAGTCTGGTACCCAAACTCAGAGAATAGTGCCTCCCACCCTTAGGGTCCCCACATCTATTAAGGGTGTCAGTACCCCCTCCACACACAGACATGTGCACAGGGTAATCTCATCTAGGCAATCCCTGTTGAGACTCTTCTCAGATGATTCTAGCTTGTGTCAACTTGATATTCAAACATATACATATACAGCTCATGCTAGGTACAGAGACCTATAGAACAGGTGGGTAAAGCAAACATTTACTGATAGTAGGTCATAAAGTAATTTTAAAAAAATAATTCTTTGGTATACATGTAATTTTGCTGATTATTAAAGCTGAATGCAAATGTTTGTACCTGTGAGATGGATGTGCTGATTGTCTGACAACCCAGTCTAAACTTAGACTTCTCTGATAGCTACAGACTTTATTAGTCAGGGTGCTGTAGAGGAACACAATGATAGGACGAGTATATAGGTTAAAAGAATTTATCCGGGGATGGAGAGATGGCTCCACCATTAAGAGCATCAGCTGCTCTTCCAGAAGACCTGGGTTTGATTCCCAGCACTCACATGGTAATTCACCACCATCCCTTACTCTAGTTCCAGACAATCTGCCACCATCTTCTGGCCTCCACATGATCTGTACATAAACAGCACAGATTTACAAACAAGCAAAACACCCATGCACAGAAAGCACAAATAAAAGTTACATTTTAATAAAGAATTTATTAAATCAGCTTACAGTAAATATTAACAACGGTGTCTCATACCTAAAAGGAAGAGAACTTGATGGTTTCTAGGTCCTTGGGGCAGAGAGTCTCAGCAATGGGAGAATGTTCTCCTCCCTCCTCCTCTTTCTCCTTCTCCTCCCCATCCCCACCCCGAGCTGTGTGTCACTGGAGAAACCAACACCTGGTAGTTGCTCAGTCCACAAAGATGGCTGGCTGTCTCAACAATCCCTATTCTACACCAAACACATGGAAGGTTCCTGGAAAGCCACTGATCCTCACTCAACAATGGGGATCTGGAAATACTGGCTCTGATGGCAAGAAAGGAGGCAGCAACAACAGCAGCAGCAGCAGCAGCAGAGGAAATGGGTGTTGTACAGGAGCAGAGGAAGGGTGAGCCGTCTTCCCTCTGATCTGCTTCATCTGAGATGCTAACAGAATGCACCTCTCCAGGCCTGCCTCATTGGAACAGTCAGGACAGTGTTTCCAGTGAGGATTCCTGCTCAGGTTCCAAATTGATACTAAACCATCTCTCAACTCAGAGGAAGATGTAAAAAGATATTACAAGTCTTTGTTGTCTGTGACTGAGCCATTATGTTTCTATAAGAGCAGAAAACATTAGATGCACAGTAAAAACACTGCGATTCCTTTTTTTGTTGTTGTTGTTGTTGTTGTTGTTTTGTTGTTTTTTCGAGACAGGGTTTCTCTGTGTAGTCCTGGCTGTCCTGGAACTCACTCTGTAGACCAGGCTAGCCTCGAACTCAGAAATCCGCCTGCCTCTGCCTCCCAAGTGCTGGGATGAAAGGCGTGTGCCACCACTGCGTGGCAACACTGCGATTCCTAACACATAATAGTCTCAGACCTGATCCAAGGTGTTCTCAGCAGCACACAACAGCATTACAGAGCAGAGCTGTCCGTGCACTGTGAAGTGCGCATGTGTATGCTCAGAAGCAAGGCTGTAGTGAATATTCATAATGCAACATGGGTCAAGGCTGCTAGGAATATCTCCGATCCAGTGTCCTTTTGGTTCCATACAAACTTCGTGGCTGTGACAAGTCCAGAAACTATTACTGTTGACAGATATTCCACATCCTCCTCATTCATGTGACATTACCCACACTTTGAGGAGCTTTTCTGAGCTGGCAGAAAAGAGGATCCTCACAGAACATGATAATGAACTTGGCACCAAAGGTTGGAACACCAGACTGGGGCAAGTTTCATAGGGTTGTCACTAAAACAAGCCTGTCATCGGGAGAGGCAGCGAGCCAGGGCTTCAGGAGGAACTGTGAGGAGTGGTCCTTAAGTAACTTCCTCCAGTGCCAGGAGAACACTTCCCTTGCTGCTGAGAAATTTTAGTTCTTCTCTGGTGTATGTATTAAAGATGCAGGGTGTTCTCCATCATCCATCAACCTAGGATGGAGGAAAGAAAGGATGCCCAAGCCTCTGCTGAGCGTCTCCGGCTCCACCTTTAGGTTTGAAGATCCCTCTTGTGCTCCAGCTGGATTCTGGGCTCTTTAACATGAATGTCAAGGAAGCCCACTCACAGTATCACCTAGCTTGCCCCAGAAGGCCTTCAGAAGCAGGCTTGTGGCATTTTTCTTTGTTTGCTCTTTGTTATTTTATTTCATCTGTATGGGTGTTTTGTCTGCATGTATGTCTGTGTACCACACATGTACCTGGTGTCCAAAGAGGCCAAAAGAAGTTATACATGTGAGCCACCATATGGGTTCTGCAAACAAATGAGAATCCTCTGTAAGAGCAGCCAGCGCCCTTAACCACTGAACCATCTCTCCAGACCATCAGTATTTCTTTACTTACTTTTATTTTAATCTTCACATCAGTTCTGATTATTCTTCTGATCATTGCATTTCTGGGAAAAAAAATCCTAGTTTATTTAAGTGATTTAGACTTAAAGGGAATTTAAAATTACGTTTAGGATCTGGAGCTATTACGTTCTTTATTGTCAGTAGTTTCATTGTGTCTTTTTGCTTTTTAAATTCTCAGTGTTTAGCCAGTCCCCTATGCAAGATATAGTCTTAATTATCTCCATTTACATTAGAGGAGGTGTAGTATTTAGACACTCTAAGATATTGTTTTTTATGTTCCTGAAGCTATCTTGCTCATGTTCAAGTTACTAATTGTTTAAATGCAAGGTTTTTTCTTTTTCTTTTTCCTTTTCTTTTTAAGATTTATTTTATGTATAGGAGTGTATTTTATGTACACGGTAGCTGTCTTCAGACACACCAGAAGAGTACATCGGATCCCATTACAGATGGTTGTGAGCCACCATGTGGTTGCTGGGAATCGAGCCTAGGACCTCTGGAAGAGCAGTCTCTTAACCGCTGAGCCATCTCTCCAGAGAGCCCTAAATGTAAGTCTTCAATAAACATATTTCTTTAGAAAAAAAATTCTCACTGTTGAATTGCTCACTGAACACTGATGGGCTCATAAGTATGGAAACGTTCAATGCTGTTATAAAATAGCAGTCATTCTATATTCTCATTTTCTATTAGGTTATTGTTCTGATCTAGAAACATACATTTCAGTGTCTCTGACAAATTGACTTATTTAATTTTGATAGTTAACACAACCGTCATCTCCGTGGATGACAGCTTTGTTTCTTTTTTCCAATTCTCATGGTCATTTTGTAAGATTTCAGGCCTTCACTGCCCTGGGATACATCCCGGGAAGAGTAGTAACATTCCTCAAGACTCAAGGAAAAGAACCCACCTGTGGGTGGGGAAGGCCCAAAGCAGGAAGACACATTCCTGACAAAGAAAGATGCAAGTCATCTGGGTGGTTCCAAGAACTAGCTAACTTTTCACTGATCTTGGTTACCCCTCCCCCTCCCCCCCCCTTGAGGTCTTCTCAGTGTTACAGCTTGCTGAGTTCAAAATTTATAAAACAACCAATCATGTGTAACCGTGGGAAAATTCCTTCCTTTCCCTACCCCTTACTATAAAAAGTTCCTTAGCCCACCATGTGGGGTCAAACTGTACTTGTGCACAAGTGTGCAATTTGAACGCTGGCTGCCAGCTCTCTTCCCTAATAAACCTCTGCTGATTGCATCCAGGTATGGTGTCTTGGAATTTGTGGGTGTTCGAGACTTCCCGAGACTTGAGTAAGGGTCTCCCGAATTTGGGAGTCTTCAATTTTTCATGGGTAACAGCATGGTCCTCACAGGAAACCTTTTTCCTGGTTTAGGGGGAAAAAAGTCTCAGTATTTTGGATCTAATTGGACCACTTGGTATCCTCTGTAGCAAGCTGTACTGACCCTTCCTATGCCACCTCCCTCTGCCATCTTGCATTGGCTCAGGCTATTGGCAGCTTCTTTGTATATGGTCTGAGCAGAGTCCAGGAGTGTAGTGTTACCTTTCCTTCATGCTGGATGATTCTTCCTTCACACCTAGATGGCTGCCTTGTCAGCTCTGAGTCCACACTTTATGGGTCCCCAGTGTGTGTTCCCATAAGTGCAAATCCACGGGTTGTTTGGTTGGTTGGTTTGGTTTGTTTTTTGTTTTGTTTTGCCTCTTCTCTACTTCTTTTTTTTTTTTTTTTTTAAGTTTCAGAGATTTATTCATCAGTGTGATAAACTCAAAAAAAAAAAAATCAACATGATTTCCTGCATTCAGAGACTTATTTCCTGCTTAAGTGGAAAACCGTGCGGATGGCTTCTGAAAGACCTTCACTGTCAGCAGCTTCACAGTGAACGTCGTAGTTTAGAAGTCTGAGCCTTCTTTCTTCAGTTTGCTGTAGTCCACATTCACTGAGTAGAACTTACATTGTTCATTGGGACCCAGTTTGTTTCAAGGCTCAGGGTTACTCTTCCTGTCCCAGCTGACATCTGGATTGAACAATTCCAAGCGCATCGCGTAAAGCACTGCTCCAGTGCCCCCTGCTCCAACAAACACGAGGAGAGGAATCAAGCCGGGATGCTTCGTGGCTTGCCCAAGGATCCGGCGGAGCAGAGTGTGTTTGCGGCACAGAGACAGAAGATTGGGACACACACTAAGTTTCTTCTGCAACCTGGCTGAGCCTCTTCTCTACTTCTAAGCTAAAAGCTGGTGGTCCAGGCAGGACCCACTTGCCAGTGCTTCACAGGGGCTCTCCTCCCTGCCTTCCTCCCCTTCTGTGAGTCCCTGGAGCACTTTGGGATTGTTTGGAGCCTGGTTGTCTGGGAATGCCAGACCCATTGACTCTTTCATTGAGCCCTAGTAACCCCCTCCCACCCCACTCCTGCCTCTGACTCTGGTTTTTCAAGACAGGGTTTCTCTGTGTAGCTTGGTTTATCCTGGAACTTATTCTGTAGATCAGGCTGGCCTACTGACTGTGAATATGAAGTTTAAAAGCAGATTTTGGACATTATTTACAAGTTGAAAGTTTAAGGATCTATTACTAGTAAGAAGTGTATATGTGTGACTGTGATACTGTTCACTGACATGTGGTTCATTTAGATAAGCGGCCAGTGGGAAGCCGGGCACATTTTCTGTAATAGATGTGGTACTCGGATGCTGGTATCCAATGATAAGCATGAGGATGGTGGACACAGTGGTTCCAAGTTGTGGGATGCCCTGACAAGCCAGTGAGCTCAGGCCAGCCGCTGCCATCTCCGAGCACACCTTAAAAATGACAAATGAGACACTAGTGTTCTGAAGTCATGAGCTGTTGACTCTTGTTTGGGGTATCCGGAAGCTATGCCATTAGGCACATGCATAGTTAAGATTGCCCTGTCTTCTTGGTGAATTGACCCCACTCCTCTAGCTCCAGGTTTTTCAAGAGAGGGTTTCTCTGTGGAGCCTTGTCTGTCCTGGAACTCACTCTGTAGGCCAGGCTGGCTTCGATCTCAGAAATCCGCCTGCCTCTGCCTCCCAAGTGCTGGGATTCAAGGCATGCACTGTCACTGCCCGGCGTGATGTGAGATTTCACCATCTCTCCTAATTTGGTCTTTAACTTGATGGGCTCAAGCAATCTTCCTACCTCAGCCTCCCTGGTAGTTGGGACTGTAGGCACATGCCACAAAACCTAACTATCCCATCCATTTGATCATTTGTTCTCCCTCCTTTCCTCCCTTTTCCCTTCCCCACTCCCTTCCTCCCTCCCAGAAACACTGAGAACTAAGCCCAGCATTGCTTTTTCTAGGAAAGCACTCCCCCTCTGAGTTCTATGCCTTCAACCCCTCCACCCATTTATTTCCACTTGTCTTTACACATAAGGTGTGTTTCTTGTGAAGAACACACAAATGGTCCTTGCTTTCCGCTTTCCTTTATCACACCAACAATTCTCTACCTTTTGTTTGTTTGTTTTTATTTTTGGAAACTGGGCTCTGTGTGCCCTGGCTGTCCTGAAACTTACACTGTAGACCAGGCTGACCTCAAACTCAGAGATCCATCTGCCTCTGCCTCCCAAGTGCTGGGATCAAAGGTTTGAGTCACCACTGCCCAAAAGAGCCATGTTACTCAGCTGCTTGCCAAGAAAATAAGTCACCTCTGTGGGTCTGTGCGTGTGTGGTGAGACAGAGTGGCCAGAGGATGGAGGTATTCTTTCTACTCTCTTTCTTTTTATTTGTTGAAAATATTTTATTTTCAATAGTCTCTACTTCGAATCACTTTCTATCTTGTACCGAACATCTTTCTAGCGTGTCCTGGTGAACACCGTGCTCTTTGTTGGGAGTCTCTTTCACAGCTGTTGCTCTCCCGAGCTCCATACCTTGCAGAACGCTGCCAAAATCTGAGTCTTAATCGTAGTGAAGAATCTACTTAATCACTATTCTCTGTGTGCGTGATCCTCTGATGTGTGGGCACTCACGCCATGGTGGGCATGCAGAGGTTAGAGGAACCTCTGTGGAGTTCTTTCTTGCTTTCTCTCTTTATGTGAGCTCCAGGGACGGAAGCTGCTTCACTAAGCTGGTGCAGTGAGCGCCATTCCCGGTGAGACATTTTACTAGGCACTCTCTTTACTAAGGGCTCCATGGTTTACCTTCATTCACTGTCCTCTGATGGGGGGAAGGTGGAGAGGAGACAAAGCTGTAACAGTCTTTTACCATTTGGATCCCAGAGGGCACAAAGTCCATGAAGGAATTGCTGAGGTGCTGCAGAACGGCAGGGGAAGAACAAGTAGAATTTCCTACGGCAGGCTGCTCTCGACTGTGTGCGCAGGGCCTATTTTGTTGAATTTTGAAAAGCATGTGTTAGCATTCTGTCTAAACTACACCCTCACAGTTACCTGGCAACAACCAGGTAGGCCTGGCCCACTATAAAAGGGGCTGCTTGCCACCACCACCCCCACCCCTCCTCTTGCTCAGCCTTCTTACCCCGCCCTCTGTCTTCTTGCCCTTTCTCCTTTCCCTTCCCCCTCTCTCCATAAGCTCATGGCCAGCCTCTACTTCCCTACTCTCCCCCTCTTCCTCCCCCTCTCCCCCTCTCCCTCTCCCCCTCTCCCTGTCCCCCTCTCTTCCCCTCCCTCCCTTCCTCCCTCCCCCCTCCCTCTCCCCCTCTCCCTCTCCCCCTCTCCCTCTCTCCCTCTCCCTCTCCCTCTCTGCCTCCCCCTCCCCTCCCCCTCTTCTCCCCCACTCTCTTTCTCTCTCTCTCCTTCTACTACCCTCTTATTTTCCCACCCCATGCCCTGAATAAACTCTATTCTGTACTATACCGTTGTGTGACTGGTCCCTCAGGGGGAAGGGATGGCTCTGCATGGGCCCGCTGAGACATCCTTTTCACCCATACCTCACTACACCCCCATAAAACATATCCCCACCTCTCTTTATCTTTTTATTATCACATCAGCATGTGCAGAGGATCTGAGCCATTTAGAAGTTGCTTTTGGTTCTAAGACAAGTGGTTTGGTTTGGTTTGGTTTGGTTTGGTTTGGTTTGGTTTGGTTTGGTTTGGTTTGGTTTGGTTTTTTAAATGTATTTTATGTATATGAGTACACTGTAGCTGTCTTCAGACACATACCAGAAGAGGGCATCAGATCCCAGTACAGATGGTTATGAGCCACCATGTGGTTGCTTCGAATTGAACTCAGAATCTCTGGAAGAGCAGTCAGTGCTCTTAACTGCTGAGCCGTCTCTGTCTCTCCCCCCCCTTTTTTTTTTTTTAATTTTACTAAGTATTACTGTGCATATGTCACGAGCATATGTAGAAGATAGAAGACAATTTGAGGGAACTGGTTCTCTCCTTCTACCATGGGAGCCCTGGACTTAAACCTCAGCTCATCGGGCTTGGTAGCAAGTGCCTTGACCTGCCGAGTCATCTTTTGCTTGGCCCTTTTTGTTCGTGTTGTTAATATTTTATTTACTGGATCACACTAGGTTCTTGATTCATAAGAGGATTAAGTGACCAATTTATTTTAATTTTGAAAGCAGATCACACTTTATGATTGCAAATTGGGGCTTGTTATTTGATTTAGCAACCTGTTTTCTGATTTGGGGAGTAAGGATTGTTTTAGATTTTTTTGAGACAGGGTTTCTCTGTTGTAGCTCTCCCTGGCTGTCTGTGTCCAAAGTACTGAGATTAAAGACATGTCCCACCAGCACCTGGCTTTGTTTTTTTTTGGTTTTTTTTTTTTTTTTGGAGGGGGGTGTATTTTTTGTTGTTGTTGTTGTTTGTTTTTAAACTCCATGTCTCTTGTAGCTCAGGCTGGTGTCTAATCTGTGCTGTGGTTGAAGATGAGTCTGAGTTTCAAAGTAAAACACACATACAATAATGTGGGACCCATGCAAACCTAAATATGATATGTCTAATCTTCCTGCTTCCGCCTCCTGCATGCTGGGCTAACATACTTTTGAAGCTTCGACTTTATTAAATCCAACAACTATCAGACATATATAAAACAACAAAATCCCCAAAGGGAAGACAAGCCAAAAAGTGGAAACCAGAACGACAAACACAGTATCTGTAGAACTATGTTCTCTGGTGACCATGAATATGCCGCGTGTGTTCTCTGGTGTTTTAAATCCTGTAAGACTAAGATTGTAAATAAATCCATGTCCTACCAGAGGGCACATCTTGCATAACCAATGATCTAACTATCATCCATCCATCCATTCCTTCTTCCTACCATCGTGGAACGAGAACAGGCTGACCAGTCCTTGTCAGGGGATGTGCAGCCTGAGTGCTGATATAGGGGAGGTGGGCCAGCTAATGATATGGTGGAATGTACAGATGAGTCAAGGATCAGGTTACCATAGTCAAGAATGTCCATTTTTATGTGTGCTTGCTTTGATGGTGCATACATTAAAATTAAACAATGCAGGAAAAACTTGGCACATGTGGTCCCTGAGCAGAGATGACAGAAACTCATGAGCACTTTTTATTTTTGTGAGGCAACATGCTGTAGTCAGAATATGTGGGCATTTGATCTCAGAAAGCCTGGGTTCAAGTCCCATCTCTATCTTCTCTTTGTTTGCATTGAGCAAATCACCTAACTCTGGGCCTCGATTTTTTTCACTTTTAAAAGCAGAGAGGAGCCGGGTGGTGGTGGCGCACGCCTTTAATCCCAGCACTTGGGAGGCAGAGGCAGGCGGATTTCTGAGTTCGAGGCCAGCCTGGTCTACAGAGTGAGTTCCAGGATAGCCAGGGCTACACAGAGAAACCCTGTCTCGAAAAAACCAAATAAATAAATAAATAAATAAATAAATAAATAAATAAAATAAAATAAAAGCAGAGAGGGAACTTTGAGATGATTACAGAGGCCAGTCCAGACACATGACTCCATGGGGTGAACTGCAGTGGTGTAATGGGAAGCTGGCAGGCTGCTGTGCTGTCCCTGCACAGATGGGCTAAGGGATTCCGAGGTGCCAAAGAGGGTCTTAGGTGTAAATGTTGGATCCAGAAGCAACTTCTTGGGAAAAAAATAATCCTGACAAGTTTAAGAGTGATAACATTCCTCTTTAATTCTGAAATCGAGAGACTAGACGGCTTCTTTGTAACATGCTGCCTGGAGCATCCTCACTGAGCCGTCCCCTCCCCCACCCCTCCTCCAAAACAAGAGCACAGATGGTGTACACAAGATAGTCAAGGTTTCACATTACCAAGTCCTACTTAGGATGGGGATTTATTTAGGGCCATTAACAGAGCCTGACCACTGGAGGATTTCTTGGCAATCTTGTCCAAAATCAGCTTTGAATATATCCCTGCATTCCCTTCTGACTATGAATCCGTAACACTGGAGCTGTCTTAATGGAGCTGGAGGAAGTCTCTAGAGAAGCCCCTGGTGTTCAATAATAACATCCCATCATCCAAAGAATGAAACATACATTTTGAATTAACATACATTTTGAAGACTGAGGACTTACTTTTTCCCAGTTCATGTGCCTCTCTCTAACTCATTTCAAAGAACTTGCTGTTCACTCAAATAATGGCTCTGCGTGAGTACTTGTTTATTCCTTGTTATTGCTTTGTGTGTTTGTGTTTGGTTGTTATTTGTCAGGAGCCATTAACCTTTCGATGAGGGTCTTAAAGCCCATAGTCACAGTGACACACTTCCTCCAACAAGGCCACATCTCCTAATAGTGCCATTCCCTGAGCTAAGCATATTCAAACTCCACACTGTGTGGAGGAGACTTTGTTAGGTACCACTAAATGGAATCCTATGGTGTTGGTCTTCTGTGACTACTGAAATCAGCAGCATCCCTAAAGGCCCATCCTTTAGCAGGTGTCAGGATTTCCCTCCTTTTGGACACTAAATCCTTGTTGAGGACTGTGAATGAAATCAGGCTCAGTTGGAACTGGAGAGATGGCTCAGCTGTTAAGAGCACTGGCTTGGCTGCTCTTCCAGAGGTCCTGAGTTCATTTCCCAGCAACTACATGGTACCTCACAACCATCTGTAATGGGATCCAGTGCATGTACATAAAATATATAGATTTTTTGTTTTTTTGGTTTTTTTTGTTTTTTGAGACAGGGTTTCTCTGTGTAGCCCTGGCTGTCCTGGAACTCACTCTGTAGACCAGGCTAGCCTCAAACTCAGAAATCCGCCTGCCTCTGCCTCCCAAGTGCTGGGATTAAAAGGCGTGCGCCACCACTGCCCGGCAATCTTTCTTTTAAAAAAAAAAAATTATTAAAAAAAAAAAAAAGAAATTGAGCTCAGTAAATGACCAAAACAACCACTTCATAAGTGAAAAAAGGAAAAAGTTTATGGCCAAACTGCCAAGGCTGTTTCCTGGAAAGCAAGGAAAAGTGACAGGGAAGGATCTTCAGGGTTAAACTGGACAGGGAGAAATGAGGGGCTTGTAATCAAGGACTGAGAGAGCCTAGAGGCTAGTATTGACCTTAAGACAAGTCAATAGTCACCACGGTCATGTGTTAATTGAAAGGCACAAGCTGCTCTTGCCAGATAGAAGGAGAGTGACCCTCTTTTAGCAAGCAGGAGCTTTCTCCAAGTCCCCAAGAGAATAGCCACATTTGTCTAAATGCCCAACTTGGGAAAAGGACTTTCTTGGGGGATCAGACATTCCAACCTTTTGTTGATGATAAAGGTGAAGGAGTGATATGGCCTCTTCTGTAAATACTTTCTTCTGAATTGGGGGAAGTTGTCAGGGCTCAGGAAGGCTAGAATATTGGTCAAGAAACTGGGAAGGTCAGGCAATAGCCAGAAACATCTGGCTTTTCACTCACTGCCCAGGTTCTGTTGGGGGCTATCAGAGGCTAGAAAAGTACAGGCCACTCTGAAGTAATCTGGAATGCTGCTCCAAAGCAAGGGCTCAGGCTACTAGGTGATGGTCGGAGGAGGCCTGGGGAAATCTTATCAGAAGCATCTGCTACGGGGAATAATCATTAGTACAAGAAATATGGAAATCAGTGGGCCAATGAGGTGTAAGAGCCAAGGGCCCATAGGAGACCAAAATGAGAGTTCTGCAAAGGAATTGCTCCCTGGTGGCTCTATAGTCTTTTCCAGCTCCAATGCATGTTCCTTTCTTCCACCTGGCCAGCCTGGTTTACATAGACACAGCATTCTTCTTTGAGAAAGAGGCAGGTGCTTCCCCTTTCAGCAATTAGCCAACAAAGGGCCCTTCAATTTTGTAGGACCAACAAAGCCAGAGAAGTGAGCTGGTTTTTAGAGTAATTGTAGAGCCAAGGGTTGATTTCTGGATGGTGTCTGCTGCTGAGATAGATACAGACTGTGACCCCAAGCCACCTGTGCCCAACCCTTAGGAACCACTGAGGTTGCCAGGTGAATTTCAGCTACTACTAGGAGGGCCCATTGATGTCTGGGTGAAATTTAGAGGAGTATGGAATTCTCCTTCCGTGTAGAGGATGAGTTGGGGAAGTAGCAGAGTGGGGAGCAGGGAGCATGAGTGGATTTGTCTGTACACTGGTAAAGCTTGAATTGGCACCATAATAGGGTTCCTCCTGGGGCTGGTAAGGTTCTTGAAAGTGAGCTGACGAGGGGCAGATATGATGGGAATGGATATTGAAGAGGCAATCACCTGGTATCTCCAGAGAGTAAAGAGGCCCAGGCAAGAGGCTGAGGTACCTATTTAACATATCAAAATGGACCTGGCCTCCAGGTTCTCCCAGCATCTCTCAGTCTTGCCCAGGACAGGGTATGGCTGGCATACCCTACCTCTACCCTGGACTCTCCAGCCCAGGGCCTGGGCCGCCCTTCTCACAGAGACTCTTCCCTATACAATCTAGACCTTCTGGTTACCACACCCTTTATACCTTTTGCCTCCTGACTGCTGTACTTGGCTCCTCTCTCTCCCTTCCTCTTTGCCTCTCTCTACATGACTCAGTGTCATGATCACTCTGAACTCTCAGATGTGTCTACCTCTGCCTATGCTCTCCCAGGTATCTATAATAAACTGCCCCGGCCTGTGGGGACTTCAACAGGATACCCTAAGAGAGAAGGGGAGAGAATAGAAAGGACAAGAGAAACAAAAAACGAGACCAAGACAAGTTTTCTGATCAAGGTCCGTCAAGCTGTATTTTCTCTGGCAATTTATACAGGCAGGGAAGGGGACAATGTATTTGGTGGAATTTCCCAGAAACTGGGCATTGTGCCACAGTGGATATCTTACAACCGCCGATGCTTTTGTCTGGCTCAGGACGCAGCAACCACTGGCTACCTGCTTTCTCAGGTAGCTGAGGAAAAACAAAACCTAAAACTTTCTTTCAAAATGGAGTAAGGTTGACTCCCAGCAATAAACCGCCTCCTCCACCAAACCTAGGAGCAGGCATGGCCTTTCCTCTTTATTTTTCTTTTTTTCATTCAGTAATGAGGAGGAGATGGTTTGGGTGTTACAGAGATGGTTTAGGGTTATATGAGAAAAAGAAATAGCTGCGAGCCAGGATTGTCTCAAGAGAGCACAGAGGAAGCATGATGGCACATTAAGGGGCCCACTGTTACTGCCATAAATGCTGAGGAGATGCAGGAATTCACTTACAATAGTCTTCCTAAAGCCTGTGTTAAGGGAGTCTCCTGCAGCTTCGACTGTAGGATGATTACAGACCACAGCATTGCCTCTAGCTTATCATCTAGAAGGGGGGCAGGTGAGAGACCTAAAACTTACCACTCTCCCTCTATGAGACAGCCTAGCCCCTGCCACATAGGAGTAGATTTGCCTTACAGACCCTTGGACCCACTTTGTATCCCAGGGATCATTCTAGATGATGAATAACCACACCTGGCACGGGCCTATGGTGGAGTTGTTGAGGCTTAATACTCCATCTTGGTCCAGGGTAATGGTACTTACAGGGCCAATACGGGCACACACCCCAGGAGGGATCCTCAGTGTAGGCAGAGTTTGTTTGGCCTTGGGGAAGACAAAGGTACTAGGGATTGTTTTGGAGACTGAAACTGGGCTGTTTCTTTCCCTAGTTGCAGAAACGGACTGCTGGGGGGGGGGGGTGAAAGTTAGAGAGCCCTCTGAGCAGCAGTCAGAAGATAGACAGAAAGTGAAACCAAGGAGTCTTGTAGTTTGTATAGCATAAATCGGGAATGTCTAGGTTTTTCTGTGTCCTGTTATGTGGGAGATCTGGGAGAACAAACCCCCTTCCCCCAGCAGGAGAGTGAGAAAAGGGACCATTCTCAGGGGTGGGTGGGTGGTATAGGCAGGAGAGCTTAAACTTTAGAACTTCTGTAGACTGGCAGCTTTACTTATCAGATAAGAGGTCAGGAGCCTGTTTGAGCTATGACAGGTGTTCTCAAAACCCAACCATACTCTAAGCTTGAGGTGCTGTGAGATGGGCTGTCTACATACAATTTTCATTTGTAAGCCTGGTTTGGCTAAAATCGCTGTCAGAGGCAACCAAAAGAATTTTCAAAACATATAAAACAATACAGAACTCCATTGTGACAGTCCTGTCAATTGTTATTTGGTACCCATCTTTCAACCCATGAACGCAACTCTTCTAGGTAGCTGGAGGACCGCTAACCTTCTTACTCAGTATAAATAGAAAACAAGGCAGGAAGGCTCAACTTAATACATGAAGCCTGTGTGGCATCGTCTACCACTTTAACAGGAAGGCTATAACTATAGTAAGCAGAGGGAGTATGGGCAGGCTCTGGGCTCCAAATTTACTTCTTTACTTTTTAATGTGTGTGCGCCCACAAGTGTACCTGACAAATATGTGGAGGCCAGAGAACAACCCTGGCCACTGTCCTTAGGAATGCCATCCACCTACCTCTTTTGAGGCAGGCTGGCTCTCTCATTGGTCTGGTCTCATCTGTTCTCCATTGGCTGCCAGCCAGCTCAGAGGATCCTCCTGTCTCTATTGTCCCAGTGCTGGGCTGCAGGTGTGCACCACCCCATCTGACACTCTTACAAGGATTCTGAGAATCCAGGTCTTTTTGTTTGCAGTACAAGCACTTTAGTGACTTGAGCTACCACTGCAGGTCTTGAATTCACAGAGATCTACCTGCCTCTGCGTCCTGAGTGCTAGGATTAAAGCTCCTGTAGATCTGAAGCATTCCCAGTGGCCAGTCTCCTGAATGGTCATGAGGTAACTGGAGCAGATCCAGGCATCACATTCTGAATCAATATCCTGAGGCAAGAAGAGGTTTTTTTCCTGAAAAAAAATTTTTTTTTGAGATTATATTATTTCTCCCTTTCTTTTCTTCCCTCCAAACCATCCAATGTACCCTCCCCCTGATCCCTTTTCAATCCCCAGAATATCCCTGGCACACATGTATGTATCCCTGGCATATGTGTGTACAGACTTTCTCCCATTCTCAGCTCTCCTTAGTTGCTTGTACTTCTTTGTTATTTAAGGTTGAGACTTCTTGGGCATTCTAGAAAGGGGCCTTTTAAAGAACATGGGAATTAGCCAGGTACGGTTATACATGACTTCCTTCCCAACACTCTGTTCAAGGCCAGCCAAAAAACCAAAAGCCAAACAAACAAAAGACGAATAAAGAACATGGAAATCTTCCTCAGAAGTCCCTCAGCAGACTTCTCTCATGTCTTATTGGTCCCAAACATGTCGCATGCCGCATTTAAGCTCTTCACTAATGAGAAACAAACCCATGCTTGGACTGAACCCATATCTGTCATTTTGGGGTTAATATTAACCCTCTTTTATCTGGGTATGGTGGTGCAGGCAGTAATCCCAGCTGGGAGGCAGAGGCAGGCAGTCTAAAAGAGATCCAGACTAAAAGATTAACACACTTGACACCTAAATGTATGATGGCAGACGCCAATCAAAGGAAGAAAGAAGGGTGGGAAATGTTTGTTTGCCTGGTTCTGCCTCCCAAGTGCTGGGATTAAAGATGTGCATAAATAACTACACTACCACTTAGCTCTGCCAGTTTTTATCAACAAGTTTTATGTTTTATTGTTTTGTGGGGTTTGTGTGGTTTCTGTTTGTTTGTTTTGTTCAGAGAAAGATAATTTTTTGTTTGTTTGTTTGTTTGTTGAGACAGGGTTTCTCTGTGTAGCCCTGGTTGTCCTGGCACTCACTCTGTAGACCAGGCTGGCCTCGAACTCAGAAATCCGCCTGCCTCTGCCTCCCAAGTGCTGGGACTAAAGGTGTGCGCCACCACCGCCTTTCTATGTAGAGATGGCTGGTCTCTGATTCACAAAGATCTGCCCACCTCTGTCTCCCAGGACTTGGAAAGGTCTTGACATTAGAGTCATGTATGGCAGCACATCCAACTTCCCACCAGTTTTAAAGTTTACCATGAAACAACCTTTCATGTGCTGGAGGCAAATTTTGGCAGACTTTCCCGGGTGTAGCATCTCACGGATGCTCAGCTCTGCCCAGGGTGCCTCTGAAGTCGTTGGTAAAGGGTTGAAATCACGGTAGTCAGCTTTACTTGTGATTGCTCGTCCTTGGAGGTAGTTATCTGGAAGCAGGCTGTAAGAAACTTGTAGAAGAACAGAACAGACGTGCCTCACTGCTGTGATGCCACAGACCAACCTGTAAGATGCCACCTCAGGAGAACTCAGTAGCTGGTGGCCAATCAGGTCCTACCATAGAAGACCAGGGCAGTGAATTCCCTCACCACCTCCTCAGCCGGGAGAAATAACTAGGATGCCCAGTAGAACAGCTGGTTTAACCCTGTAACAAGCACTCTTAAGCCCTGAGTGCAAAGACCCACTGTGCTGGGTAGTTTTATGACACAAGCTAAAGTCGTCAGAGAAGAGGGAGTCTCCATTATGAAAATGCCTCCAGAAGACCCAGCTGTTGGGCATTTATTAATTACTGACTGATGTGAGAGTGCCCAGTTCATTTTGGATGAGGTCACACACCCCACCCCACCCCCAGACTGATGGTCCTTGGTTCTTTAAGAAAGCAGGCTGAGCAGGGTGGACAGGGCACACACCTCCAGCACTCTGGAGGCAGAGTCAGGTGGATCTCTGTGAGTCTGAGGCCAACCTGGCGGAACAGAGTGAGTTCCAGGACAATGAGGATGGTTACACAGGAATCCTGTCTCCAAAAACAAAGGAAAAAGAATGAAAGGAAGGAAGGAAGGAAGGAAGGAAGGAAGGAAGGAAGGAAGGAAGGAA
>JADRCG010010506.1:687096-700908 GCA_019844195.1 Rhabdomys dilectus
GAAGGAAGGAAGGAAGGAAGGAAGGAAGGAAGGAAGGAAGGAAGGAAAGAAGGAAGGAAGGAAGTTTGGTTGGCAAAGTGAGAAAGCCAGGGAGAGCATGTCAGTGTTTGGTTTGGGATCCTAAGACAAGGGACTCAGGTGCATATTTTGCATATCAAAGCAGAGCTGGCCTCCAGGTTCTCTGAGCATCCCTCAATCCCTACCTGGCATATCCTGCACCCAAACCCTGAACTTTCCAGCTCCAGGCCTGGGCTGCCCTTCCCCCAGAGGCTCCTCCCTCCTCCATATACAATATCTGTCTGTCTGTCTGTCTGTCTGTCTGTCTGTCTGTCTCTCTCTCTTTCTCTGTCTCTCTGTCTCTGTGTCTCCCTCTCTCTCTCTGTTTCTGTCTCTGTCTCTCCCTCTCCCCCTCTCTCTCTCTCTTTCTCTCTTTCTCCTTCTCTCCTTCCCTCCCTGTCTCTGTGTATGTGCACCCTTTCTCTCTTTTCTCCCTCATCCCACATGGCAACTCCCCTGGCCTCAATCCTTGGCGGAGGGGGGAGGGCAATGAACTTGCCCGAAAGCAGCTTTCCAATAAACCTGCCTTTAATACAATCTAATCTGACTTAAATTGGCTGATTTCACCGATGGAGAAATAATCTATCAGTAAGCAGCACTTATTCATGGCCTCTGCCTCAGCTCCTGCCTCAGGGTGCCAGCCCTGTCTGAGTTTCTGCCAGGACTTCCATCAGAGATGAACAGTGATGTGAAGCACAAGACAAATAAACCTTATCCTCCCCAACTTGCTTTTGGTCCTGGTGTTTCAGCATAGCAACGGGAATCCTAACTAGGATACCCAGCAAATCAGCCTCTCTTGTTTTGTTTCCCCGTGCTCTATCCAGGCTCCTCAGCCTGGTTTATAGTTCAACTGTGGAAAGACAGTTGGTCCTGACAGCAGGAAGTGCTTCTGTGGATCCAGCTCTTAAGGGTGCCTGACCTCAGCTTTTCTCAAGAACAGGCCCCAAATATAGGGGCATGTGAACCGCAGCAAGTGTAGTTACTCGGTGGGGGCGGGGCTTGTTCTGGGCCTCTTACCCGCCCTGGAGATTTATGACCCTCAATGCAGAAGGGGACAGATGATATGTGTGTTTCTATCATGGGAAGGACACACCAACCACCATGTGGCATTAGTACCCTAACCTACATGTAAGGAGTGTTCAGTTCAAGGGGATGAGTCACTTATCAACTACCATACATCGGTTGGGTCCGCATGCCCTCCAAAGACCCACTGAAAGCATGGGATGTGTTTTGTAATGTGGTGGCATGATGCAGCGGGAGAGGGTGCCACAGCGGGCCCATGCTGAGACGTCTTTCCCTGAGGTACCAGCCATATGGGTCTAATATAAAACCAAGTTTATTTGGGGGTATGAGAAGGGAGTGTGGGAAAGGAGACAGAGAGGGAAAGAGAGAGGGGAGAGAAAAAAGGGAAGAGGCCGGCCAGGAAGACCTGAAGAGAAGGAAAGTGGGGTGGGGATGCCAGAGAGAGTAAGGCCAGAGTTCAGCCAAACAGTCCTTTTATAATAACCAGACTCCTGCCTGTCTGTTGCTAGGTAACTGTTGGGCAGAGCCTAGAAGAAATAACAACTTGGGCTTTATTTGGGTGCTACATAATAGAAAGTTTGAGGAGTGGGGCTGAGTGTGAAGAAGTTGAGCCATGGCGGGGCTGTGCCCTGAAGGGGTTGCTGGGACCCCACCCCTTCTGTGTCTCTCTTCACTTCCTGGCTGACTTGAAGTGAGAATCTTCCCCCACCACGCACTTCTGACAGGATGCACTGCCTTGCCACAGACCTGAAGCAATGAACTCACCGACCATGCATAGGAACTTCTGAGATCAGAAGCCAAAATAAGCTTCCCTCTTAAAATATGATTAGGTCAGGTATTTTGTGTCTGTGACGGAACCCTGACTAGCACACCAGGTCGCACAGCTAACGAATAGGTTCAGGCGCAGGCCGGACTGAAGAAATGAGCATGATGATAAATGTATTGTGGGAAGACAGACAGGGGAGCCTGTGGTGCTGTGAGAGCAGTCTGAGCTCCCCACTCCACCTTCCTTAACATTGGGAACAGCACTTAGGCAAAAAGTGCGCCCTCTTCTGGCTATTTTAGGAAAGCCTCTGTGGCAGTCCAAGGTTCTGTTCTCTTCTGGGAAGCGTTCCTGGTTTCCAGGGCAGTCTAGAAGTCAGATAAGTCCCAGTGGGTGCTGGGAGCTGCACCAGAGGTTGCCTGTGATCATATGTAGTTGTGTTCCTGGTATATTTGCTTCTCGGAGATCTGGAGGGCAGGGTCCGAAGTCCGAGGTGTGGGCAGGGTTGGCTTCTTCTGAGCCCTGTCCCCTTGGCTGGCAGCCAGCTGTCTTCTCAATGGGTCTTTCCCCAGCCATGTAACTATCTTTTCTGTCTCTTCCTCTTCTTCGTGGGAGAAAAAAAGTGTGTGTGTGGGAGAAAGTGCCTGAGAATAGCTTTATTGAAGTGGAACCCGAATGAAACATTGTATTTATCTGCGTGGACACTTCCCGACTCCGTCCATCATTCTGCTCTGAACTTCCATGAGACCAACTATGTCTGGTTTATTTCATGTAATATGATGTCCTGTTCTAATCAAGTCGTGAATTGCAGAGCTTCCTGCTTTTTTGGTTGAATAATATTCCACTGTGTATGTATATTTTCTTTTTCCACTCAAACTGCTGATGGATCTTTGGGGTGGTTACACATCACTATTTAAGGTTCTTGGGGAGCTAGGCTTGGTTTTCAAGACAGGGTTTTCCCCAATAGCCAGAAGGATCACAGCTTTGAGGCCAGCAGGGACTACAGAGTGAGAAGCTATTTCAAAAACAATACTATCCCCAGTCCCATGAAACAAAACAATATATATCCCCAACTCCCTAATACTCCAAAACATACAAACCAAAATAGGCATCAATTAAAATTTTCAACCATGTACACATAACTATGTCTTGTGTTTATCTCAGGATGGGCTGGTGGACAAATTTTTCATATTATTATTTTAGCTCTTATTGTTGTTGTTGTTGTTGTTGTTGTTATTATTATTATTATTATTATTATTATTATTATTATTATTTTGTTTTTTCCAGACAGACTTGGTCTTGGCTATCCTGAAAATTGATCTGAGACCAGGTTGGCCTCTAACTCACAGACAACCACCTGCCTCTGTGTCCAAAGCACTGGAATTAAGGTGTGCTCCACCTCACCCCTACTCCCAACTGGGAAAATTTAATTATTTTAATTCTTGTCTCATTTTTCTGGCTTAATGAGTATTAGTTAATGAGTGAATAAAATTATTTGAAACAACTAAAAACAAAAAACAAAACAAACAAAAAAAAAGGGGGAATCAAAATCTGGTACATATCATTCTTTCTAATCAAATCCTGGCCTATTCTGATTCCTCTCCTTTTAACCTGGGGAATTTAAGGTCAGAAAATGACTCTAAGCATAATCCTGTCTTCCCTAGGGGAGTCAGGCAGCTAGCAATTGAAGAACTCTGGGGAGCAGATGACTGGGGTCTTGGCTAGCATGTTGGGTGGAGAGTTGGTGCCTGTGATTCAAACTTCTAAGGGTGCTCTCTGAGACTATTTTAAGGGACTGTTTGTTTATAAGATGGGATTTTAACGGTTGTAATTTAAAATTACCAAGTGATCTATTTCTTACATCTTTAATTTGTTAGCTGAGGTCACAGGGATAGTTGAGTGCCTGACTAGTGAGATCCTGGGATGGTTTGAGCAAGGGTTTAAAGTTAGTGTGTTTCTCTGTCTCCACCTGAAGAGGCCAGTGGACTGGATGGATCCTTGAGGGCGCTGGGTGAAGCCACAGGTTCATCATCTGCCCAGGTCACCCTGAGTCCCTTTGTTCATGGGGCAAAGATGTTACCAGCTCTTAAAGCTGCTCTAGTGTCTGAAAACCAGGAAACCCCTGGTTGGACAGCCTCAGTCTGGGATAAAATGTGTGCCCCTTCAAACTGTGTCTCTGTTTTCAGACTGATTCGTAACTAACCCAGGAAATGAATGTGGTGAAGGAATGCTGACACTTGCTCTGCCAGACAGTAGGTGCTGACTCAGACCGCAGGGGCTGAGAGTGTTTTCTCAGGTTAATTGCACAGGCAGCTGGTCCCAGGCAGCGGCAGCGGAGGGGAGGGAGGGGGCGCTGGGAGGGCGGGGGGGGGGGGGGGGGAACAGTCTGTCTGCCGCCTGGAATTTAGGTTGCGCTGGCAGGGAAAACTGCGCATGCGCTCCAGTTTCACAAAGCCAGCTTGCCACTGGTGTTTTCTGTCATCGTCATATTCAGCTGGCAGACTCACATTATCCTAGGTCTAATATGTATTACTGGTGAATAATCACTCAACAGGACTACAAGATGGCTTGCTAAGACAACCAAACATGAAGAATGTGGAGTTGGAGATGAATGGGAGGATTGTTTTCAAATTTAAATAAGATACAAGTAGAACTCATTTCTCAAGAATGAGAAATAGTTTCAATGACACTTGTCAGTCTGAAGAATTTTTCATCGAATGTACATCTATATTTTACCTAGATTCTTTCACTAACGTTTTAGTTAGTGAAATACCGTACCATATATATTCATACCATATATATTAATATATCTTTCCATCCCTCAAGCCATGTTATCTTTTTTCTGATGCATTTCAAAACTTGCAGATATCAAGATACTTGCATTCAAATACCTAGCCATGAATCATGAATAGCAGTCCTCAGTTGTGTGTGTGTGTGTGTGTGTGTGTGTGTGTGTGTGTGTGTGCATGTGTGCCTGTACCATAGAAAGAAGCTTGAGATGGACATTGTGTGTCTTTTTTTTTTTTTCTTATGAGTAAAAGGGGCCCATACTAACCTTAAGCCCTTGCGCAACTCAAACCATCCCAGGATCTCACTAGTCAGGTACTCAACTATCCCTGTGGCCCCAGACAATTGATTAAGATGTAAATAATAGATCACTCGGTAATTTTAAATTACAACCTTTAAAATCCCATCTTACCAACGAACAGTCCCTTAACATGTCCCATTTGTGTAGCCACCACAGGCATCGACTCTCCACCCAACATGCCAGCAAAGACCCCGGCCTTCTACTCCCCAGAGTTCTTCAATTGCTGGCTGCTTGACTCCCCTAGGGAAGACAGGATTGTGCTCAATCATTTCCTGACCTCAAATCCCCCAGGTTAAAAGGAGAGGGATCAGAATAGGCCAGGATTTGATCAGAAAGGATGATACATCTCAGATTTTGATTTTTTAAAAGTTGTTTCAAATATTTTTTTTTCACTAGTAATACTCATTAAGCCAGAAAAAAATGAGAGGAGAATTAAGGTCATTACATTTGCCCAGGAGCCCATCCTGAGAAAAACACAAGACATAGTTATATTTACATGATTGAAAATGCCTGTGTTGGTCTGTTTGTTTTGGAGAGTTTGGGACTTGCGGATGTATATGTTTTGTTTTGGTTTGTTTTGTTTGTTTTGTTTCGTGGGGCCGGGGATAGTATTGTCTCATTGTAAAGTCCCTGCTGGCCTCAAAGCTGTGATTGTCCTGGCCCAGCCTCCTGACTATTGGGAATACACGTGGACACCTCCAGACCCAGAGCCACGTTTCCTTACACTAACTTTTCCTCATTCCCTAGGAATCCCAAGCATCTTTCAGTGGTCAAAGGGTAGCTCTCAAGAGAAGGTCAATAAATCTCTGAACAATAGAGTCCCAGGCTGCTGTCTTCTCAAGCCCTGTGATATAAGCGTGTGGGAGAATATTAAGAAGTCACAGCTAGCACCAAGAAGTCCGAAATAGTGAAAGAAAGAGAGTAAGGAAAGCACTCGGTAGGAGACTGTTTGCCGAGCACTCAGGAGGCCCTGAGTCCAACACACACACACACACACACACACACACACACACATGCACACACACACCCACCACATGCTTGGTTATATGTCCTGTTACACACACACACACAGAGAGAGAGAGAGAGAGAGAGAGAGAGAGAGAGAGAGAGAGAGAGAGAGAGAGAGAAAGAGAGATTTGTGAATGAACAGAAAAGTGTTCCAGCCTTTGGAAGGAGGGGGCATGAACCAATCCTCCTCTGGACAAACTTCCCTTTAGTCTAAGAATAGCCATTGCTTTGCTGTCAATTTATTTTCTAGAACTGATGGCATGTTATCATGGTCCAAGCATCACTAAAGGCCAAGAGTCCTGAGAAATGAATTGGCAACCAGTTGTCTGTACTCTGTACAAGTAGCTGTCAACTGATGCAAGAATTCTTCCCTACACTACATAGACAAATGTATCTCCTTGGTCATGAGAGAGCCCCAACTTGAAACTTCCCACCGAGCCTAAAGGTGGGAAGGTCTCTGGATCACCCCTCCTTCCCCAGCCAATTAACCAGCCACCTAGAGATATGAAAGGCCCCTGAGTCCCCCTCCTTGCCCAGCCATTTAATATAAAGGTCACTAGAATCACCAATCCTTATGTGCCTAGCTGTTGTTGCTATAATCTGCCCTTAAAAATTGTATAAAAGCTTATGAAAGAAAGAGAAGGGGTAGCCTCTCCTCTGGGTGCAGGACTATCCAGCACACTGGAACAATAAACCTCTTTTTTCTGCATCAAACTCCATTCTCAAATCTCAGTTGGGTATCTCCTCTTAGCTAAGGCTCTCTTTGAGTCATCCGTGTTTGTTAAGAATGCAATCACTAGCCAGGTGGTGGTGGCGCACGCCTTTAATCCCAGCACTTGGGAGGCAGAGGCAGGCGGATTTCTGAGGTCGAGGCCAGCCTGGTCTACCGAGTGAGTTCCAGGACAGCCAGGACTACACAGAGAAACCCTGTCTCGAAAAACCAAAAAAAAAAAAAAAAAAAAAAAAAAAAAAAAAAAAAAAAAAAAAAAATCTTGTGTTTATATCAGACACACCTTGCTGCCTTAATTGTTTTTGTTGTTGGTTTTTTGTTTATTTTTGGTTTGTTTTTCTTTCCTGAGATAGAGTTTCTCTATGTAACAGCCTTGGCTGCCTTGGAACTCACTCTGTAGATCAGGCTGTCCTCAAACCCAGAGATCTGCCCATTTCTGCTTGTTTTAATATGCGTAATAAAATTATAAAAAAAGTCTTCTTTTTACATTTCTTCTTCAAGCATCCTGATGCACCCTGTGTGTTAGTGTAGGGTTAGAATTCAGGATATACACAGTTCTGTTGTCTGGCCCAGCACTAACTGAGCTCCAGGTTCCATCCCAGCACCACAGAAACCAGGGGTAACACACGCCTCTGTGTCTAGTGTGTGGGAAAGAGAGGCAGGAGTAACAGAAATCCAAGGTCATTTTTGGCTACCAAGGGAGTTCAAAGGCAGATTGGACTACACAAGGCTCTCTCTCTCTCTCTCTCTCTCTCTCTCTCTCTCTCTCTCCCTCTCTCCCTCTCTCTCCTTCTTCCTCCCCCCTCTCTCAAGCATGGTTAGACATACACACCAGATGAATAAACAGACTTGCATATAGCAGGTGTGTGTGACTTTAACATTTAGTAGTGCAGCAGGGGCATGGCAACACATGCTTTTAATTCCAGCACTTCGGAAGCAAAGGCAGGCACATATCTGTGAGTTCAAGGCCAGCCTTGTCTACAAAGCAAGTCCAGGACAGCTAGGCCCTATTACACAAAGAAACCCTATCTGGAGATGGGGAATCTAGTAATACAAGTGTTTAGACAGATGAGGGAAAATCTTTAGGCAGTCCTGCCGTCTGTACCAATCTAGTCATTAGATTCTTTTGGATCCATTTCTAAGCCAGGGCCAATATGTTAGGAGAGAACTGAAAAGGTACTTTGGTGGGTTGGGCCAAGGTGTGCTGGTAATGAGAGAAGGGAGAGCAAAAGTTTGCTTCAAAGTAGGGACATGAGACAGAGACGGACAGCCAGATACAGGGAGACAAAGAATGAGCAAACCGTACAGATTTGGGGAGGCCAGGACTTTTTAAAGGGCCTGCGTGTCACATAGTGCAAATGTGTTACTCATAGCAACCGTGGAAATGCACTGCGCCTAGAGTGAGTGAGAGTGTAAGCCTGAGTGGGGATGTAAGCCGCTGAGTAGCTGAAAGGCACTTCTGATTTACAACACAGCAGGCTGGGAGGGAGGGTGTCCCTGAGGTTGTTGGAGGAGAAATACAACCTTGGTTGGGTGTCAAAAGAATTGGAGATTAGTGGTAAGTAAGCAAACCGGTTGTGCTTACTGCACCTCTCTTAGCAGGCTTTGAAATTCCTAAGATGAAGACTCAGTTGTCTTTATGGACCTGTTTGTGATATCCTGCCAACAAACAAGAACCTCAGGGTACCAAGCCTCACAGACCCAGGCATTTGCTCATAGGGCCTTTTTCTGTGCTTAGGGCTTTGAAGAGTAGACAAACAGAAAGTAGAATTTTTTAAAAAAAAGGACAAGGAGTGAATTCTGTCAGCAGTTACAATGGACAGACTTGACATTTGGATAATTTTCACTTTTGCGGAGGTGGGGAACTGAGAGTCTATCGTCTGAGCAAAGGGCTAAATGTGAAATCTTCATTGTGCAGCCTTGGGAAGACGAGAACAGTGCTTCTGGGTTCCATGCATAGAATCCACCAGATGACAAGGCAGACCAGTGGATCTCAGACCAGATCTCCAGTGAAGAGGGATGGGCTGCCTTCCATTTGCATCTGAAGCGGTATCTAAGGGACAGACACAAGCCAGCAGACTCTTCAGCTAGTCTGTTGCTGCCTTTCTAGCTTTCCTAGACTCTTCCTCCGGCTTCTTTTGGAATCAAGTTGATTCTTTCTTACACTAACTCTCTCTCTTAACCAGGTCACATGGAAGGAGATTGTCATCCACCATCTTACTCGGAAGTCCTAGAAGTGGACTCGTGGGTGTTTTGAAGCATTTCCAGCTGAGCAGAACACGCGTCATGTGCTGTGGCATCTACAAGACTCATGGGTGGGTTTCCTGACACATTCAGGTGATCCCCACAGAAAAGGAAAGGGAGGGGCTGTGAGGAAAAAATATATATACTGCAGAGGAGAGTAAAAAGAAAAAAAAAAAAAGAATGCTGTGGAAAGAAATGGAGCAGAAGGGCTGGAGAGCCGGCTCAGTGGTTAAGAGCACTGACTGCTCTTCCAGAGGTCCTGAGTTCAATTCCCAGCAACCACATGGTGGCTCACAACCATCTGTAATGGAATCTGATGCCCTGTTCTGATGTGTCTGAAGACAGCTACAGTGTACTCATATACATAAAATAAATAAATAAATAGATAGATAGATAGATCTTAAAAGAAAGAAAGAAAGAAAGAAAGAAAGAAAGAAAGAAAGAAAGAAAGGGAGCAGAAAATAAACACAAAGAAACAAGTCCAGAGCCTTGCTCTCCTTGTCTATGGAGCAGGAATCCCAAGTGCAGGGGAGGTTACTCACTTAGAGGAAACAGGAATACCTTGCCCAGATGCAAGTCATCCTCTTCCATCTCCTGACACAAAAAATGCCTGGGCCACTCACTTGAGAAGCAGGCTTCACAGGGTCTTGGTCCCTCCGTCGAGCGGGATGAGTGCTGAGGACTTTGACGTGTGGTCAGACTACCTTGCCTTGGGGAGAACACACAGAACCCTTGGAAAACACAATTCAAGACCATTCGCATTTCATGGAGAGCACTGGAAACTTTCCCATGTGGGCTGGGCTTTCTTGCAGTTTTACCGAGGCTGGTCTGGAGCTCAGAAAAGAGTCCCTAGGCCACTGCCAAAAAAGGAGCCAAGTTTCCATTTGGCCCCACAGCCTCCTTTGTTTTGACTTAGACAGGAGGGAAGCCAGCCACATTCTCTGACACAAGGGCCAGATTCACCAGCTGTGGGAGAGGTTGTGGTCTTCTCTTTAGGGGTGACTGCCTCATCACCCTAATATCTCAAAGGCTGCAAGGGAGAAGACGGAGAAGACATGAGAACAGACAGCAGGCCCTAGGGCTGTCAGACTTAATGTCAGGGCGCTGTTTCAGAATTGCACATCTTTGAGGGTAGGCAAGCGTGCATCCTCAGGGACCCTGACAGGTCTGTGTGAAGGGGAGGACCTAATGCCCGTCCTCCTAAGTGACCTCAGCTTCTTATCTCCACAGCCTAGCACTTGACCCTCTAAAGCCTCGGCTTGAGATTTTTCTTCCTGTGATTTGTGTCGCTTCTCGAATGAGACCTATGTGGTTATACACCTGATCAGGTCTGACTCTCCCTCAGCCAGGAATTCCCCTCCTGCTCCAGGAACACATGCCCAGATGACCATAGGCAACCTCTGACCCAGCTCCCAGCAGCCTCTGGGACTTCTTTGACTTCTAGACTGCTATGGAATCCAGGAATGCTTCCTTAAACATCCTACAGAGGTTTTCCTAAAACGGTCAGAAGAGGGCGCCCTTTTGCCTCAGTGCTGTGTCCCAATGTCTTTCCTTATTAGTACATCCTCAGGCTACTTCCTGCTGCAGAGGGTTGAGGGGGTTGGGAACAGACAGGGTATTAGAGTCTGATAGGGTGAAGAAGGTAGAGAAGGGGTGGGAGGAGCTCAGCCTGTCCCCAAACAGTATCACAGGCTCCCTCATCTATCTTTCCTGTTGTATTAGTCAGGGTTCCATCACAGACACAAAATACCTGACCTAATCATATTTTAAGAGGGAAGCTTATTTTTTGGCTTCCGATCTCAGAAGTTCCTATGCATGGTCGGTGAGTTCATTGCTTCAGGTCTTTGGCAAGGCAGTGCATCCTGTCAGAAGTGCGTGGTGGGGGAAGATTCTCACTTCAAGTCAGCCAGGAAGTGAAGAGAGACACAGAAGGGGTGGGGTCCCAGCAACCCCTTCAGGGCACAGCCCCTCCATGGCTCAACTTCTTCACACTCAGCCCCACTCCTCAAACTTTCTATTATGTAGCACCCAGCTGAAACCCAAGTTATCATTTCTTCTAGGCTCTGTCCAACAGTTACCTAGCAACAGACAGGTAGGAGTCTGGTCATTATAAAAGGACTGTTTGGCTGAACTCTGGCCTTACTCTCTCTGGCATCCCCACCCCACTTTCCTTCTCTTCAGGTCTTCCTGGCTGGCCTCTTCCCTTTTTTCTCTCCCCTCTCTTTCCCTCTCTGTCCCCTTTCCCACACTCCCTTCTCACACCCCGAAATAAACTTGGTTTTATATTAGACCCATATGGCTGGTACCTCAGGGAAAGACGTCTCAGCATGGGCCCGCTGTGGCACCCTCTCCTGCTGCATCATGCCACCACATTACAAAACACATCCCACGCTTTCAGTGGGTCTTTGGAGGGCATGCGGACCCAACCGATGTATGGTAGTTGATAAGTGACTCATCCCCTTGAACTGGACACTCCTTTTTTTTTTTTTTTTTTTGGTTTTTCGAGACAGGGTTTCTCTGTGTAGCCCTGGCTGTCCTGGAACTCACTTTGTAGACCAGGCTGTCCTCGAACTCATAAATCTGTCTGCCTCTGTCTCGGGGGAAAAAAAAAAGTGTAGTAGAGGGAGAGAGGGAAGGGGGGGGAGGGAGAGAGTAAAAAGAGAAGTGGAGGAGACCGGCCATACGCAGGTGGAGAGAGGGGGAAGGGAAGGAGGAAGTGGGGAGGAGACAGGAAGAAGCAAGAGGCAAGAGAGGAGCAAGAGAGGGAAGAAGGGGCAAGCAGCCCCTTTCATAGTGGGCCAGGCCTAACTGGCTGTTGCCAGGTAATTGTCGGGGTGGAGTTTAGACAGAATGCTGACTTAGTGGGTTTTGAGTTTTCAAATCAAGGGTTGTTTAGGAGACATAAATCGTAAAAGAGAAAGAAGTGGAACTTTCTGAGACCAAGTTTCCTTTGGTCTCAGCCCAGGGGAACTTTCACACTTTTGTGGGGCAGCTGAGAACAGGCAAATAGTTACCTGGGAGAAGGATTTCCCCCTCCCTGTATGCATTCCTTTTAGAAGGCAGGGGGCCCTGGATGAGAGGCCAGGCACCACCTCCAGCTGTACCAACTGCGACTGTGCTGGAGACAAGTGAAAAAACATGCTCCTGGAGTGGAAAGGTGGTGTAGTTTCTTTTGTTTTGTTTTGGTTTAGTTTTGGTGGTGGTGATATTGGTTTGTTTTTCTGGGCAACCCGACAGAAACAAGAGATTCAGGTCCCCAACAGGAGGGGATACAATTGTTAGGCAGCCACGGGGCTCTCAGACCAGTAAAAGCCACTGATCAATACAGGAAAACAGAATTGACAGAAACACATAGAAATACACACAGACACACAGTAAAGGCAACCAGGAGTGGCCAGTAAACATTCCTATGCCTGGACAGGCAGACAGAACCTAGTGTCATTTCACATAGATCCCAGAGACTAGATCTATAATTATGTCTAATTTGTTGTCTCTATGATAATTGATAAAAAAATTATCTTGTTGTGGGGGAGGGAGAGAGGGAGGTTAATCAAATAATTGGTAACCATCTGTTTTCTTGGTCCCCCTGGATAACTACTCCTCTTCCCGAACTAGCTGAGCCTTTAATTCTCATTATGATTGAAATGCTAGTGGAGACTTGCATCTTAAACTCTATGGCCAATTGTGTATCCCTTTAGTAAAATTAACAGCCCTTAGGACTAACTAGACCATGTTAAAGCAGGATGAATCCACAATTTGACTCATTCACTAAGAGCAGTGGAGAATCTAACGAGTCCCCAACATAGCATGACCAAGCCAGCTCAGTCAGTCAACAGGTTCTCCAGGGCAGGAACAGCGAGGATCAAAAAGAAAACAGACAATTAGACAACGTTGTAGCATGACCCCAGCCAGTTCTGAGGCTGAAGGCAGGTTTATTTTTTGCCAATCCACTTTCGTACCATTTTAATTACATGCAAGTATTAAGATCAGTTCTAGTTTGAGGAACTAGCAATACAATAGATGCAAATAGTCAAGGAACTAGCAAGACAATAAACACAAGTAGTCAAAGAACAAACAAAGCAATAAACACAGTCCCATGATCACTCCCTTGATCACTGTTTCTAAGGGCTTATCAGGATGACCAAAATATCTGATCATACATCCCTGTCCTAGCCCAAAGTCATTTTCATGCCTGAAGCCCTATTTCTTAGATTCCTGCTTGAAATTACTTCCTTGTCATGGCCCAATGTCAGATTTCTTCCAAGCAGCCCCCCAAAACTCTCCACAGTAGCACAACTGATTCCATAGAGGAAGTACCATTCAGGCCACAAAACTTGGCACATAGACAGTACTGTTAGTTGTTCTAAGAAGTCCGACCGAAGCTCAAAACAGACCATTCCAGACCACACAGTTCCAAGGGGGAGATTTATTCAGGGGATAGGGCAAAGGTGGGGAGAAGAAGGTGGAAGGGTAAGAGAGAAGAGAAGTAGAGGCGAGCCATGACCATGTGGAGAGAGAGAGAGAGAGAGAGAGAGAGAGAGAGAGAGAGAGAGAGGAAGAAGGAAGAGGGAAGGGGACAGAGAGGCAAGAGGGTAAGAGAGTAAGAGGGTAAAAGCAGCCCCTTTTATAGTGGGCGAGGCCTACCTGGCTGTTGCCAGATAACTGTGGAGGTGGAGTTTAGACAGAATACTAACAAGTACCACCTGCTAAAATGAAAACAAAGACCTAATCCATCGAAGTTGTACTCCAACATTCCACAGTTCTGGGAAAGTCTCCTAATCTTGCTCTTTGGCTCTGTAGTTCTGCTACAGTTTAACTTATCCGTTCCACGGCCTATATGTCTCTTCTCTCTCTCTCTCTCTCTCTCTCTCTCTCTCTCTCTCTCTCTCTCTCTCTCTC
>JADRCG010010506.1:700918-714680 GCA_019844195.1 Rhabdomys dilectus
CTCTCTCTCTCTCTCTCTCTCTCTCTCTCTCTCTCTCTCTCTCTCTCAAGTTTGAAGTCTTTCTGAAAAAGAAGAACGTATCTTCATGATTGTTAGTCCACAGGCTGACAATAATCTTCATGAAAAGCTGTCAAAGGGCCATTGCAAAAGATTCAATAATGACCGTTATTAACCCAGTGTCTTTCTCCAGCTTTATCATTCTTTGGCTGTTAGAAACCGCTAGAAATCCAAGTACTCGTGCCCAGTGCCAGATTGAATTTGGTATTTTCGATGTGTCCTGCAGCCGTACAGACTGTACTTACAAACAGTAGCTCCAGAGAACAATGTGATGAGTCCCAGCTTTGCTGAGGGAAAAACAAAGAAAGCAAGAAAGAAAGCTTGGTTTTCCAAGAACTGGGGAGGAAGGTGAGGTGTGTGCTGTGGAGGAAAGTACTCAGAAAGCTCACACAGTCGTGCAGCTGCATTAGTGGTGAGGCTGTGGGCTAATCCATCCATGGAGTCATAGTTAGAACAGGCCCGACCCATGGGAGGTGGTGGAACGTCAGACAGTGGAGCCTGATTTGGGGACTAGTTCACTGAGGTTTGACCTAGAAAGACATCCTCTTCTTCTTGTACTCTCTTTGCTCCCTTCCTCCACATTTCCGAGTTTATCCTAAAGATTGGAGGAGAATGGCCACTCACAGGATTGAGTAATTGTAACAAGCTTTATTAAGGTGTGCCCTGGACTTGCCAGCTGTCAGTCTCACCTTAAGGTTAACAGGAAACACCTGCTGGCATGCATTTCCAGGGGCGAAATAATTGAGTGTTAGAAAAATACAATGTAAAATCAAGAATATACATTAGGCAGGTGAGGATTCACACTTCATGTGTTTGGTGGTCCTGGTTATAGACCAAGTTGTCTTGAAAATATAATTTGCACAGCAATGGGCAGTCATTAATCATGGGGTCTTGAATTCAGTGTAGGTTCAAAAACACGTTTTACCTGTATCTTAGCCAGAAATGGAAACCTGTTCTTGTGGGTTATGTCAAGGACTTACCAACAATGCAGATCCTATTTTGGTTTCATGATCCTTGCCATCATGATGCTCTCATCTCAGGCCTAAGCTAAGGGAGCCAGAGAACCACAGTGGCTACCTCTCTAGGTTCCAAAATGAGCCCTTCCCTTTTTGTCCCTCTGGTCCTCATCAGTGATGGAATTCTGTCAGACACGGGGGTCTTTGGGAAGGTTCTTTGTCCTCACAATTCACACTGCCTTCTGTGGAGTTCTGGAAGAGTGAAGCTTGCTCCTTCCCCTTCTGCATTTCTGAGGGTGACACGGTGTATTCAGTCAGCCTCTGAACCCTGGAGTCAATTTTAGTTGCACAAACACAGGTTCACAGCTTTTACAGGGATGCTGAGGATTTGAACTCAGTCTCCATGGTTCTGCAGTAGGCACTGTAGCAAAGGAAACTGCCCCGGCCCTCGGGGATTCGAGGAGACCTTAGGGAAGAGGGCAAAAGAGTGAAAGGACAAGAGACACAGAGAATGAGAGCAAGTCTGGGATTCTGATCAAGCTCTGAAACTTTAATTTTGGGGGCAGGTTATAAAGACACAGCCAACAGGAAGTTTGGGCGAGGGCCATTGCTTAGGGCTATCCTACTATTCAATCCTTATTGCCCTAGACCATCCCACTGTGATAACCAGCTCTAAGGAAATTTGAGATGTTAAGTTCCTGGGACCTGAGAACTGTGAACGTCCTTAACCTTGTACCGACTAGTCTTTCTAGAACAGCAGGTAATTTCCTGAAGTTCTCTCAAAACAGCAGGTAATTTCCCAAGTTTGGCTCCCGGCAGGAGACAGCTCTCCAGCCCCTGGCCTTGTTTTTCTGGATGTTTATAGCATTGCATTTAAGTTTGTGATGCTCTGTGGATAGGTTTTGTGTAAGATGTGAGGCTTAGGTTAAAGTTTACTGTTTTGTTGTGTGGGTCTGTTTCACTTACTTCAACAATGCTTTTTCTTTTGTTTTTAAATAATAAATCTGTGAGAAATAATTTCAGGCTTGCACAGAAAGAGACCTCCTTTCCAACTGAGTGTCTGGACAAGCCAAACATGGCTCTTGATCCAAATGGTGCGCTCAGAAGAACAAACAAACACATAAAGACAGTATGTATATTTGGTTTGTCTATCTCAGGTGGTAACTGGGTCTTTTCCAAATTGGCTGGGGTCAGACCTCCCTTTATTATTTAGTTTGAAATGAATCTGTGAGCTGGAAATGAAGGAAGAGAAAGGGGTTATTGTGGAATCTGGTAAAAGTTCAACATCCAGGACACACTAAGTTTTCTTTTTCTTTTTGTTTGTTTGTTTGTTTTTTGTTGTTGTTGTTTTTGTTTTTGTTTTTGTTTTTTTGAGACAGGATTTGTCTGTGTAGCCCTGGCTGTCCTGAAACTCACTCTGTAGACCAGGCTGGCCTCTTAGAAATCCACCTGCTTCTGCCTCCGAAGTGCTGGGATTAAAGGTGTGTGCCACCACCGCCCGGCCAGAAGTTCTTTATTAAACTTTGATTTGGCTAAATTGGGTCGCTGGGACATAGTCACCCTGGTACCTTCTTTTAAGGCTATAATGAGAAAGCATTAAGGGACACTATTCAAAGGCTGGATGCTGGTTTGTTAGGCCATGGGTTGCAGGGCTCTGGGATGGTGCCTCTCAAGGCCTGTGGGGGTTGTCAGACACCAAAGTCTAAGAATATACTGATCTCAGACAATACTAATATCATCTTTGTAAAACCACCGTCTGACTCCAGACGGGTCTCATGAACAGTTATTTCCTGTCTGATGTTTAAACTGGCCTTGTGTGGCCTGACTGATCTTGGCTATTGTACAGTGATGAACTTCCTTTTTTTCTGTTTAAAAGTCTGGTGCTTGCACACTGAATTACACTCAGATCCAGCACCCTCTTGTGTTTGTGTCTGTCTGTCACTGGCCAACTCCTTGCCCTCCTGTTACAGGATTCCCTAGTTCTCTCCAGGTGTGGGACCCCCGACTGGGTCTGCCCTAGGCACTTCTTGTCTTTTCAAGGTCACTGCCTCAGGCCGTGGGATTCCTGGAATGCAGTAGGTGGCCTTGTGTAAACTAAGATTTTAGTGGGTTGTGGATTAAAACATTTGCATTGCAATCGAACAACCAACGTGAGGGAGAGGAAAATATCTGAATCCTTTGTTCTAAACAAGAGTTTATATCTTTGGTAGAAGAGAGTGGAATTTTTGCACTTCTTCCATTGAATTGACTCCCTATCTTTGTCTAACATGGGGTGAGCATGTCTCTATGGCTGAGTTCTGATCCCTTCCTGAATCTCATTGAACCACAGCTCCTTAAACCCAATAACTAGACACTTATCATCGTGAGTGCTGAGCGTTCAGAGCAGGGAGGCTGATTCCTCCCACTCATTCTCTCTTCCAAATCTGAGACAAAATCTGCTCTGAGCTTGCCTGGGTGCTCTCTAACCAATTATATTCAGTTAAGTTGCTGAGAGCTTTGATCACAAAGGGTGCTGGATTCTGTCAGGAGCTTTCGAGAGCTCCTTATGTATCAGAGTATGTCGATCGGTTTTGGTCATAAACAAGCTTTGTCTACCTTGAAGTAACCCTGTCACTAAACTCTGTTTGCTAGTGTATTACAGAGGGCTTCTGAGCCTAAGATCATGATAAAATCTTACATACTTTCTCTCTGCCCTTTGTTTTTAGTGGTTTTCGCTGGTTTTGGAGACAAGGCAGTACTGGGCACATAAAAGATGTTGGGGGATTACTTCCTGTACTGCTTATTCTTGGCTGTCAGCTTGATTGGCATGAGAGATGCCACAGGGAGAGCAACACAGACCTGTGGGTGTGTCTGTGAGGATGTTTCTAGAGTGTTTGGTGCTTGAGTCAGCAACTGAGTTGGGTGAAGACCCATCCACCGTGACTGGGGCTGGCTCTGTCCAGTAGGCCCCAAGTGTGGCTGAGGTGGAGGGAGGGAGGCAGCACACGTGGAGTCCGTTCTCCTGAGCAAATGACTGTGGGTGCTTCCTTGCCTTGAGGACCTCAGTCTCCAGGCCCCTGGCCTTTTCTGCAGACTCTCACCAAGGGCTCTGGAGGAAGTCTCAAGGCCCTCAGCCTTTGAATGGGGCTGACTCTCTGCTCCCTGTTGTCTAGAAGGTTCTGGATTCGTGGCCAGAGCAACTCATTGAGTTCTTTGGCCCTTCAGCATAGGGATGACTATTGTAAGAGTATCCAACCTGCTATGGTTATTAATCAATCTAATAAGTCTTTTAAAGTTATAAGTGAAGTTGACCCAACATGGTGGCACACACCTTCAATAACAGAATTCAGAGGCAGACAGATCCGTCTGAGTTCAAGGCCAGTCTACATAGAGTTCCAGGACAGTCCAGGTTACATACAGAGGCCTTGTCTCTAAAAATCAAAACAAATTTTATATATTTATATAAAAGAGAGAGAGGGAGAGAGGGTTGCCATCCTTCTTTCTCTGCCTCTGAAGTGTTGGAATTAAAGGCATAGGCTACTACTGGCCCGGTAGTGCTGTGTGTTTTTATCCAACTCAGGCCACCGGGTCGGGAAGGCAATGGCTTGTCCGTTTAAGAATCCGGTGGCAGTAGCTTCTTCCTGCCCGGCCTCTAGCCAGACCTGCGGCCGGGCGACCACCCTTTGCTCTACATGCGACTATATTACAGGCTCGTTGGACCATTCGTCACAAAGCCACGGCCTCTGATTGGCTTTTGTGCTTCGGACCCGCAAAATGGGGCGGGAATTCGGGAGAAAGTGTTTTTTTTGGCTGCACCTCTGTGGTTGGGCTGGAAGAGCGCGGCCAGGGCAAGCGGGGCGATCCGTGGTGGTGTTGGTGTCACCGCCAGCGGCGAGGACTTGCAGTGCGTGAGCTGCACGGTTAGTACCAGGAGCATTGGTGGACCGTGCTCGCCCTGTTCGTTATCAGGACGGCCTCCCTGCCGGAGTAGCGCCGGGAGGCGTGGGGGACGGTGAGTCCGGTTCACTGGGTCGGGGAGTTTGGGTCGAGAAAGCAGCTGGACTTCGGTTTTAAGACCAGAAGCCATTTTGAGACTCCGCCTAAGTTGGGTAAAAGTTTTTAAGATTCTGTTTCTTGGAGTTAGGCTGCGCCCGACCCCATAACCTCAGAGTGTTTCGTGCCAAATGTTCCAGGAAGAGTTGTATAACTGCCTTGTGCTCTCTGTAAGCCCGCCTGCTTGCAAAATACCCCTCCCTTTGGTTTTGTCCTATGAGTATGGGAAATTGGTTTGGGACTGTTCTCTCAAATCTGATTTTAGGGGGAGACAGCCATGCACAGACTTTGCTGAGCACAGAATCAGGTGTTCTTTATCCTCACTCGGTGGGATTAATATTTGGAGGCTCCGGTGATATTAGAAACTGCTAGGGTTCAGGAGTCGCTCCGTAAGCCACATAAACGTAAGATTTCAGTCAGGCAGGGATAATCTTGAGTGCACACCTCAAGACTGATGGATCAGAGATGTAGCTCAGACTCTCAGGAGCTGAAAGCTACAACTCCGAATGTTTTCTAGGGTCAGTTTATATAGTTTAAAAAAAAAAAAAAACCCACTATGAGCTCTTAAGCTGGTACAATACAGGGAGGGCTGTAGGATGGTCTGCCTTTTCCAATCTGTTACTAGTTTAGACATAACAGTTCAAGATGACTTCTTTTTTTTCTTTTTGGTTTTTTTGAGACAGGGTTTCTCTGTGTAGCCCTGGCTGGCCTGGATCTCACTCTGTAGACCAGGCTGGCCTTGAACTCAGAAATCCGTCTGCCTCTGCCTCCAAAGTGCTGGGATTAAAGGCATGCGTCACCACTACCAGGCTCAAGCTGACTTCTATTTGATTGGTCCTGAGTGAATGAAGGCCGTGGTTGGGGAATTTCCAAGAACCTCAGAACATAACAGGATATGTGGTCAACTTGATCTCTCTCTGAGCCAAACTCTTGTCAGCAGTATGAGGTGGCTGGCAACCATGAGACAGAAGGGTTAGAAGGAGGTTTAAGCTAGGTCTCGGGCTTTAACAAATCCCTACCCAAATTCAAAACGTGGACCCTTCCCTTTGAACCTCAGGTACTGAGCACCACTTCCCAGGGTGTGCACCTTTGAGACATTCCAAGGCCCCTTCGGCCTTGATTTCAGTTCCAAGATCCACAGCTGCACCAACAGAAAACCAGTGAGCGCCTTTATGAGGAGTCTTCATTGGTAAGTCATTGTTTTCTTTATGTAACATCTGGTCCTGGTTCTGTTAGCATCTCATTTGGGGACAGTGTTTTAGGAGATACATGAACTCCTGTCCAGGGCACTAGAGAGAGTTCACACTACCTTCTTGGTTCGTAGCTCGGTGTGTCCTGTTCTGTTTAGCTTTTCTGTTTCTTTGTCCTGAGTCTTTTGAGGTTTAGATTTGGGGTGACTAGAAGACAAAATGGGTAATAAGACTAGCAAGCCCGATACACCGTTAAACTGTGTATTGGAACATTTTGACGAACTTTATCCCCGTGCAGTTAAGGAAGCTTATCACTACCCCATTACCAAGAATTGTCTTAAGACCTTTTGTGAACAGCGATGGCCCAGATTTGGGGTCCAGTGGCCCTCTGAGGGCACCTTCGACCCCGAGGTGGCGTGGGCCCTAGTAGCAGCTATCATCGACATACCTGACTACAGAGGTTACATTTTGCCTTGGGCAGAAGCGACATTTAATCAACCCCTCTGGATACAGTCTTATATGTTCAGAAATGGCAAAGGAGGCCCTACCTCAGTCATCTCAAGGAGCCCTCAGAGATCCCTACCAGGGCACCAGAAGACCACCAAAACTTCTAATATACAGGATTCACCACTGCTTCGCCCCTGTCAGCACCCACCTCAATCCAAACCTCCACCTCAGCCCTCACCTCGATCCAAACCTCCACCTCAGCCCTCACCTCAATCCAAACCTCCACCTCAGCCCTCATCTCCATCCAAACCTCCACCTCAGCCCTCACCTCGATCCAAACCTCCACCTCAGTCCTCATCTCCATCCAAACCTCCACCTCAGTCCTCATCTCCATCCAAACCTCCACCTCAGTCCTCATCTCGATCTAAACCTCCACCTCAGCCCTCACCTCGATCCAAACCTCCACCTCAGCCCTCATCTCAATCCAAACCTCCACCTCAGCCCTCGCCTCAATCTTACCAGCTGGATCACTCCCTTTCCTTTCCCCTCCCCACATCTGATCGGGAGTTACTTCCTTATGCTTCGGACCCTCTTCAGATGCAGCAGCAGCCTCGGTCCTCCTCTCTCACCAGGTCTCCCGCCACTGGTCTTTCTAACCGGAACACCCAGAACCCTCCTTTCAGCACAAATGGAAACTGTATAGCTTATGTGCCTTTAACCACCACTGATCTCTTTAAATGGAAGATGCAGTACCCTTCTTTCAGCACAAACCCAAGTTCCCTGATCTCTTTAATGGAGTCTATCTTTTCCATCCACTTTCCTTCTCGGGATGCTTGTCAGCATATCTTAGACATCTTCTTCACATCAGAGGAGAGGAGCCGGATTATGAAGGAGGCAATGAAAGCATTTCTCATAATGGGCAACCGGCCTGGCAGATGGAGGGCAGATGGAGGTGACGGTTTCCTATCTACATGGAGACCTGACCGGAACTATAGGACAGGGGAAGATAGGATGACACTCAGTAACTACCACCAGGCTTTGTTAGAGGGAATGAAACAGGCAGCCCGGAAGCCCACTGACTTAAAGTTGATGTGTACTAGGCAACGTCCAAAGGAATCACCTTCCGAGTTTCTCGAACGCCTCCTGGAGGTGTACCGCACACACACACTCATAGATCCAGACGACCCGGTAAACTTCAAGGAGATTAACCGAACCTTCGTAGACCATTTGGCCTCAGACATACGTAATGCAATCCAAAGAGAATATGGATTTGAAGACATGACGAGGTCAGAGTTATTGGAAATAGCCCAGAGAGTGTTTGACAGTAGAGAAAGCGAAGAAGAGCTGATAATAAAAACGGTGATTAAGGCTCTGGCCAATTCACAATATTCCTGTGATGCCTTCAGTCGTGGGCAGAGGCCACAAAGATTGCGAAGAGACCAGTGTGCTTACTGCAAGAGATTGGGGCACTGGAAAAATGAATGTCCCAATCGAAGACGGGTCTGCTCCTCCTGGGGAGACCAGTTTTAGCTTTGAGAGCATAGTGGGGCCATAACTCTTTAAAATTAGACCCCTGGGAGCCTATGGTAGCCTTTTCAGTTGGGGCCAATCTGTAAATTCCAACTAGGGGTCTTCACAAATTTGGTATTACAAGAATCCTTGGGACCCCATCACCAATCAAACATTGATTTCTAGGGGCAACAGGGGAAGTCAAAAAAAATATAAACTGACTACAAAGTGAACAGTCAATCCAGGAAAGAGGACAGTGACTCATTCTTTCATCGTTATCCCTGAATGCCTATTTACTTTGCTGAGAAGAGACCTGAGCAAGCTCCAGGCTACTCCTTATTCCCAGGAGATGTGAGTAAACTACAACTAGGGGTGCAGCCAAAATTCTGTTCATCACCTGTCCCTTAATTGAGAAGTGCCTCTTCCATCACCAGGGTCCAGTCTAGGCCCCTAAAGAGAAATGAAAAGATGAGCTCATGAGGGATCTTTCCAAGCTTTTGGGCTAAAGACAATCCTCCTGGTAGGTTGCAGCATGTGTTGCCAGTTATAGCTGAGTATTATGTAGTAGCTTCTCCCCTCTATATAGTACTGTACTATATAGTAGCTGCTTCTGGGGCCACGCCCATTTGAGTAGGACAGTGCTCCGTCAGTACTGCTGGAGGCCAGGGAGGGAATCAAGATCCACATTTGATGCCTCCACAGAGTAGGCCATCTCCTTCCATGATAGTCAGCCTGGAGCTCTTCAAAACCTTGGACCAAGTCTATCAGCCAGTCCAGGATTTAAGGGGAATGAATAGGTGGGTGGAAACTATTTGCCCAGCAGTTCCCAACCCTTATACTCTGCTCAGCGTGCTGCTGCCTGAGCACAGGGTTTAGACTGCACTGGATCTAAAGGATGCAGTTTTTCCATTCCTTTGTCAAAACTAAATGCCTCTTTGCGTTTGAATGGGCTGACCCTGACCTGGACCTGATTACCTCTGGGTTCCAATAATTCTGCCTTTTTAGATGATGCCCTCTACCAGGACTTAAGTGAGATTTAAGTGCTTCACCTGCACCTGGGTAAATGCAGATGTTGCCCCAAGGGCACTGGTCAAGGTATTGTACCTGATGAATTTTGGGAAACTACTGAAATCAATCGCCTTCTGATCTTTATCAACACTGTCTTGGCCTGGGGAGAGGCCTTTCCAACCTCAATGGAAACAGCCCAGATAGTAGCTAAGAAATTAATAGTGGAAATCATCCCCAGATTTGGCCTCTCCTTAACTTTGAGGCCTGACAATGGCCTGGCCTTCATGACCAAACTGTCTCAAATGACTTCAAAAGCCCTCAGTATAAACTGGAGGCTATATAGCATGAGTCATCCTCAGAGCCCAGAGATGGTAGAAAGAACAAATAGGACCTTAAAAGAAACTCTCACTAAATATGTGCCTGAGACTTGATGGTAACTGGGTTGACCTCTTGTCTTTTGCCCCCGCTAAGGACCTGTTGCACCAACTACTGTGAAAAATTTACTCGATGTGAAATAATTTATAGACAGCCACTTCCTAGGATAACATCCAGGGTTAATAACAGATTCTCTAATCTCTGAATCCCTGAAGGGGTTACAATTAACTCCGGATAAGATCTTTCCTCAAGTCTAGGCTGCCCAACCTAACTTGGGCACTACTTGCCTGGCCACCTGTTCCAACCTGGTGACAGTGCTAGCTTGCCACTTCAAGACTCATTGCATGGAACCAAGATGATGCCCCTCTCAGGATTCTCTGGATGCCCAGTGCTGTTACGTTCCTGCTAGTCACTTCTCAAGAAGGCACCAGAGGATCCCGTGGAAGAAGAGGGCCACCAAAACCGGAAATTGATTAAATGGGATCCCCTCCAAGTTAAGATCTCCAAGGTTTGATGTTTTCTTATCCGCGCCCCCCCCCCCCCCCCCCACACACACACACAGGGTTTCTCTGTGTAGCCCGGGCTGTCCTGGAACTCTCTGTAGACCAAGCTGGCCTCGAACTCAGAAATCTGCCTGCTTTTACCTCCCAAGTACTGGGATTAAAGGCGTGTGCCACCACCACCCGGTGGTTTAATGTTTTCTTGCTGGCCTGCTTTTATTCCTTTTCTTACACTATGGAAGCCATGTTATTTCTTGATCTATTGGGTTATGTCCTTACCCTGGAACTTCAGCCATATATAATAACTCACATAGACAACCCACTTGGAAGTAGGAACTTAGACTCACTGGTGCAGATCAGCTGTTGTTGGATACCGTTATAACTTCTGATCAGCCTAATCTAAAAGCTGATGGCCTAATCTAAAAGCTGATGCTGCATGCTCTTTTCCTTCCATCCTAGCATGGGCCGTGGACATCTATAATTGGAGAAGAACTTATGAGGTATCCTAGTTTACATCGGTCCGGGCCAGGGAAGCAAATCCTGCTAGGGCACTAATGCCTAACATTATGCCTCTTGGGGGCTCCAAAACTGTCACCCTGCCAGTCCTAAGGCAAAACATGGCATTCTTACCGTAATTCTGAAGCCCTCTAAAACCAACTCTTAATTGTCAGTTGGGTCTGAAAACTGAATACATGTCATACAATGTACTGAATACATGTCAACAATGTACTCCCCAACCTAAACTCTGGAGCATTTTTTAACTCTTCTGAAAATTCACATTGGAATGTAGGAAGAACCTGGGGAATTTGGCCATATGTCTGGGGCTGGATCCCCGTTCTTCAATTACCATGCAGTGATAAAGGTTAAGACAAGAAGAACTTAAACCCATGGGCCCCAGTAGAGACCCCCCAATTCCCCAGCTTCCTCCACCACACCCACGTTCCAAAGACTTCCAGCTACTGTCTTGCCTGTTTCTGACCTCTCGAGCCACTTCCATCCACTGCTCCCATGGAGGTTCCGCTCCTGATTGTGCTAACTAACCACAACCTTTCTTCTGTCGTTCTGTGCCTAACCTGGTGCAGGACTGATGGTTTTGTCTCGATCCCAAACCCACCTATTATGTAGGAATGACTTATAGTCTATCACTCCCTGCATTGCCACAAGCTTCTGCTGATTCCTGCTTCTGGTCTCAGGCCAAGCTATCCCTAGGTGAGGCCCAAGGACAAGGACTGTTTCCTGTCAGAGACTTCAGGCTCCCTAGCTTCTCTCAATATTTGTGTTACTGTACAACTGAGAGTCAGCAGCTAATTCCTACCTGTCTCTGCTGATGCTTGGTGACCTGACACCAAATATCACAAGTGCCTGCTGGTCTCCTGAATTGTCCACCGGAGAGATCCTCACTCATGTCCTTCCTCAAGTTGACATTTCTGATGGGGATGAGGGCTGCCATCATCTAGCCAAGACACCTGACCACCCTCAACCAAAGTGGGCGGTTCTCTGGTAGTCGAGTGCTTAGTGAATTCAGGGACTGTAGGGTCTGCAGCACTAGGAGCATCAGACCCAGTCCTGCAAAACCAGGGTTCAAAACTCTGAATACTAAGGTTAACAGGATTTAAGGTTATCATAAAAGACAGTCCCTAGATTGGAAGATTAGGTGGATTCTCTGGCAGAAATAATTTTACAGAATAGAAGGTTTGACTTACTCTTCATGAAACAAGGAGGGCCGTGGGTAGCTGTTGGAGAAGCCTGTTGTTTTTACGCCAACCAATCAGGCATAGAGAAACTTGAGCTATGGTAAGAATCTGAAAACCGAGTACTTAGACAAACAGGAAGGAAACAATTGTTGCCAGTCCCTATTTAACTGGTCACCCTGTGTAACCACCCTTGTTTCAGCTGCTGCAGGTCTCCTGATACTCCCAGTGTCTCATACCGTCTGGTGCCTTACAAGTCTTGTCTTCTGACAAATAGAGAATGCTAAAGTGTTTGCCTTCCACTGGCACTAGTAACCATTACAATAGCTAGAAATAGTAGCTTCCTTTCAAAGATATGACAGGAAGGAGGACGTAAGACAGGGAAATCAGAAACCAGTCCAAGTCCGTTTCAAGGCCAGGAGTCATTCTGAGGCTCTGTTTACTGTAAAACTTGATTGCTGGTTCTCAGAATTTGACTGTACCCCATTCCATAACCAAAGAATGTTCTGTACCAGATGTTCCATGAAGATTTCCTCAACTGCCTTGTTCATTCTGCTTGCAAAATCCCCCTCTCAGTTCCCTCCTAGAAAAGAGATATTGGAACATAGGGCTGTTTTCTAGAACTCAAACCTGGAGGGGAGATGGCCACCAGATTGGTTTGCACAGCTTGCTTTAAATTGGCCATAATTTGTGGTCAGTGGTCTTTAGTCAGTGAGACTAACAGGGGCTTCCCCAGGAGTACTCCTCAGCCAAGCTTGGGGGTCTTGCTCTGCTTTGAGCTCCTAACCAAGCAAATGAATTGTTTAGCGAATGGATTTTGCCTGAGAGCTGCTCCGTACCCCCTAGGAGTGGTTGGTTCATTGAATCAGCTAACACTCCTCAAAAAATTGCTATTGATCCGAGAAAGAGAAAACCACTTGTTTTTGAGGGTACCAAAAATGCACACGCTCGTCAGCAGAGTTCTCATGGCTACCAAGAAACAGCGAAGGGGAGGAGTTAAACAGGGGAGGAACGCACAGGGGCTGCCCTGCAGTATCCTTCCTTCTGGGGAAGTGAAGTGTTGGTCAAAGGAAACTTCTCTAATGACATGCATGTCCCCAGCAATATGGTGACCAGCCTGTTAGAGCCTCAGCAAGCCCTTGCTCAATCTTCCCATGTGTTGCCTGGGTTCCAGAACTCTGCTGTGGTTGGCAGGCTTAACCTGGCCTTTGTAGTTCTATTAGAAGCTTTTTTTTCCTATTGGGGAATTGTGCCTCCTGGGAGGACAGCCAGCCGTCTTTAGATGCAACCAAAGGCCATTCCCACAGTATAAGCAAAGGCTTTTTCTTTTTTAGTCCTGCTAAGTAGCCAGACAATCCTATCCTTTGGTCCCAGGGTAAGAGCCAGTTATGTGTTAACTACTCATTGGAAATAGCTGAGGCTTGACTGTCTTATTTTAAAGAGAGCCCAGCTGTAAGTGGGTACCCTAGCTATTATGGTGATAGTCACTGGAAATACCAGCCACAGTTAAATGGAGCCAGCTGGGACCTAAAAGGTAGGCTGTGTATGTGCCAAAGATGGGCCCAGAGAGGTAACCCAAGTCTCCTGGGAAAGCCCCAGAGGATTTTTGGGTGAATCACAGAAATTGAGCATTGAATTGTTTACACTGTGGGAGTTTGGTTTTGCCTTGATTGTGCCCCTTTTTTTTTCCCTATTGAAATTTTAAGGAAAAAAAAATGTACTTTTTGATATTGCCAGAGCACACAGTTGAGAGATTTTTAAACTTCTTTAAGAGGAAATTTTGGCCAGTCAGTGGTGGCGCACGCCTTTAGTTCCAGCACTTGGGAGGCAGAGGCAGGCGGATTTCTGAGTTTGAGGCCAGCCTGGTCTACAGAGTGAGTTCCAGGACAGCCAGGACTACACAGAGAAACATTGTCTCAACACCCACCCCCACCCACCCACCCCAAAAAACCCCCCCCCCCCCAAAAAAAAAGGAAATTTTGGAGTTTTATAGAAAA
>JADRCG010010506.1:733884-772465 GCA_019844195.1 Rhabdomys dilectus
GGCAGAGGCAGAGGCAGAGGCAGAGGCAGAGGCAGAGGCAGAGGCAGGTGGATTTCTGAGTTTGAGGCAAGCCTGGTCTACAGAGTGAGTTCCAGGACAGCCAGGGCTACACAGAAAAACCTAAAACAAAAAAACAAAAAAACGAACATTTAGAAGCACTGAGGTTTCCATGTTAGTGTTTCATCTGCTACAAACCACTTGCGGGAGGGTGTTAGGTTTTACCTTGCCCCATGCCACACACCCCATAACCCCCCCCCACACACACACACAATGGCTGAGGTGCGTTCTGGCGGTCAGGTTCTCCTTGGCATCCCTCAGTTCCTGTTACAAGGCCTTCCGGGCTGGCATACCCCACTGTCTTAGGGTCTCCATTGCTGTGAAGAGACACTGTGACCGAGGCAACCCTAATAAAGGTGAACAGTTAATTGGGACTGGCTTACAGTTCCAGAGGAGCTGTAGGAGCTGAGAGTTCTACACCTTGGTTGGCAGGCAGCAGCAGCAGAATGTGTCACACTGAGAATAGCTTGGACATATATGAGACCTCAAAGCCTGCCCACACAGAGACACATTTCTTCCAAGCCACACCCACTCCAACAAGGCCACACCTCCTAACAGTACCATTCCCTATGGGCCAAGCATTCACCAGTCTATGGTGGCTATACCTACTCGAACCATTACATCCACATCTGTCTTCAACTTCTCCAGTAACTGGAAAAGATCCACCCTAAATATGGCTGTGATTTTGCCAGAGGTCCTGGGTATTTCTTAAAATGTATGATGGATTAACTCATGGTGCTTGAAATGTCTAAAAAACGACTGGGAGTAGTAGTTTACAAACATAATCCCAGCACCTTGGGAGGCTGAGGCAGGAGAATTTTCTTGAGTTTGAGGCCCAGCCTGGACTACATAGTGAGTTTCTGGCCAGTTTGAACTACTTAGCAATACCTTGTCTTAAAAAAAACAGGGATCAGTGAGGTGACTTAGTGGGTGAAGGGGCTTGTTGTGCAAGCCTGAAGCCCTGAGAGTTCATCTCTGGAACCCATCCATATAAAGGTGGAAAAAGATAACAAACTCCAGAAGGCTGTCCTCTGATAGCCACATGCACTTCATGGCACAAGTCCTGCCCACCTCCTTCTCCCTCCCCTATCATACACACACACTTGTCTTAGCAATGGTTTCTATTGCTATGATTAAAAAAAAAAAAAAAAGACCAAAGCAAGTTGAGGAGGAAAGGGGTTTATTTGGCTTATGCTTCTATATTGTAGTGAGGAAAGGAACTCAAACAGGGTAGGAAGTACCACAGCTGGAGGTGGTCCAGGCCCCACTTCATTCAAAGCCTGGGGCAGGGTGGGCAGTTCAGAATGGCTCAAAGGAGACAGAGAGAGAAATGAGATCTAGTTCTCTGGCTGGCTGTTTCAAGAGGCTCCCTGATCCCTGCTGGGTAGATGGTTTCCAGGAAGAAGTTGCAAAGAGAAGCCCAAGCTTCTAGAAGCTTTGTGGAGTAATTACCATATGAAAGCTGGTAGGGAAGTCTTAACTTGGATACCCTGGGAACAGAGATGGCAGAGGGGTGCTACGGGCAATACTTGGCTCACATTCCTCTAAGCTGGGGCACTCATTACTCCCAGGCCCTTCCCTGTCTGTAACTTGCCACTTCTAATGTCTCAGGAGCACTCTTGAATGGCAGAACAGTTGGGACTGAAGTGAATTCCAGGTCCTAGTGCTGGACCACTGGGATCTTATGTCCACAGCTAGTTGCTATGTTCAGTTTGGTCGTTGCTGTCAAGGTAACCTTAAGACGAACAGCAGCCTGCCTTTCTCATTTGCAAGTTCTTCTTCCCCTGGGTATGTAGTCTTTGTGGTTTCCTAATGTCCCTTCCCCACTGTGGGTTTAGGCTTCTGTCTGTCTGTGTGAAGCAGTCATGCTGGCTTTCTAGGCAGAGCCTCCTGAAGGTCCTTAATAGAAAAGATACAACTGGCTACCTATGGAAGTTTGGTTTGGACTCTGACTTAGGGTAGATGGGTCAGTGACCCTGGGGGGTTTGGGGCAAGCTCCTGGCTTTGCCTGATGTGGGAGGCCACTCCTCCATAAACCCGGCTCCCAACAGCACAGAAACAGATGGCTTGCCATGGTGGGGAGATGAATACTCTCTTACCACAAATACATCACGGCAGAGGTCAAGATTTCAAAGGACATTTATTATTTTTGAAAGGTCAGAGGGGGACTTTACAAGAGTCAGAAGCCAGTAACTACAAAGGATGATAAATAAAATACAAAGCCAGTATGTTGTGGCAAATTTCCAGAAAACACACTGAAAATCTTTACAGTTCAAAACTGCTTCACTTTATACATAATTACAAATTACTATACAGCGTTTGGGTTTAACCCGACTTTTTATTTAATAGGGCTTAGTACAGAAATGTTCATACAGCATTTGGAGACAACTTAACAGAGGTATAGGTGTATCCTGCCCACCTTCTGTAGAGCCCAGGCCTCAGGAGGAAACCTGAGACAAGCCAACTGGGTTAGGCCCATCCCAGCAGGTGGCAACCAAGGCAGGGCAGCTGAGTCTAGGAGGGTTCTAAGGCATAGGTTCTGTGCTTCCTGCAGAGGACCTCTGGGGTCTGTAGCAGTAGCACCTGCCTGGTTTCTCTGCAGGGCACACTTGCAGTAGTGGAGGCTACCCACTTTACACCTTAGTTGAGATGGAGAAATAACTCAGGACCCGCCAATCGATCATTTGACAAATTAAATCTTGTGAATGCAGGAAAAGGCCTCTGTCACCCCTCCCCCTTATGGCAGCATTAGAATACTTTGCATTTCTCCACCTGGCCAGCAGGCAGCAGACTCCAAAGTCTAGTTAACTAGGAATGTTATGCTACATGAAAGAAAACAAGGAGCCTAACCCAAACGCACCTGCCCTTGGTCTCTGCAGGGATGGGTGGATGGGGGGAGTGTGTCACCGCTTCACTTAAAGGCACCCATGCACAGGCGTCCAGGCAAGGAAGCCCACACTCCAGGACTGTCTTCTGGGTACAGGTCAAAGGCAACTTAAGTCTGATGAAATACCAAGAGCCTTGGCAAGAACAGTGGGTGAGGTCGAAAGAGCCTCAGGGACAGGAGGAGACATTTCAAACTTGTATGGAGAGGACTCTGGGTAAGCTCTGGCCTATGGGCCCAGGTTGTGTCCTTTACTAGGGCTGTGCATACAAATGTCACCCTGAAGGGTTCAACGCATCTGTGCGTACTGCTGCTATGAGGGAGGCTGTGAAGAACCAGTGTGGGGGTGGGGAGGACTAGCAATGGGCAGCGCTAGTGGTGTAACCCTCAAAAGACTCAGTTCGTACCTTTTGAAAAAAAAAAATCAGTCATGGTGAGGTCTTCTTCCCTGCAGGTGACTTCCATGAGAGTGGGGGTGGGGGCATGCTGGCATGTCTTTAAACTTTCTCCATCTTCTAAGAAAGGAGCTAACAGATTTGATTGTCTCAAAGATGAAGCCAGCTGATGAGAGGTTATTTAAAGTGCACATGTCACCCGGATGGGACGACAACTACTGAGATGATTGTAATTTTTGAGAGAAGATACAATCTTCCAGAAAGTTCACTAGATTCCACAAGGCTGGGGTCAATTTCCACCTGTCCCCCAAAGCAATGATTTCTTTAGTTTGATATAAAAATCATGATTTCTCAGTATGGGGAACAAGACAGGACACAATCCTGGTCCCTAGGAGACCACCCTTCTCATTAGAGAATCCACACAAGGCTGTCCACTCAGCCGTAGCAATCTTCAGGGTCCTAAGCAAGAGCACAAGCAGCAATTCCCCAAGCGTGACAGACTTCTGAGGGACCAGGCAGTGCAGGCAGGTCAAACAGTTCTTGGCAAATGGTTTTCCTGAAGGAAACTGGGCAGCTTAGGATACTTTTGATTTTAACTTCTCCCAGTTGTCACTGACCATTGTTTTGGGGAATGTGGGTAGAAGTAAAATTGGTTTTTAAAAACAACCAAAGCAAGCCAAACAACATAGCTGGTTGGGTCAGAGGGCAGAGGGTGGGTGGGTAGGTGGGTGGGGTGGGGGCTGGGGGTGGCAGGAATAAAGCTTCCAGGGATGGACAGTGGCTCACTGTGTGTCAGGGAAGAGGGCAGGGCTTGGTCTGATTTTCTGTCAAGTCTAGGTGGGAGTCAGGCTCTTTCCCTCAAGCACTGTGGAAGTACAGTCTCCCTGAGGGGGGCGTTCAGAGGCAGGGACAAGGACAGCCAGCCAAACCCTGTGGATCTGAGGCATGGCAGGCTCTGCTGTGACAGCTGGAGAGGTCAAAGCTGGACTTGGAGAAGGAAGCAACTAACTTCTTGCTGTTAAGGTTGAGGGGAAGTACATCATAGTTTTAGTAGGGAAACCGAAAAGAAACAAAACAAAACAAAACAAAACAAAACAAAACAAAACACAACACAACCAAGGAAACAAAACCTCCCCCCAGCCTTTAAAGAGCCAAACCAATCTTGTCAAAAAGAGGCAAAAGTAGCAAATGGGGCAGCTTTAAAAGTCTCCAAAGAAGAACAAATGTTCCTTATGAAAAAATGGGCCTGGGACAGAAGGGGACAGCTCCCATCTCAACCTCAGTCTTCCTCGCACCTTCATGCACTTGGACAGACACTTCATTTTCTGTACTGAAAAGATGGTTTAAACTGTTGGGCCAGTACTGGTTCACTTTCAAAATAAAATAAAACAAAACACAAACACAAAATAAATAAAACAAATTTAGGCTAAAAAATTTAAACCAGAATTCTTTCAAGTAAACTGAAAGATAAATATCTGTTCCTGCAAGACCAGCTTGCAGGTCATCATCAAGCACCAAGTTACAGGTTTGTTTTTGCACAACTGTTCAAAGCCCTGTGCTTCTGAGGGCAAAACCAGGAACTGAAGGCCATGCGTGAAGCACAGGCCTCAGCGCGCCCCTCATGGGGAGTCTGTGAGCCTTAGAGGGTACATTACCAACGAACTGTCCTGCACACACGAGCTGGTGAAGGCCTCAAGCATGCACAGATCAACGCATGGAGACAGAGGGCGAGAAGAGAGACAGGCAGCACTTGACAGCTTCAAGGGTAAGAGCGCAACCAAGCAAACTGCATCTGAAAACCGTATGTGAGGAGGACGTGTGACAGAGGGGCGTGCACACAGCCATGCTTAAGGGCCAGCTCCCCTCTCTGTATTGGCACAACCACCAGACAGACTGAACTCCTGCACAGGAACCTACTTTTCACCAGGAATCCCAGAGAAGCCTCAGGGTACATGCTAGTCCAGGGGCGGTGGCTGGGAGCATTAACAGGGTGTACGCTTTCCCATGAGGACCAGTAACAACTAGAAAGTGTCATACTGGGGACAGTGGTGAAGAGTCCTCTCTACTTCCTCTGTGCCCAGAGCATGTAGACAGGCATCTAGGACAGGCAGTATGTTTCCTCCTGATTTGAATATGAAGCGAGAGAGTTCAGCCTAGAGTGCGGAGACAGACAGTGCAGACCATGTGTTTTGGTACACATCAGGCCTCTTGTTGGTTTCACAAGCATTTGTTGTTCTTCCTAAATGAAATGAGGAGTACATACAAAGAGGGGTGGTGTGTGCACAGGGGCCATTTCACGGGACCCAATCTCAGAAACCCACAGGGTGAAATACTGAATATCCACATGCCACCCGACCAGTCAGATGCTTGCTCCTGGGCTAAGCATCCTGCTGTTTGTGTACTCCATGTGTGCACAAAGATGGTCACTGTACACAAAGTCTGCACTATCTGCTCCTTGATTCTGGTTGTATTTCCCCAAAGTGCAAGGCAGAGTTTCACAGACCTCATTTGGAAAAACCCTCTGAGCCTTTAGGGAATCATGACACGTCTCAAACTATTACCTACTTCTAGGGTCACTACTTTCAGTAATACCCTGAGTAAGGCCAAGCCCACCCAAGCCCTGGGCAGTCAGGGGTCACAGCTGAAGTGGAGTCTTGAGTGTCTGTCCCCACTCCCCACCCAGGTGCTGCTCCTTCTTGTCCAGGACCTGGGGTAGCTCAGGAGGACTGGACGCTGAGGGGCAGTGGGCGTCCAGTGTAAGAGACTTGTGCACAGGGGCAGGAGGAGAGCCCTGGCGGCTCCACTGTCAGGTCAGGGTTGGAAGGCGGCTGCCCTGGCAGAGGAGATAGGTCAACAGAAGATCTCTTCACCCTCTGCTGGTACTTCCGAAGCAGGGCCATCTGCAACCATGAAACCAAGAGTGAGAACATGGCCCTTCTGATGTCACTTCCTATGTTTTTATGTTGTGACAGGCAACTGGGGTTCTTGGCACACACATATGGTTCTTGGCACATACTGATTAGAGATTAGAGTTTGCGAAGTGATTAACTTTCCACAGCACTACTGTTCATGTTTGTAACTAGGCCTAAGAAACAAGTCTCCCACACAGAAGCGAGCATTCAGTCTTACCGTGAAGGCACAGCACAAGACCCAGGACGATGTTAAGTACGAACAGGGAGGCGCTATGAGCTCCGTTAGAGAAGCTCTCAGCTCCAGTCTCTAACTTCTCCAGGGAAAAGGAGCATATGATCTGCCTTTACACATCCTAAGGTTCAACACCTAATCTTGCTGCTGTTATTGGTTACTAGAATAAGCCTAGCAAGGCAGAGAGGGCTGGAATGACTTCAGGTAGGTGAGTTTGTTCTCCAGCTGAGAGAATGCTTGAGAAATGAGACCTGCACTCTACATGCAGAGGCTTATCCTGCACGCACATACGTATGTATGTACACCAGATTCAGCCCGCAGCGGTCAGAAGAGGGCCTCAGATCCCCTGGAACTGGAGTCACAAGTGGGTGTAAGTTGCTGTGTGGATGTGGGGGGAGCTGACCCGGACTGAGCTCTCTGGAAGGGCAGTGACTCTAACCTCAGGCATCTCTCCAGACCTTGCATAGCACTTTTTATGTTTTTCATGTGTCTCTATGTGCATGGATGCCAGAGACTTACTGTTATTTTGGAGACAGGGTCTCTCACTGACCATGGAGCTCACCAATGTGACTACACTAGCTGTGAGTGAGCTGAGGGATCCTCTTGTCTCTGTCTGCTACTTCTGGAGACAGAATTTAGGTCCTCATGTTTGAATGGCAAGCACTTTACCAAATGGATCATGTCTTCAGTCCCTGAACAAGTACTTTTGGCAAGTGGGTTTGGTGGGCAGCAGCCAGCTTGACTGTTGTAGACCTGAACTGTGGGTATTTTTCCAGCCCTTCACCACCCACTGACAACTCACCACCAGGCTGAGCGCGGCTTCCTTTGCTCTTCTTTTTTTTCTCCTTCTTTTCCTTTGGCTTAGATAACCCAAAGAGTCGGGTGGAAGTGGAGGTGCTGGGCGGAGCCTGGCTCTGCCCCTCTGGAACTTTTGTCTGGCTGGCTGAGCTCAGTATATGGAAAGGCCCCTTATCTTTCTGTGTCCGAGAGATGCTGTTCTTTTTAGGAGACACTGAGAGTTCTGAGTCCAGTGAGCCTGATTTGGTTATAGAAGGTGCAGACGGCGAGGAGAACTCATCCGAATTGGGCAAGAAGGATGGGATCCGCATCACTCTGCCAGGTTTATTTGAAACCTGCACATGTTCAAGAGAAGGCATTTAAACCAGAAGCCACATTCTAAGGAACTGACTGTAATCAGGACTTCATGTAACTGCTATTTAAGAGCACATTAAACCACTACTTCCAATATCGACACCATTCATACTTTTGATGGGGTACCTTGGGAAAACTCCCACACCCTAAAGAAACAGCATGGTTGCTCATTTCAGGGCCCAGGGACTATGAACCTGACCAGGCTAGAGGGTCAGCAGAAGCGCATCATCCTATCTGTGTTCTCTGTTGCCTGAGAACCACCCCTCCCTTGTCAAAGGCCTGCTGGTTTTACTAGGATTGAGTGGAACCATCCTTCTGCTGGTAAATGCAACAGAGCCACTTGCTGCTCCCAGCTAAGTGTTTGAGAGGCTCTTCTGAAAGCATACTTTCCCTGAGTCTGGGAGACATCACTTCAGTTTTCTTTCATAGTCCAAGGTCAATTAAAGGGCAGTTTTAAAAGACAGGGAGATGTGCACACTCCCAAGTTATCTATCTGCTTCCAGGGTCCATGTTCCAGGGCAATCAGAGTATCTCATTTACAGTAACATATTAAATAACAGAAAGCTTCCAGAACAAGCAGCGGCTACACAGAAAAGAGAGGATGCAACAGCATCAAACCGAATCAGGCACTATACAGAGTGCAGGTGACTGGAGTTCCTTGCCCAAGATATCATCTGTGTACAAGAGAGGTGGCTACCTTCTATCACTTGCTGGACCCTTTCATCTGTCACTGACCCCTGCTGATTCTCCAAACAGGTTCTTTATCTTATAGCAGAGCTAATCACTGCTGACACCTGACAGCAGGCATGTAGGTCCTAAGGGCTTCTTTATCCTTGCTATGCTTCCTATTTGCAGTGACACATGCCTGACTTACCATGTGATATACATACATATGTGTGTGTATGTGTGTGTGTGTGTGTGTGTGTGTGTGTGTGTGTGTGTGTGTGTGTGTGTGTATGTGGCAAGGCCACTCTCTCACATATGCTGAGGCTGCTTTGACTCACGCTGGTGGCTGATAAAAGTGCTTGCTAGCATGAAGGACCATCAACTTCTCTGTGCTATACTCCCAACATATCTGGCACCCTCTCCAATCTCCTGAAGTGAGAGATTCCCTTCCTCCCCATGTTCAGGGTAAAGCAAAGCTTCTGTACAACACGAATCTCTCTTCTGCTCACTTTCATGTGGCTCTTAGAGAAGGATGCCTATAATCACTCTCAGTCACCACCTGGTCTTCACAGCAGGAAGCCCTGTCCTCCCTGTCTGGTGGCCTGGCACAGGCTCTTGGTTACCTGGCAAAGGTCCTGATCCATCTGTCTCTGGCTGAGCCTCTCTGTGTCCCTCTTCAGTTGCTCCTGTTCTCTTTCCAGCTGTTTCTGGGCAGCCCGTAGCCTCTCTAGATCACACTGGTAAGTGCCCTTCTTCTGCTGGAGCTCTTCACGGTCCCTCTCCAGGTCCTGCTGCCTACGGCGGACTGTCTCTTCCCGCTCGGCCAGCTTGGCCTCTCGGTCTCGAAGCTCCTGCTCACGGGCCTCCCACTCACGCTCACGTCTGCGCTTTTCCTCCAGGTGCTGTGCCTGCTGCTTTTGCAGGTTAGCCAGGTCTTGCCGCTGTTTTTCCAGGCTCCGCTGCTTCTCCTGCTCAATGAGAGAGCTGGGACGGGATGCACTCCTTGTGAGTGCCTTCTCTGTCAGCACCAGCTTCTGGTCCTCAATGTAGCTGTCTTGCTGCAGCACAACACCCTGTCATGGCATAGGGAACAGTCATGAAACTCAGGTCCAGGAGAACAGCCTGCAGGTGTCCCCCCTCCCGCACTCTAGGGACACTGGGACAGAGTGAGCCTCCTCTCATGTTTTAAGGCTTTGCTCTTGTAATAATGTGCTCCAGGGCAACTTCAGCAGTTCTCAAATAGTGTCAAAGATATGGCAACTCAATTTTTGCCAAGCCTGGTTACTCTCTTTAAGCTATAATATACATTTCAGTTTATTTTGTATGTGCAAGCATACATGTGCCAAAGGGAGCATGTGGAGGTCAGAGGATAACCTGTGGGAGTCACCTCTCTCCTACCACATGGGTCTTGAGGACTGAGCTGAGACTGTCAAGGCAGGTACCTGCTGAACCATCTCACTAGCCACGGACATACATTTTCTGAAACTCTTGATGTTACTTTGGGGTGAGATCAGTGTGTGTGTGTGTAGAAGGGAGAAGGTAGGAAGGAGACAGGTAAACTCTTCAAGAGGGGAAGGGAACAGAATGAGGACAGTCCCTGGGAAGTATGGAAGAGTATGAGAGCCACCCTATACAAATACCAGAGAGGAATAAGGTAAGGTTTTCTAAGGTGAGACTGCCTCTGGAGAAGAAAGGCCTCACATGCTGTAATGTCTTCATTTCCTTAACTGGAAGTCAATCTTCTCTGGCTTATTTACCAACACATAACTTAGAAACCCCAGAAATTGAGGTCAACAAACTCTCTGGGCTATGTTCTCCAAACAAGCGAGTGCATACATAAAGACAGCACATACACGTACCTGAAGTGTGCTAAGGAGTTCGTGGAGGTGAACAATGCTCTGGACAACCTGCTAGCAAAGGAATAAACATTCGTTTCAGTGTTTCTGAATGTCAGAATCTACCACATCACATGGTTATAACATCTTCAGAATATAAAAGACATTACATTTTAATGAAATCTTGGAAAACTGAAAGAACTTGAGAGAGTAACTGAATGTGAGCAGCTAAGATTAAAGATATGCATGTGTGCATGCGTGTATTCACCTATTAAAAGGCACTACACAAAGCTTCCACTTTATAAAGTGATTGACGTAAAAATATTAACTTCTCTAAGAATTAACTTCTCTAAGAAAACCGTCATTTCTGGAAAACTTAAGTTAGCAACCTTGGCTCATACATAAACTGAGCCAAAATACAATATACATTCCATTTAAATTACAAGTATAAGGGTTGGAGAGATGCCTCTTTGGGTAAGAGTACTGGCTCTTCTTCCAGAGGACCTGGATTCCATTCCAATTACCCACATGGCAGCTCACAACTTAACTCCAGTTTCAAGGGATACACTGCCCTCTTCAGGCCTCTGCAGGCACTACATGCAAGTAGTTCCCAAACTTACATGTAGGCAAAGCATCCACATACATACAGTAAACCAATAAAAAAAAAAAAAGGGGGGGGGGGGCTGGAGAGATGGCTCAGCGGTTAAGAGCACTTAATGACTGCTCTTCCAGAGGTTCTGAGTTCAATTCCCAGCAACACATGGTGGCTCACAACCATCTGTAATGCGATATGATGCCCTCTTCTGGTGTGTCTGAAGATAGCTACAGTGTACTCACATAAAACAAACCAATAATAATAATAATAATAATAATAATAATAATAATAATAATACCTGACAAAATTATAAAAAAGGGAAAAATAAAAGAGCTAGAAGAAAATAAAAGAAAAAAAATAAGAAATATGATAGAAACACAAATTATCAATTTATAAAAGAAATACAAATAGCTAATTACATAAAATATTAAAAAGTATTCAGGGGCTAGAAGCATAGCTCAATGGTTGAGGCTCTGGCTTCAATCCACATTGCACATATATAAACATGCACAAATCAAGAAATGTTATTTGAAATTATCAAACCAATCTAACGAATATCTAACCAATCAAACGAAATGCCAATCTAAGGATGGTAGTCCAGAGAAATGAGGTGCCTGTCTGTGTACACGGCCCCTTTACCCCTTTCGTGCAGTAATAAGTGAAGAGAACAGAAGAGCTGTGTAACAAATGCATGAAGGGATTAGCCACCAGGAAGATTCAACTCTAGGAGCCGACAGAAGTAATTAAATGTGCCTGTTCCTCAGCAGGCATGGTGCACTGAGAGACCTCTGGAAGGTCACACACATGACCATGTGATGGCCGAGAAGCACAGAAGCAGTTACTACTCTTCAGTGATGGGCTTTGCTTACATTCAGATGATTAATGTTATCGGTCTTTAGATTTTTCTTTTTATAATACTTAAGCTAATGAGAAACCTTTCTTATCGATCACACTGAATCCTGACAGAAGGCACGGAAGCCAGCTTGCAGCTGGCTGTGTCACTATTTCCCACCAGCCTTCCTCACTACGTACAGAGGACCTCGACAAATGGACACAATCAGCTGACAGCTCATTTCAAGAGACAGATGCAGAGCTGCAGCCTACAGGGCCCAGGCCCAGCTTCTATCAGGGCAATTCTTCAGCAAACTCCTCTAGCAACAGATATAAACAACCACCTCCGGATTTTTTGCAGGGAGCACTGGGAGGAGGAAGTAGTTTACAATTTCAAAACAGAACTCCTAGGGGTTGAAGATAACATAATAAACACAACACCAAGGGAGAATGAAAGGCAAGAAACGACCTTGAGAAACTCCCTAAATAGGCATGGTTCAAGTGTGCAGAACACACAAATGCAAGGCTCAGTAGGAGCACTTGCCTGGGAGACAGCAGTGACCCTGAAACTGATTCCAATGGCCTCAGGGGCGGGGCTTAGTGACAGCAGGGAGGCAAGGAGCAACACACAGCACACCCTAGGGTCTTATTCCCCACCAGGAGGACACCAGGCTCCCTTGCAGAAAAGGAAGGGTTCCAAGAGGCAAACTCAGCTGGGATAAAAAATTACTAAGGAGAATTCGCTTAAAGTTTAACTCCCATATTCTAGACTTGTGGCCCCTGGGATCTTTGTATTACAGGAAAAGCTGCTACAAATTCTTCCCAGTGAGCACATACTGATGCCATGAGGCTCCCCAGCTCTTGAATAGACAAAGTTGGACAAAAGCAAAAGGCATCATAAGAAAGTCTTTTCTTTCAGCGGTGGCACACACCTTTAATCCCAGTACTTAGGAAGCAGAGGAGGGCAGATCTATGAGGTCAGCCTGGTCTACATAGTGAATTCCACAACAACTAGAGCTACACAATGACATTCTGTCTCAATAAAACCAAACCAACTCAACCAACCAACCACCACCATCACCACCACCTCCACCATCACCACACCAACGTAAAATAGAAGAGTGACTCAGAGAGTTCTTCATTTACAGTATATATTACTCTGGCAAAACATTAGGACAGTGGCTTAAGCCAAGAGAATGGACAACTATACTCTCGGTTATATATTTTATAGTCACAAGATAGTTGTAACAGGAAAACAAAAATATTCTTAAACCAATAAATATTCGAAGTAGCTCACAGAATCCTTACCTCACTGTTTCTTTTAAGCATAAATACCAGGTTAGCGTTTCCACCCTATAAAATAACAATAAAAATGCATTTAAAAAATGAAAATTTTGATGTAAAAACTATATTCAATGTAACTTTGAAAAGTCACATTGTACTTCTGGCTTTCTTTCTTTTCTACCATGGCATCTTCATGGAGGGTGCAAAGAAAAATTGAATTAGTTTTTACTAAAAAAGCCATTGGAATAGGATTGAGAGGGGTAGGGGTCACCGACCAGGCCATTTAACGAAACTGGTCTTGCCAAGGCAGAGTGGAATTGGGTTTTTAAAAAGGACAGGTGGCCCAAAGTGTCAATAATATGGGCCTATCAACTATATGGCTTGTTCTAAGAATGTGTTTTCCCTAGAAAACAGAATTTCATTACAATTGGCAAGTCCAGTATCTGAGGCAGATCAAGGGACAATATTTCAAAAGGCAATGAACTGAAAGGAGTGCCTACAGGTTCACGGGCCTGTGTTCCTCTAGAAAATCATATCTTTTTTTTCTTTTTCTTCTTCTTTTTTTGTTTTAAGTCATACCTTTTTCAGGCCACTATCTGACTCTGTTCTCCTAAGATCTTGGCCGTCATCACCGTCTTCTTTCTCACCTCCTAAACAACAACAAACCAAACAGATATGTTTAAAGTTGTAGGAGAGGTGAGCCAAGAAGACAATATAGTTTAGGCGTATTTACAGTTCCGAATCCTATTAATATTGAAAATAAAAAAAGACCAGGAAGCCACTCAGCAGCACTAGGCCATTATTCACTAATGGAGAAGCAAGAAAATTAAATCCAAAACAAAGCAGCAAGCACAGCTCAGCAACCTTATTTGATGCTTGGGGCCACAAGAGTCAGAATGTAAAGATTTTTGAACACATATAATAATAAAAGATAGGACTTTGGTCCAGACACAAAGTTACTGACTTACTCATACAACTTCATAACACAGAGCCCAGAGATGGCAGTATACAGTGGTTTGAGCATGCTGTGTCCTTACTGAAACTTTTCAAGTGGGGAGTGGAGTTCCCAACTGTGACTTGTTAGCAAGTTTTGAACTCTGAAGCAATTTGGACTTCAACTTTTCCGATTAGAGATGCTCAAGGCCTCTGGCTAGAGTTAGCTTAGCTCAGGGACAACAACAACAGGAAGCGTATGGTCCCAGATGAACACGATTCTGACAGGCATTCGTGTTTAAAACTCTCATGAAGATAGTTATTGATGAAGGGACAGACGAGATGGAGCTACCAGAATCCAGGTCACTATGAACTGTAAAGGAATAATGGATGGTTTACCTTTGGAAGCATTCATCTGATGACAGTCAAATCCTCCAAAGGTCTCTGCTCTCCGGGGCAAAGAAATGGGCCCAGCCATGACTTCCTGCTCAACAGGGCTGCTGATAGACTGTCCAAGTGTGCCACCAAGGCTTCCACTCACCAAACCCTGAAGGATTTCCACTGGAAAAAGCAAACAAAACACTCAACTGGGTATCTATCTTTCTGCCATTAAGAGGAAACAGTATTATGGCGACATGTGATATATACAGCCTGGATCAGAAAAATCCCAAAGTATGGGATACCATGCATTTTTAGATGGGCTCTACTGAAAACAAAGGGACAAATTTCTACCTTGGGCTGGAAACATCTGTAAGGGAACAGGAAGACAGAGTAATTTACTGGGAGAAGTATGGTTTCTGGAGTGGTTTCCAGGTAGCTGAAAGGACTGGAAAAGTAAGCCAGTTTGAGAATAGCAAGTAAAACTAGCTGGTTTTGCTCCTTTGAGAGCAGGTAGACTCCAGGGGCAGAATACCCTTAAGTGCTGGGATCTTCCAGTGCAACTTTTAACTGTTAACGTGAGATCTTCCCTCGGGCAGGGCCCGTGGAGAAGACACTGAAGCTAGAGAACAGCAGAACAGGAACAACAGGGGTAGATGAGAAAGGAGGTCCAGAGGAAGTCAGAGGCATGAAGCCTCAACAAGCATCACATTTTAAATAAGGTATTAAAAACAATAAAGATATAATAGAAAAATAGATGTGAGAAACTCTTTTTAAGTTTAGTATTTTTGAGAAACAGGGTCTTACTATGTAGACCATGTTGACCTTGAACTCACAGAGATCCATTTGTCTTTGCCTCCTGAGTGCTAGAATTTAAGGAGTTTGCCCCAAAGCCCAGCAAGAAACATTATACAAAGTAAAAATTTCAAGGAAAAAAAATGAACAACTAAAAATACTAAAGTCAAATCTCATATAAAGAAAAGAGGCAGGAAACATGAATATCCTATAGATAATTAGAGTGTCACCTTTCCTATCTCAGCTTAGGAGCCTGAGGCAGCAGCATGTAGACTGAGGGCAGCATGGTCTCTTGTAACAAGGCCTTTGTTTAAAACAAAACAGAAAAACAAAGAAAAACTGGGAAAGTAGAACAAGTCAAACTCAGAGCTGGCAAGAAAAATAATCACAGAAACTAAAACTGAATTAGCACCTAAGAGCAATGTACACACAAAAGATGGCAAACAGGTAAAGGATTACTAAAAGTGACAAATATTGACCCTAGGCAAACTGGCTTGAAGAAGAAAAAGCAAAGCCAGAGAGAAGAGGGGATATAAAGAACTACAACTCAAGAATGTTTTTCTGAGCCGGGTAGTGGTGGCGTATGCCTTTAATCCCAGTACTTGGGACGCAGAGGCAGGTGGATTTCTGAGTTCGAGGCCAGCCTGGTCTACAGAGTGAGTCCCAGGACAGCCAAGACTACACAGAGAAACCCTGTCTCAAAAAACCAAAAAAAAAAAAAAAGAAAATAAAATATCTGTAACCACATTATTAAACTGACAGCAATCCCCACAAGAACCATATGGAATACTCTGTAAAAGTTTTGGACTGAAAGAAAAACAAAACAAAATAAAACACTCTGGGCCATCTAGGCAAGAAACATGTGACTTATTTGGAGAAAATCAAACTGTTACCAGCCTCTGAGCATGATGGGAAAAATGATGTGACAGAGAGTAATTAATATGCTCAGGTATAAAAATACTAGCCAAAGATTTCATATCCAGAAGATCCTTTGGAATAATAAAGGAGTCATAAATATTGTTTTGATGGTTCTTTGAGGACACTGACCTAAACATGGGGTTCTATATGTATATGCTTAAAGAGCAAATACTATATACATCAGGCTAGGAGTAGAGTGCATATGCATAGTTACAGACCAGATGTGTAGACACAGTGTAACTACTTAAGAAGGGATAGATATGGGAGACAGACAGCCTGTAAGAACTGTATTGGTAAGACTACCAGTATCATCCTTATGCTAGTACCAGTGTTAAAGCATGATTGGGACATTATTTTTAATTAAAATGCCCCCCTCCCATATATGTGTGTGTATGGTGGTCCATGTGTGTTAAGGAGGAGGGACATAGTGTGGAGGCCTCTTTATTATGTGGCTTCTGGGAATCAAACTCGGGTCATCAGGCTTTGCAACAAGTGCCTTTATCTAAGCTAAACCATCTTATCGACCCAATAGAGGCTATTCTAATTCTATAATATGGGCATCCTCGAGAAAGAATACCCATATGTGGAAAAGAGACAGACATATGTAAGTGATAAGGTTCTAAAGTAAAAAAGGCAACCTGTAATTTGTAATTTGATTAGCTCCATCCACTGAAAAGGACAACACAGTAATAACTAAAACCTCACAGCAACTACTATACTATCCCTGGTTTCTAGATTGCCACCAAGAACCCCTTAATTCCAGGAAGCAAGCTCTGCACTGTGGCCATGCCGCAGATTTAGGCAAGTGGGGGACACTGAGCTTTAAACAAGGTTGGGAACTGCTCAGAGATCTAGAACCCATGAATCCACAGTAAGTTTACTTTGGGGCTGGGCTGATCACAAGGCCCCCCACGCATGCAGAGCTCTATCTCTGAGCTACAACTGCAGCCTCATGGCATGTGTACAACTTAGTGCAGGCCCTAGCAGAGGACTTGCACAAACCAGTTTATTATCTTGAAAACTGGCACACAAAGGAGGACAGCCCTCCCCTGCAGCATTCAGCCTTCTATCCCACTGTTCCTATTCTGCACAAAAAGGACTACCTAGGACCTGATGCTTCCCTGGGAAAGAATCGGCACCACAGGCCCACACATTATCAAGTCCATCAAGTCTGAGTAATTCAGCTTCTGAAGCCAGCTGTGACTGAAAGATCTAGAGGATAGATGTGCCGTATGAAAAAACCTAACCCATGGATCAAAAAGCTCAGCTACTCCAAGGATAAAGTACAGGGCAAACATGGGGATGGGGGCTTGTAGGATGGCTCAGCAGGCATGCATGAGGAGTTTTATGTCAACCTGACACAAACTAAACTTATTTGGGAGGAGGGAACCTCAGTTGAGAAAATGCCTCCGTAAGAGGCTGTGGGCAAGCCAGCAAGCGGCACCCATCCATAGCTTCTGCATCAGCTCCTGCCTCCAGGTTCCTGTCCTGACTTTCTATGACGATGAGTAGTGATGTGGAAGTGTAAACCAAATAAACCCTCTCGCCCCCAACTTGCTTTTGGTCACGGTGTTTTCTCACAGCAATAATAACCCTAACTAAGACATCAGGTAAACGTATTCACCATGGGGCCATGGCTGATGACCTAAGTTTGATCTCTGGGATGGACATGGTGGAGAGAACAGACTCCCCAAGCTGTCCTCTTACCTTCATGTGCACATCACAGGATGTGGATTCCCCACCCCCCCCACAGTAAATATATTAACATAACTTAAATAAAAACAGAAAGAAGGGGAAAGTATTTAAGTGATTATTAATACAAGGTAGGGAAGCCGCTCCTGTTAGGAAGTATGATGGGGTATCTGCCACATTTTATTTCTTATCTTGTGTAGTGGTTTAAGGCATAAAGTTTACTTGACAATTTCCTACACTGATGCTGGAAAGTTTTTTGTACTGGTGCTTTACTTATTAACAGCAGAAAGCAGCAGGGGACATTAGTGTGCACATAGGGAGGGGCTGATGCTGTGTGTAAGTTACCTTCAGTTATTGCACTTTTCATTAGCGGTCCTCCTTTGAGAGCCTCCTCTGTGTTGGAGCGGAAGAGTACTCTTGGGCTGTGCGTTGGGGAACAGTCCTCGGGCAAGGGAGTGCTGCACTCAGTCATGTCCCTGAAAATCATCTCCTTCTCTTCCAGCAAGAGGAGGATCTGCTGGTCCTTCTGCTGAAGCTGTTCTGCAGGACAAATGGAGAAACGACCTAACTTGTCTGGAGTTGTGGATCACAAGATGACCAAGAGACGAGCACCACCTTGTGGTAGTTAAGGGAAGGGCCCTGACAGGAGATGCTTTCTATCCTGAGCACAGGATTGTGCCGCCTGTACTTTGTGAAGGAGCAGCATTTCTGATGTACTGCTCTGCACTTTGTCTGTGCTTCCTTCCTGACTGCTTCTCTCTTCACCACACTCTGACGTTGGTGCCACGTTCCTGCGACTGCCTTAATTACAGAACCTAAAGAATCACTCATTTTAGGTCTTTTCTCGCATAGATATTTATTCCCTCTTTCTGAAACGTTCCACCTGTGCTGTCCTGAAGATAACCGTTTCTTCCACAGGGCATTTTATGGGTCCTCCATCTTTGATGGAGTGGCATAGCTGGACTGCCTCTATACCCTACATGCTTTCCTCCTGGGGCTCACACTCTCTGTCAACTGCCTCCTGTGCTCTGATAATCCCCAGCAAGGACCCTTAAACCTGCTTTATTTTCTGAATGTCAGACCACTGTGTCAACTATCATGTGAGTATCTCTACCAAGAGGGTACTGACTATCAGGAGAGCAAGGTGAATCTTTCCAGCTGAGTGACCTCTAGTTTAGGGTTTCTTCCTTAGCACTCTATCTCCCAGGTTTATCCAGCTTGGTAAACCGGTTTATTCTGTTCCATCACGCACAACCAACTCCCATCCAGTTGTCTAGTTGTTGTTGTTGTTTTTTACATTTGTTCTTTGGTAATTTCATACATGTATAAAGTGTATTCTTTCACCCTAATTTCTTTCCTATCTCTAGTATCTGATCCCAAGTCATTTTTCTACATTCACGACTTTGTTGTTTTATTCTTTGTGACTGAGTTTAACTAGGATCATCATTGGGACGATGGGTTTGGACCTATCCACTGGAGTCTGAAGAGCTCCTTACCTGTCCTTCCTCCCAATGGCATCTGCAGGGAGGGTAGAGCTCCTATCCTTGATTTACTCTTGGGCCCACTGCAGGCAGCCATAGCTGCTGGGGAGTGCTCACTGTACGCACTGTGCCATGTCCAGAAGCCAACATTCACAGCGCTTCTCCCTGTCTTGAAGCTCTTACATTTTCCCCTCTTTCCTTCCACCACGTTCCCAGAGCCTCAGAGAGAATGGTGTAAATGTCTTGCTTAGGGCTGAGCAGCCAATTGTCACTAACTTATTCCCAGCATCTTGAGTGGCCATGCATCTCTGCATTCATCACTGTTCTTTGCCAACAGGCATCTCTGGTTGAGGCTGGAAGTAGTCTTTTGATTAACAACTTTATTTCTTCATCTGTGTGCTTACCTACTCCTCTCTCACTAACTTATCCTATGTATTTCCCAAGTGGTCCATTTCTGGAAGCACCTTTACTTTCTCCTAGAAGGGGTCAACACTCGAAAACAGTTACATTAGGAGTATGGCACCCTGTTCCCTTCGCAGGTCTCAGCTCCCATCGCTTGCCCTGATCCTTTAGACATGGAGACCCACCACTCCTGGCAGACAGGTCACGTTCTTCCCTGTGATAATTGCAAGATAACTGTCTTCAGATGTAATTTATGCAGCAGGTTTTGTAAGTCTTATAGAGGCAGAATGAGCAGATGCCACATATTTTATATGATCCACTAGACAGACCAATCTGTGGCTTGTCACTCACTTATATACCATTTGAGTAGTAGTTCCATCTGCACAACAAATGTTAAGGAAGATTTTATCTTTGTCATCCTAAGTACAGACTACTAGACTTGACATAATGGGGGTCTGAAGTTAACCATCTTTTCTCCTCTCCCATCCTTCAGTGTAACAGAATTGTGTTACGAAACTCTGTTCACTGAACTCCTGGCCTTATTTCTACCCAAAGAAGCTTTAAAAAATTTCACTAATATATAGTAAAGACAAGAAGACTACCAAGCCTGTTTAATGAGCAGGAGTGTAGTAGCAGTACTCTAGAGCTGAAGATGGAAGGTCCAGAATTCAAGGCCAGCCAGGATTACACACGGAGACTTGTCTCACAACAAACAGAAAACAGATAGGGTAAGACTCCGGCTCGGTCATTAAGCACACACACACTTAGCCCTGGGATGTCTGGCCTTTGAGGGCTTCAAGTATGTCATCTACACAATGAGAGGCAGACAAGACTACATGAAGCACTAGTGGGTAACTGAACAGTCCTCCAACAGTGGGTCCCTTGTCCCTGAGCCATCTCACAGTTCATCTGTGAGTATAACAGCTAAGAAGGCCAGGAATGCAAAGAGTAGAACAGATTAGAGAATTCCCAAATAGCTTTCTCATTTTAACCTTAGCCATGACTATATGAAATATGGCAAGTTCTCTATGACAAGGCACAAACACCTTCATAGGGCTAGACTGATTTTGTGTGTGTGTGTGTGTATGTGTGTGTGTGTTTTGCTTGCCTGTGTATCTGTACCTCACATCCATGCCTGCTGGTCAGAGACACTAGAAGAGGGCATCATATTCCCCAGAACTGGAGTTACAGACAGTTGTGAATAGCCAGTGAGTGCATGGAATTGAATCCAGATCCTCTCCAAGTACAACCACTGAAGCATCTCTCAGAACCACTAGACTATTCTTACTGCTGTTCCATTTCCAACATTTTACCTTTTAACTCCCGGGCTTTGGTATCCAACAATTTCTTTTCTTCTTCATTCTCGCTGGGAATCCCTTCATCTTCATCTCTGTTCCTGACATAACCAAAATAAAGCAGAATGAAACAAACAAACAAACAAACAAACAAGATGCCTATGATATCAGTTATGTGGTACTGCGTGTCTTCAGGAAGTCACATGGAGGTACGAGGAGACTGGAAAAGGCTGGTGTTTCACTTACAGGGAATTGATTGTATCCTGAATGATTTGAATCCAGCTATTCCGCTCCTCTCTGGAGCTTGCATGGACCTCCACCATCTCTGGATCTTTCACCCCCATACTGATGAGGAACAGGCCTTTCTCCTCATGGGCCACTTCTCTTACAATCAGCTTCTTTAAGGAGATCACTGTTGATTTATGATCCTGGACAGAGCAGGGAGGCAAATATAAGACATGCATGTAGTATACTCACTCTTGAGGACTTAAAGTAAGATAAATAAAATCACTTTAACCCTCCTCTGAAAACTCCCCCAGTTTCCAGATAAGCATTTCATCATTCTATTCAATTTTGTACAAGCTGTTTTCTGAATTATGAATCCATTCCACAAATGAATTTCTATTGTGGCCAAATCACCAAGTGTTCAGAGCATTCAGAGATTATGAAGGAGCATAAAAATAACACTGCAGTGGGAAGGAGTAATAACAAAAACACAACAGGGCCATGTCAGAAACTGTTCAGAGGAGTCATCTGTCGTGAGTCATGTGGTTTTCAGTGGCCAGGTGAGCCACAGCCATATGACAGACATAATGATGCTAGCTGGTTACACTTATACCCAACCTAGCTGGTCTGAATATGACATTGCAAACAAGAAATTAAGAATTCTGCTTACCAATGACGCAAACACGTATTTCTGGTCTTTTTCTTGAAGGAAAACTAAAATGTCAGTGAGTAGAACTGCTTGAACCTCTGCAAAGTAGAAGTGAGATAGAGAAAGACAAGCTTTTCATAAGATCAGGTTCAGCAATCATCCTCCCCCATGGTCTGCAACGCTGCAGGAATCAGAGCTGCAGGTTCAGCAATCATCCTCCCCCATGGTCTGCAACGCTGCAGGATTCAGAGCTGCTCACTAGGACTTAGAGGTGTTTTATTCTATTTTTAAAGTCTTTGAGCTTATTTTGTTATCTCTAATGAACTATACCATCTAGCATTTTACAAATCTTCAGAGAATTTCTGTTTACCCATAAGTACAACAGTAGTATTAAATACAGTGAAGCCTCAGCTTTCTCTGTTAGAAACAAGAGGGAGAATATAAATTTCAGATAAAAAATGAACAATAATATAAATTCCTTCATGATATTGGCGGATGGAGAAATGAGAAATTCACACTTTGTAAACCGACGTGTCATCTGTTGCTTCACCTTTCTGTGATGTTTTAAGGGATATTACTTGACCCACAGAACAGAAGATTCAAATATACGAAGCGACTAGCAAAGCAAATACCTGCTTTTATCCTGGAGGCATTTTTTAGGCACTTCATAAGCCTTATCTCAGAAAAGGTTAAATGATCATGAAAAGATGTATCATGTATTGCATGTGTGTGTGTGTGTCTATCTGTCTGTCTTCCAGAGATTGACTTTGAGTATTTTCCTCTGTCACTCTTTTTACCTTATTTCAAAAACAGGTTTCCTTTATTACGTCTGGCTGGGACTTGTCATTTTTGGCTGGACAAGCTAGACAGTGAGTTTTGGGGATCTTCTTGTCTCTAACTGATGCCCTTCTCACCCAGGTAATAGGTATGCATCGCTCTATCTGTCTTTTTATGTCAGTTCTAGAAATTTGACTCAGGCCTTCATACATGCACAGAAAGCCATTACAAAAGGTGACTGCCCGACTAAGTCATTACATTACTCTGTACTACAAAGCCTTCAGTATAAAATACTTTTAAGAATAAAGGTGAGGAGTTGGAGAGATGGCTCAGTGGTTAAGAGCACTGACTGCTCTTCCAGAGGACCCGAGTTCAATTCCCAGCAACCACACAGTGACTCACAACCACCTGTAATAGGAACAGATGCCCTCTTCTGGTATGTCTGAAGACAGCTACAGTGTACTCATATATGTAAAAGAAGTAATTCTTAAAAAAAAAAAAAAAGAATTAAGGTGAACTTCAACCAATGACAAATAGCAAGCAACCATTAGCAGCAGACTCCATGGAATAGTCTTCTGTCTTTTTCACTCTCCTTTAGTGTAGGAGATAAAACCCTGGGTTCTGTGCGTGCTAGGAAAACACTTTACCTGAGAGCTAAATCCACAGCTCACAATTTGTAATCCTTTCCAATTTCTCATTTTATTAATGGGGAAAGAGCAGCCAGGAAACTGCCCAGAAGTGATGTGTAGCAATACTTAGGTATGATAAAGCAGAGTCTTTCTCATATCCCTTAGAGAACAAGACTATTGAGCTCACACTCATAAAAACCAGGGTTCAATCCCCAGCACTGCATAAAATAGTGTGGTAGTACATACCTGTAATCCTAGCACTTGGGGGCATTCAAGGTGACCTTCAACCGAGTTTGTGACTAGCCTGGGACACCTAAGATTCTCTTACCTGCTACCCCTCACCAACAGGCCAGAGACATTTCAAAGCCAAAGATGAAGACTCCCTGCCCCAACATCCCATCCTACCTCAGTCAGCTTTAACCTGACACAGCCTAGAGTTGTCCGAGAGGAAAGCCTCTACTGAGAATCTGCCTAGGTCAAGGAGGCCTGTGGCTATGTCTGTGGGGGAATGTTTTGATCATTAATTTTCATGGGAGGCCTCAGTCCTATAGGTAGTGCCATTTTCTGGATGACTCTAGGCTATGTAACAAAGCTAGCTAAGCAAGAGCTCATGAGCAAAACAGAGAATGGATCAACATCCAGCATTTCTCACGGTTCTTGCTTAAGTTCCTCTCCTGACTGTGACCTGCAAGTGTAAGCAAAATAAACTCTTTCTTCCCCCGTTAAGTTGCTTTTCACAAAGTGTGTTTATAATCACATCAACAGAAAGAGAATCAGAACACTTGCACAGACATACACATAGCCGACTGTTGCAGCTCTGTAGGTAGAAGTGAGTTCAGCTTCTACAGCTGGTAGTCAGCTCCCTTCCAGTCCATTAAAACAAAACCATGAGTGGAACAAAATACTGTACTGGGGGAGGTAAGATAAAATATTATGTTTTCTCTCATATGCAGATCTAAATTTAATTATTTGTAATATATGACTTGAAATCTGAAGGAGGTGGATCTGGGGACAGGACCAGCAGGAGGCGGTGGTGTAATAAACACCATGTATGTGTATTAAAGTCTCATAATGAAACCCATTGTTTCATATGGTAAGAAAATTAAGGATTATTCAGAGCAAAATAATCCTTGGTTTGTCTGACTAATCACGGTCAGACTAAGTTGAGAATAGTTTGCAGAATGTTAAACATGACACACACAAATCGCCGTGGTGGAAGTGGTGGTGGTACATACTTTCAATCCCAGGACTCAGGAGGCAGAGTCAGGTGGGTCTCTGTAAGTTTGAGGCCTGAGTGAGTTCAAGGACAGACAGTGCTACATAGGGAAACCCTGTCTTGAAAAACAAACAAACAAACAAACAAACAAACAAACAAACCAACAAACAAGGCCACAAAGCCACCAACAGGCCGGTGTGCAGTTCAGTGGTATCTAACACTCAAGTAAATCTAGGTTCTGCCATCATCCCTAGTCCTGGAATGGAACAAAACAACTCAACATCTCTAACTGGATCCTAGAACTTAAAAAACAAACAAACAAACAAACAAACAAACACCTCATGATATGAGTAGTGCTCTAGGCATACAGAGGGACATTATCCCCCTCAAGGAAAATGCACATCTAGCCAGCTGGTGAGAGAACTACCAGGCTGACTCTTTCCATTTTTTCCTTCTGGAAAGTGGAGCCGATGCCTCCTTGGGAAACAGTGGGATGATTTATGCAGCCCATCGTCCCTTCTTCAATCACTAGAATTCCCTACAACGCAACACAGCACACAGGAGCTAAGATGTGTAAATTTTCAGACTAGACAACAGTGATTTTCTGTGCACTATCACTAGTTTTGACAAGTTTTTTTTTTTAAGTTTACTTTAAAATAATTCAAATATTTGCCAAAACTAAGTTCTAAAAGCACAGTTTTCAACTTTGTTGGATCCTGAGGTTTATGTGATCAGTGTTATGGAACAGCGAAGAACAATCCCACCCCTTCGACAGGGTGTTCGATACAGTACTGGCTGTTCTTGGCACAAGTTCACTGGGATGTGAAATGACTAAGCAGCAAACTGTTCTTCCAGTGCAGGCATTTGTAGGCAGAAACTTATTGTTCTCTACTGGTCTGACCACAGCTTTCTTCCAACAGCTGGAACCTATTTGTTTTTATTTTGAGAATAAACTGCCATGTAAAGGAGAAGTATGAAGTTTGGCTTTATTCTAGCAGCTCTAGCAAATTTAGGTCCTAGGGAGAAGGACAGGCCTTTCTGAACAGCCAGCCTGCTTGTAAGACTGCCTCAAAGTGGTGGTGTGGAAAGGGGTTTGGGCTAGCGCCCTCAGACCACCACAGAACAGCAGGGATGGAAGAAAGGCATGCCTTAATTCAGGCTCATCACAGGATATCTGAAACACTGTTGACTAGGGGCGAGGGACACTTTAAAAATTACCCATGTTCTTTTCCCCACTGCTATGTAGGCATTGGTGAGTGCTTTCTCAAGTACCTCCACAGTTCCAATGCCTTTGTGTTCTACACTGTTCACAGTTATGTTGAAAAAAAAAAACAAAAAAGCAAACAAACAAAACAGGCAACATCAAATTCACCCCTCTTCTATGTGAAACCCTTTCACTGTGAGCCTATTCCATGCCCCACAACCAGCAAGAGCATCAAGTGCCAACTCCTGAGCATGTGAAGGGTACCTTGGCAGCTGTTCCCAGCAGTTTCTTGTGTTTCTTATCTCCTATCACTCTGTGAAGTCTGTCTGGGAGCCCTGAAGCTGTAACTTTCTCTGGGTTCCCAAGCCCTCCCAACTCCATGCTTTCCAACCTCCGGTATTATCTTTCTCTTCACTCTTCAAGCCTTACCTCTGCTGCCATTCCTCCTTCCGCTCACTCTAGCACCCACCACACTGGAGAACAAGTGCCTCTTTCTTGCATGTCGGAAGCCAGCTGCCTGGCAGGGACTTCTGTCCTATGTCCTAAGCATGTTAAAGCTATGTAAGGGCGACTGCGTGACAGCAGACACCTATCAGCACCATTGCTTCTCTGAGACAGGGAAGGAAATATTCCTTCTGATATCTGAGTACTGTTGGGACAACAGAGCAACTGAGGCCTGCTGGGATCCTCAGCTCACTGAGCCCAGGACTGTGGCAGGAAGACTTGCAGCTGTTGGGAAGTTAGAGCTCACATAGGCAGAATGCCTAGCCACGAAAGGTTTAATAAAACTGACCACTTTCATAAATGTAAAATGTACCAATGAATTAAAAAAATACCCTCCTAACTTCCTTAAATTATTAGAGGTGACCAGTGAAAAGCGAGAACTCATAAAAATAAATGAGAAACCTTCAACGATCTATTTTGCTTTAGAGAAAAATGAAAGACATGGATATCATAAAGTACTAATGAGCCTAGTTCAAGTAAGTTAGACTTGTCTTTTTCTAAGGTCTCAGAAGGTCTTTGGAAGTGATGAATTCTCAACCTCATAGAGACTCATTGTCCCTGACTCAGAAAATTCTGCCACTGACCCTCCTAATCCCACAATGGCCACTCAGCACCCCTCTGGGGGAGTATGTCTTCCCCAACAGTCTGCTTCCTGTTGTCACCCTTTGTGGTGTCTGGACATGGGTCTTTAGGAAGAACCCTGGTGGTGTAGTCCACAACAGTCTGATGTTTCCTGTTCTCTTAGGTGCACAGACATAGACACAGTCTTACCTTTCAGCCTTCCTGTTGTGCTCTTCAGAAACACACTCCCGTCCCGCACCAGCTTCTTCCGTCTCAGGTCCTCCTTGGCAAACATCTGCCCACTCTTCATTCTCATGATCGACTTGCTATCCGTCTTTGTGTAAATCTCACCGAGACGCACTTTCTTCTCATAACTTGCCACTTTGCTGTCCACGGCTCCAATCACATCCTTCACCAGACTCAAGGACTGAGTGAGGTCTTCCTGCTCCACTTCATTGTCTTGGGAGAGAAGACCAATTCTACTTTAATGGCTCCTTGCACACAGAGCAGAAGGGGAAGAGTCTGCACCATTGCATTCCCTTTGCTGTCTATTACCCTTTCACACTGGAACCAACAAGCCAAGTCACATGCCTGCCTTTCCTGCTACAAAAGGATGTTAGACGTTCTCAACGCTATGGATGACTGATATGTAATTATATGCTTCAAAATAAAAGAGACTAGTGTTTTAGGGAGAGAGAGCAGCAGAGGTGAATAACTACCCTCGGTTATATTTCTAACTGCTCTTTAATGCTATTGCCTTGTAACTTTAATGTGACTGATGTAACTGCCGAGAAGCATTAACTGAGAGAAACGACTATATATGGATTAGACGAGACAGAGTATCAGTTTTAGCACTTATGGGAAGAAATGGTGAGAACTGTTGACCAAATCCAACTTTACCAGAACTAGTGCTCGCTCAGGGCACTTAACATTTTAACAGAACCAACACACGGTCCCTCCTTGGTATTATCTATTACCCCAACTGTAGTGATTTCACATTATAAGCAGGTATTCCAGGAAGTGAGTCCAGGGCCTTGTGCATATCCAGGAAACACTCTAGCATCTAGCACTCAGCTGTGCCATCGCCGGTTCCCAGTGTTTGCCTCCTCGATACCGAGTCTCACTGACTGCCCAAGTTGCACTGGAATCTGCTCTAAATCTTACCAGGCCTTACACTTGCAGTTTTGTTTCCCTATAATCTCAGCCTGTGGGAGGCTGAGCAGGAGTACCTTTGAGACTAGACTGTGCTACACAGTAAAATATGGTCTCAAAAAACTAAAAATGGCAACAAAATAAATAGGCATGAAAAGACAAACTACAGATGCTAGGTTTAGTGTCTCACACCTGTAATCTCAGCACTTTTGAGGGTCCTTAAAAGGAAGAACTGCTGTGAATTTGGGCCAACCTGGGCCAGAGTGAGAACCCACAAACAAACAAACAAACAAATAAACAATCACTGGCATAAATATAGGCACTCTGGTAGGTCTGCTAGAGTGTGATAGAGCTCTGCTATAATGGTTTCCAGAACTGTCTAGATCTGAGTTTACAAGGAGACTTACCTTTGGTACATTGCAGTATCCTTTGGAATAAAACTGGGTACTTGGTGATCCTCTGAGTTACAAGTAATATGCACTCTGGAATTCCCAGCCTTCTTACTACTGAACTGCTCATCTTCTTCTGCAAGGGAGAGAATAAACTGTTAGCCACTGAGTGAGGATGGTGGCTGTAGCCAAAATGGCATGCTCATGTTCTTGACCATGATGCAGACACTTGCGTCTCAGGTCAGTACCTTCACAAAGGCTTGGAAACGCTTATCCTTGGTGTAGAGGTCTTTGAAGTAGTTGACAGACTGGTTGTGCTGTCCACAGAACTTGCCGTATGTCTTCTTTAAGCGCTCTGCATTCTCACCTGAGAACTGTCCAAGAAAGAGAACAGGAGTTACACACAATTCTGGGTATCATTCTGTAGAAAGTTTCCAGTCTCCTCGTAAAAACCAAGAACGTTTCCTTGCATCCCTGTTCCCCAGTCCCATGTACACACACACCATCACCATGATTAAATGGCAGACAGTCTGGTACTTTTAAACACTGAGATTTCAGGAGACTTGCAATTTCTCATGTAGGTGTCTTCCCTCACAGTGGAGAGGCAGAAGTAGAACTATAACCACAAGGCAAGTGCCCTAAAAGGCTGCACCCAATTGTATTGTGCAGAACAAATGAGTACCACAGGTGTGGAGTTTCAGTCCTATCACTGACGACCTTACTAAGGGTGTGTACAAATACTAGGAACTACACACAATAACACAAGTCAAGATACCCATGCAGTCCTGAAGGCAGAAAGAAACAGACTATGTTGGGGATGATGGTTCTTCATTTGCAGGGCCTCACATTAGGTTAACTGTTGAATAGGACTATTCAGTCTGCATTTGCCAAATGCAAACATCTCACATGGAACAGATATTTATTTGCATCATGACTGTTTTTACAGATTTCTTTAAGGTAGAAATCTATGTAATATTCAGCTGTACGGTTCTACCCCTGGCATTTAATAGGCAGCAAATCCTTTTAGAATGACTGAATATACTAATAAAATTATCAAGTGAGGAATATGGACTGAAGGATACTAGAGAACAGAATTTTTAGTTCTCAGTCAAGCCTGTAATCCCAGTTCCTTGGGAAGTTGAGGCAGCCTCAGAATAAAAGCAAACACGGGGCTGGTGACGCAGCTCAGTGGTGGGGTACTGACCTACCATGTGTGAGAATCCCTTGGTTCAGTGCCTAGTACTGCCCCGGCCCAATTCAATTCTCATTTGGCTATTTCAGAAATTACGCCTCTGAATCCACATAGCAGTGATTTGGTGAGGGAGAAAGATCTAGTCACATATGTGATATTCTTATCTGTTAATGTATACTAGCAACACTTCCTTCTCTAAAGATATCTTAAAAGTAAACATCAAAGGCTGCCTATGCTATACATTGACAAATAAAGCAATACTTTTTTGCTGAAGTTTTCTTTGAAGCTGGACTAAAATCAAATCACTTTCTGAAAAAGGTAACACACTTTATAAAGTGTTTCAAATAGCATATTGATCAGTTGCTTAAGCTTCAGGTGGTCTGAAGACAGACGAGATCCTTTTTAGATTATCCACAGGGAAAGCTGAAGCCTTCTAACACAAACCCTTTTATTTCTGAAATAGTACTGTCCTGATGATTGGACGGTGCTGAAGAAAGAAAACCTTTCACTACATGCTTCATTACGTATGCACTTAACTTTCTAAAAAGAGGTATAAGCAGAGAAACCCTGTTTTCTTTATTTTACAGAAAAAAAAAATTGAAGGATTTACTAACTCAATTTGCTAAGTCTAAAAGAAAAACAGTAGAGCCGAGATACGAGCAGGGATCCAGAATTACAAAGCTTCTCTGCTACCCACTAGCATGAGAAGAACCCAAGACCTTCCTGCTGCTCACCTGACCAACAAGCACATCCCCTATCCTCTTGATGAGAAAGTTCTTTTCACTTTTATCCACCAGGGACTCCTTCTTCCGCTCCAGGATTCTCTGAAAGAACTGGCTGTGGATGCTGATCAGTTCATCCAAGCAGGGGAAGAGCTTCTCCACCATCTGCTGCTCAAAGAGCAGATCTGTCATCATGCCCCTGCTGTACACGTCACTCATGATCTTGAGTGTGCGGATGTGATGTAACTCTGTCTGCATCAACTCTGCGAGAAGAGAGATGAAGGGTCTTTCAGAGATCACCAGCTAAGCTCGTAAGGTTAGCTTAGTGCCCGACTGAAACATTGAAGCTGAGCCAACAGCTGTCTTCCCCAAGCTAGCATATCACTGCTCTGCTATTGACCTAACCTGACCTCATCTTCTTATGACAGACCACTGAATTTGGACAGTCTTTTATGGTTTCTAAGTAAGTCTTTATTAGACTCCATCCCTTCCATTTACCGTGTTCCTGCTTCCTAGGAACGATTGCTGTCTCACCTTTCCAGTGTAGCTCAAGAACTGAGGTTTTTTTTTTTTTTTTTTTTTTTTTAAAGAAAACAGCTCTTTTTGGGACTGCTGTATAAGCAAGGATATAATAAACTGCTGACTGGAATGAGAGAGGAGCAGAATGGGGCTCCACAGGGCAAGCGGACACAGGACATGAACTCTATCACGTCACTCCACCTCAGTGCTTTTAATGAAAACCTCTATGATGCTGCATATTCAAAATTTATTTTTCACCAGGCAGTGGTGGCGCACGCCTTTAATCTCATCACTTGGGAGGCAGAGGCAGGTGGATTTCTGAGTTCGAGGCCAAGCCTGGTCTACAGAATGAGTTCCAGGACAGCCAGGGCTACACAGAGAAACCCTGTCTCGAAAAACCAAAAAAAAAAAGATTTATTTTTCATAGCTCAACAATCACCAATTAAACATGCTGGACAGTGCAACTCCTTTTCAAGTTCTCTCCCTGCAATAGAGAATGGTTTCTCTGCCTCTCGATAACCCTCAGTGGCATGCAAGCTGGACAGTGTAGACCAAATATAGGCAAAGCAATGAAGCAGCTCACCGTAAATCACTTCCTGCCGCTTGACCACATCTTTCTTCTGCTGTTTAAGGAACTTGCTGTCCACCGTCCGGCTCCATGACTCTGCTTCTAGCTGTTTAGAGTCACTTTCAAAGTCTCCCATCAGCTGTCCTTCATTCATGTCTGTACCTACTCCTCAAAATACAAAAAACAAAAACAGAAACAAAAACAAAAAAACAAACCAACCTCAGTATCTTGGGTTTCTGATCTCTAAAATTCTGGATTTTCCTGTAGGTGATGCGTGAGTTCATAAGACAAATTCTCTGTATTAGTGTAGAAGACCCTCAAAGAGAATACACCTGGTACTAGACAGGATCAGTATCAAGTTGGGGATGATAAACATCAGGAAAATCAAACAAGACTGAACAGGTCCTTTGTGACGTTGAGACTTGAAGTCCTGCTATCTTTACAAGCTGCAACATTTATCTGAGTAGGCTCACAACTGCACAGACACAGAACTGAATGTGTGCAGAGTCTAGGGGAAGAAAAGCGTAGGCACTGAAGTATGCTTACATTAGTATCAACGTTTCCTTCAGCGGACAGCCAACAACAGGACAGGTGTGACTGCCAACACATATGCTGTGTGAGGCTTCACAGGCAATTTAGAGACTCTTGTGGGGGTCAGGGAGAGCAGGCACTGTTATTTGGTAACAGAATGCTAGGAGATACACTGAATCTTTACAGACATTTAGTAATAAGGGGCAAAGTTTCCTCTTACCCTCATCAGTAAGGGATTCTGTTGACTCATTGACCTTGCAGATTTTATTCAGTGAGTCTGTTGAATGAGATAGAAATTTCCAGGTGTTTGACATGTTCTCATCATTGCCAACTCTAAAGACAAAAAGAAAGACACACTGTCAAATAGGTTCTGATAAACTGGCACACATTCTTACGTAAATCCCTAAAAAACTCTAAAATGACAGTTAGCTATAGGTTTTATAACTCAAGACAAATTATTCAGGTTAAGAGCAAAATGAAGAATTATTAAAAAGTTTAGAATCATTGCAAACTCAATCTTAGCACAACTTTTGAGGCTTAAAAGGTCCAGGGGATCCACTATCCTTTCCTAGCCTCCACAGGAACTAGACATGCACATGGAGCACAGACATGCTTTGTGGGCAAAAGACCCATAAAAATATTACATAATTACCTTCCCTCCTTTAAAAAAAAACCATGCTTTTCTTAAAAATTGGAGTGCTCGGGCTAGAGAGATGGCTCAGCAGTTAAGAGCACTGACTGCTCTTCCAGGAGTCCTGAGTTCAATTCCCAGTAACCACATGGTGGCTCACAACCATCTGTAATGGAATCTGATGCCCTCTTCTGGAGTGTCTGAAGACAGTGACAGTGTACTCACATACATAAAATAAATAATTCTTTAAAAAATTGTAACAGATGATATTCTTTATGTCTTTTCACCTCAACTCATAAGCTATCACAGTAGGTACCAAGTAAATGTTTATTCTATGACATATCAGCACATGAAACGCATTTGAACTTCAAATTTTCTTTAAAACTCTGTTTTAAATTCACAGTGTCAATAAATTTTGACAACATCACAACTTTGAAAAGAATACTTCTAGAGTTCATGAAAATAAAGGCAAAGAAGACTGTTTGAAATGTTTGTTTTGAGGAGACATCAGCTAACACAGAGGTGTCACAGCACAAACAAGAGCAGACTTTGTATCCAGTCAGAATCAGGAGATATTTAAGAGTTGTCAAGTACTACATTTTTGATGACACATACTTGATGAATGAGGGGACTTTAGCCTAACAGCAAACAGCATCCCAATCTGCCCTTTGCTAATAACCTGATAGTCAACGCTAAACAACCCATGGCCTCAGCAATGTTTGAAGAGGCCAGAAATGAAACTCAATGCAAATGAGCAAGAAGGAACCTAATTAGAGCTGATAGCCCAGAATTCACCACCATAAATTGACTTCAGAAGTAAGGACAGACAGCAGATTTAAAAAGAAGTACATCCAGACCTCATCTGGATACTACACAAGTGTGACATCTCAGAGTCAGTCAGTTTCTCTCTCTCTCTCTCTCTCTCTCTCTCTCTCTCTCTCTCTCTCTCTCAGTCAAATGAAGTGATTATTATGTTCTTGTCACTCAGATGTCAACGGTGAACTCTTTAAACCCACTTACCCAGTGATGTTTTGTATGGAGACACTTTTAGAGAGGGAGACACTCTGCTGGGACCGTCTGTTAGTAAACATTGGTGCAGCGGTGGCCTCATCAGCCAAGAGGACTGCAGACCTAGGGCGCTCCTTGGGCTGTGAAGCTGCAAGGGAAGAGAGGATATTAATTGAGCATCACTTTCCAAGTCCCAGAACCCTAGTGCTGACTTATCTCAGAGCAGCCACAAAGACATAAAATGCTTTAAGTACATTAGATCTTTCTGTGTAGCCTTGGCTGTTCTTGAACTCAGAGAATCCTCCAAGTGCTGGGATTAAAGACAAAGGCCACCACTTAGGTTGAAGCTCTGGAAACTCAACTCAGGTCCTCTGGAAGAGCAGCAAGTGCTCCTAATCACTGAGCCATCTCCTCAGCTTCTGCCCATTATTTGAAAGCATGCACTTTGATCAACGTCTTGAGTTTATGGATAGAGAAAAATTAATACCTGTCTAATATCATACAGTTATTGATTCTCATGATTTTCCTTAACATGATCAAAGAGGAAAGTGGAGCTCTATTCTAAAATGACTACAGTGGCATGTGAACACTAAATTAGTTTTCCTTGTTAAATGAGCTCCTGCCACAGATATAAGTTTTTGTATATGTTTATCCCTGGGAGGGTCAAGAGCTACGAAAAATAAGATATGGGGACTTGTGTAATTTTTACAACATTATAGGATATCTTTATTAAATAATAACACAATAATTAATTTCTAATTCAAATTCTATTTAGACACTAGAAGATGAGGAACAGGGTATGCTACAATATGACTGGTCCTTGATGCAGGGAGCACAAAGGGAGTGAAAGACGAGGGTTTCCTGTAGAACATGCTTAAGGGACATCTACAGCATATCCTAAGTGTTTCAGAAAGGTGGTCAGTGAGTAAATAAAATGTTAGAGGAAGAAACAGTAGCTCTTAAGACTACAGTAAGGATGCAGACAAGTTAGAAGGAAAACAGGATATTCTAACGGGAAGAGTCAAATAAATGAAGAGAAAAATAAACATGTGCAAAAAGGAGAAAGAGAAAGAAGCAAGTAGAGGGAGGAGACACACACACACACACACACACACACACACACACACACACACACACACACACACACACGAGCTAGCAATGAGAACCAGAATGCTATGCATAGCCCTAAATGTCCTAAAGATCAATTTGTACCTAAAGGTTATAGAAGATACATGCAATTTGAATGTACCACTCTGCTCCTATGTGTTTGCCCATGACAGTCCATGTTGGGATGTCTTTCTCAGTAGCTTCTCTAATTTTTTTTTTTTTTGAGTGTTCATTGCTGAACCTGTAGTCCACCATTTGGCTAGTCTGGAAGAGCTATCAAGCTCTGGTATCTGTATGTTTCTGCTCCTTAGACCTAGGATTACATACACATGCCACACAATCTGCACATGTATTGATTCTTCAGCTATATGCTGAAAGCACTGCTTTGGTAATGTATCTCACAGGTTCCCATGAACCCAACTCATAGGTAATTACTAGTGCATTGTTTATGGTAGTTGTTGGAAGTAATTAAAACACAATGTATGCACATGAAATATATCATGCAGCAGTCTGAAACAACAGCTTACAATACCTCTGAAAGTGACAGAGGGAAGAAATAATGTAAAAGTGTAAGTCATCATTTAATGTACAATGCCATAATTTAATGTATCAATGTACAAATCAATAGATTTTTTTCAAAGATATACATGACTATAGATATAGCAGATCAGAAGGCTATGCATTAAATATACTACACAGAAATAACTGTCAACCTAAAGGGAAATCTTGTTTTTTTATTTATTTTTTTATTTTTTGAGACAGGGTTTCTCTGTGTAGCCCTGGCTGTCCTGGAACTCACTCTGTAGATCAGGCTGGCCTCGAACTCAGAAATCCGCCTGCCTCTGCCTCCCAAGTGCTGGGATTAAAGGTGTGCGTCACCACCACCCGGCGGGAAATCTTATATAAGATGATAAACATTAGTTTTGGTTTGTTTTTAGATTTTAAAATTTTATTCTGTATGTATGTGTGTACACACATGTCACAGATTCTATGTGGAAGCCACAGGACAACCTGTAGGAGATGGTTTTCTCCTCTGCCATACAGGTTCTGGAGACTTTGCCAGGCTTGGAGGCAAACTCTTTTGTCTTCTCAGCTCTCGTATCCAACTTAAAATAGTGTTTTCAATTAAAAATTGTGTGTGTGTGTGTGTGTGTGAGACAACTTGTGGATGTTGGTTCTTTTCTGTTATGTCAGTCCTAGGGAATGAACTCAGCTAGTCAGGCTTGGAAGCAGATACCTTTACCTGCCTGAGTCACTTTCCTAGTCCCCCATACAGTTCTCTTTCTTTTTTAAAAAAGTGTGAATGACAGAATAGAATTTACTCAGTTTTGTGTAACATTTGAGAACCCCGAGAAAGAAAACAACAAAAGAATCATTTATATAATTTCATGGGCTATATTAAGTTTAACCAGTAAGATCTCATTTGAGTCATACTGCTGTGTGGTACTAAAATCAACCGTTTTCTCTGGTGCTGAAGAGGAGACTGAGTAGCACAGGAGTAACTTGCTCACACATATGAGCTCCAGTCCACCTCTCAGCTGACGCACACACTATGACAGATACCTTTAAGGAGGATTTGATGGTGTAATGCAGATTGTTGGTCATTGAATGTGGCAGGATAAATGGGTGACCTAATACACTACAAAGTAGGTATAGGATCTTGTTAGGTAGCTTAGGCTAGCCTCAACAATCCTGATTAAGAATGACAAGCAAGCAAAAGCATCAAGTATGGAACAAAATATCTGGGTACACTTCTAAGAGGCGTACTGAGCTACTTACACTTGTTTCTCATGATGACTGTGGGCAGCGATGATGTGTCGTGGGCCTGGAAGCTCCCTTTCGGCTGCTAGAAAGAAGAGAAGGTGAACATGTAGATCACACTGTAAACTCATCCTCCATCAAGTCTCCAGAAGCCTGGAGTAAAAAGAGAACATTGTGCTGGGCCATGGCCAGCCCCACTTGCCATCCTTTGGGCTCACCAAGCACTGCACATAAGTGTTTAGGTGTGTCCCCACCCTATCCCAGGAATGTTTTTTGGTCATTTGTGTCAGCATAGCATTCTTCCATTTCCAGATGATCTGAGTATTTTCTCTTTGCTACAGATACCAAAGCTGTGTACAGAGCCTTTTCTGGTTTGTAGAAATACCTGTTCATATCTCCACTGTACTGCCAGTCACTAAACAGAAACATCTGTGCCCTGTTCATTTGCTTCTTTGATGACTAGCACTTGTAAAGTGTTACATTCTTAGGTAGAATGCTAATTTTAGTTGAACTTCATGGGAGTGAGCACAAAAATACTTTGACAAATTACAAACCGAAGCATTTACTGTGAAACAAATCACTAAGAGGAAATAGATCACTTCTAACTGAAAATGAATGCTTCCATATAGATTATAATGATACACAAAAGAGATGCCATTCCCTGTGCGGTCATTGTTCTACAGAACCCCATGCATGCACAGTCTTATCAGAGAGTGACACCAGTGGACAGATGGTGAGTGACAGAAGCGGTAGGGAGATGCTAGAGCCAGTGGGCACCTGGTATGTAGTTCTCATTTCAACAGCAGCCACTGAACACCCACTGTTCTTTGCCATCCAGTCTTTCTAGTTTTAAGACTCTACTATGTACTGGACACTGTCCTAGGTATTCAGTCTACTGTACTAATCCTTCAAAGACTCCTGCCCTCCTGCTTATTTTCAAGTGAGGGTAAAGCACAAATCATTTCAAAAAGAAAGACAGAAAAATATAGTCCCAGAAGATTCTGTAACACTATGGGAAATGCAAAGAGAGCAGGGTGAGAGAGCTGGGTGACAGGCAGCAAGGTGAGCCGAGGGCTGTAGAGCTTCCAGTTTTGGAGGAGAAAAGAGAAATCGAATTGGTGTCATTTTCAAGTCTTTGCATAAACTAAAATCTTAAAGTACAGCACGAGTCAAAATATACACATCACTGAGCGGAGAAGACCCAGACACAGAAGTTAGCTGTTTTCCTACTAGTCCAGCATGGCTCAAAGTGAGGTCTGAGGATGACCGGTATCATTTGGGAATGCCTCAGTCCACTCCAGAATCAGAAACCCTTTTATGGGGAGGGGTTATAGCAGCAAATTTCTTTGAGTAAGATTCTTGAGATGCCTATAAACACTCAAGACTGAGACCACTGCACTAAGTAATGTGGTTACTGATGGGCATCCGTGTAGACATACCCGAGGTTCTCTGAAGAAGAAATACATTTCATGTGTGGTTGACAACAGTGACAGTCACACAGGCTACCCAAAAGGCAAGCTCTCATGCTCAGACGGCACCAATATTGGTACTTCCCATCCTTGCATTATATCATCTCTGCTATCTATTATGTACCTTTGGAGAAAAGATCAGGTAGGTTGGTTCTAATTGAAGGAGACCCTCCCCCTCTTCATCACATATCAAAAGCCTCTGATTTCCACCTGTTGCCTTCATGCTTCTAGATGGGGAAGCTAGAGATTCCAGTAGCAGAAGATATTTGCAGAGCTAGTTAAGACAATCACTTAAACAGAAACACAGAAAAATATTTAACATATGAAAGTTCTAAAAAAAAAATTCCATTTAAAAATTCTTTTGAGACAAGGTCTCACTGATAAATTGGCTAACATCAAACCAAGTGCTGGGATTATAAGATTGGGTCTCTAGCTCAGTATTTTCTTTATTCAGAGACTCAAATTCTTGAGTGTGCTAATCAAGAAGGTGACTGAACATTTTTATGAACAACTATGTTTAGATTAATTTGCTTTCAAATTTGTTATCAAATGATTAAAACAAACAAACAAACAAACAAACAAACAAACAAACCCTACTACAATCTAAATTCTAATGTGGGGATTTTGCATTCTTGCTTTGCTTTTTTGAGACAGGGTTTCTCTGTGTAGCCCTGGCTGTCCTGGAACTTACTCTGTAGACCAGGCTGACCTTGCCTGCCTCTGTTTCCCAAGTGCTGAGATTAAAAGTGAGCACCACGATGGCCAACTGATTTTGGTATTTTTAAATCATTGGATTTTGAGTATTCTAAAAGCTGGAATATCTTACCTTCATCTTGACCTTTGCACAGGAGGCTAGATTTTCTCTGCAGCCTTTGTGGACAAAGGCACCACAACCTGGAAAGGAAGCATAACGGAAGGTCACAGCAAGAAAACTAATAGGTCCTGGATTTTGATACTTCACTACTGCTGCAAGGAGGACATGGACACACACACACACACACACACACACACACACACACACACACACACA
>JADRCG010010506.1:772475-860059 GCA_019844195.1 Rhabdomys dilectus
CACACACACACACACACACACACACACACACACACACACACACACACTACACAGTACTACCAGCACATTTTACAATTCTTTATTAGAAAGCAGATATGTTTGTGAATAACCAAAAGAGTCAGCAATTCATTAGACAGGAAGCCTGAGGGGCTATCAAAACTAAAATTCAAATGTCTTCCATCAAGATATATCTACAGGGCCCAGAAAACCTTGAGCTGAACTAACCTGTAAATCTCCTCTCTCAGGAGCAGGTATCACAATGACCAGCAAAGTATGATAATCCTAAGGGTACCCAGTGCCACACAAACCGTAAGAGTAACCACGAGTTCACATTTGGACTTAGGACCCACTCACCAAGATAAAAACCTAGCCAACTATGGTGAAGCCATGGATCTGGGGGAGAGTCTACAACCACCAGTTACTTCAATAAAACCAGCAAAATCCTTAACTATGTTCTAAATATTTGTCTTCACACTGATAGATAAGTGTAGTCCTTACCCCTCATCAAGAAAGCCCCTCTTTGTAAGAGATAAAGGTCATTACAGAAAACTATAACCAATCAAAATACAGAGTTGTGGAGCTCAATTCTAATGGATACATTTATAAAACAACTCCCATACCTAAGGCAAAGGCACATTGCCCAGGATGGGTGAAAGATTCTAATAGTCTGAAGATCAGAGAATTTGCCAGAGACTGTGTCTCCTAGGATATCAGAAGATATACCCATAAAAATCTCACCAACGTGACTTCCTAGACATGTGTTGAACAAGGACAACAACAGACAAGCTAATGTGGACAGGGAAAGACCATGGAGGATTCCTGGTTAACCAATACCTGTCTACTGGTCAACCATGAAAGCATATATACAATAATATTACTGAGCAGGCATGCAGGCATATCTTTAAGAACAATTATTGAGAAAAGAGGCCATGGATTTGAAAAAGGAAGGGTATGTGAAAGAGGAGGTTGAAAAGGGAAGAAGAAAATGACATAATAATGACATATAGTTTCAAACGATGAAAGAAATAATAAAAAATGTTATGTTTAAATTATAAGAAAATTTATCAAGACGCTAAAAGGAGCTGTTAAATTTTCAGGACAGAGACCTGAAGATCTACCAGCTTATGTCTTTCTTGAGGTCTCAAATATCCTGAGCTTTTGTACCCAACTCCCCGAGTGAGAAGCCATGTAATAAAGGTAACTATAACTCTCCCAAACCACCCGTGGGAACCCTGACTCAGGATAGTATGGGAGATTTCCTGAGACAAACCAGATTCAAATTTACCAATGACACATTTTATCTCAAAGTATTTTTAGTTTTCCATTCCTGTGGCCTACAAGGGCCACTGATGTAAACCATGCACTCTGTGCCTCAGAAAGGTCATCAGCTCTTCCTGCTGCAATGAAGTCATAAAAACATGTTGTGCCAAGAGGCCAGAGGCAAAGCACAAACAAGCCAAAGTCTGTCTTTGGGGACAGCTGAAGAGGCGTGTGTCTCCTGGGAAAGGCTTACTCAGGAAATCAGACAGCATTTCACTAGGTACGGCTGCTTCGGGGGGGGGGGGGGTAGCACAAACCTGGTTCTAGCCAACAAGGTTAAGATGCTCTTGGACTTGGAGGCTCGGACTTACAGACTGTGGGTTAAGAGGAACTTGCTGCTATGAAGGAGACTGCCAGATAGCTAGATCCTGAAGGCCTTCCCCATTTCTTCTGCAGCAGTTGTTTCTGCAATGTCTGCCTGGGTCACGGGTCTCTTCCTAAACACTAGCAGTCCCACAGCACTGGGGCTTTGTGAGGTTTTTCTCCTGATGTGAGAGTACTGTACTCTGTAGTGCAGTACCGGGATCACGATTGTCCAAACGTCTGTGTATGTGCAGATCCACAGCCCATTTGTCTAGGCCAAATACCCTGACATAATCTTCATGACTATATTTGAAAGTTACGGCGTCAACTTATTAATACAAAAGAGAAGAGGATACACAGCAGGCAAACCAACTTTTAGACCTAATTCTGATTACCACCATGAGACTAGAGTAAGTTCCTTCTCCTCAAATCTTGGTTTCCATACCTACAAAACAAAGCCCCACATTCCTCATTTTAAGTTCTGTGAAGATATGGCAACGAAGAAACTTATCATCTAAAATTGATACAATTATTTGGAAAGTCATTTAACAACAGCTAATGAGGCTCAGTGTATGCCAATTTTATGAATTGGCACTGAGTCTAGAGCCATACACAAGGACCCAAGGATGCCCTGTGGCACTGTCTGAGACAAAGTGAAAATAACTTTATATCCCAAGACGCAGAACAGCTTGAATGTGTAAGAAGGTACCACACACGAGCTAAATGCCAGCATCTACATCTATGTGCTCAGTATTTCAATTCTCCACAATAGAACACTGGGGAGAATAAAGCAAATGCAAGGTGAGATGCGCAACAACAGTAAACAAACCATTACTATCAAATTTTGTTCATACGAGGGAATCATAAGCCACAGATTACATGAATGCTTATTTGGAGGAAAGAAGAAAGACTGGCACAGAGAAAAAAATTCAATTTTAACTGTGATGGTGTATTTCTTTAAAAATGAAGGATAAAGTACTGTGTCAAAACATTACACAAACATTTCCTTCCTCTACTGTGGTGAAGGTCCAATCTAGAGCCTCATTCAGTCTAGGCAAGCACTCTACCGCTTAGGTGTGTTTCTACACTTTAAGTCAGGGGTCCGACAAGTTCCTATTGCTATTACATTGTCCATGTATAATATCTGTGTCAATAGCTATTCCATAAAAACAACAGTGCATCAAACTTTATTACTCCCCAAAGCTCCTTAGATTCCCTTATCCTTTGAAAATAGTAATTTGCCACATTTGCAACACATTATATGAAAAACTAATTTCAGTATCACAGTTACAAAATGCATCCTTTCATTTTACTCTGACTCTGTCATACCCCAGGCATCAATGGGTGGGCAATAAGAGAGGATACTGGTTTGAGAACTTGGCACTAATTCTGGTCTGTAAATGTGACAAACCAAAACAGTTCTGACCAAAACCGTTTCCAAGCTGGGCCCCCTCTGTTCCTTTCCACCTAGATCCAACAACTCTCAGAAGGTTAAGTGCTACTGGGGGTGAGGGGGGGGGGTAGGCACTGTTACTTTTGAACAGACTTTGGCAATTCTCAGGTTCTTGGGCCACTGTTTGAGATCTAAGAACAATTCTACTTCATGAGATACAAACGTGGAAATAACATCTTGAATGTGCTTCCAGCAGAACTTTTCTCAGAAATTTATGTTTTTAGTTAACTGTCTTCAAACCCACAATCTAGCTGAAATTTTTATTATGTCCAGGATTACAGCCATAAGTCGAAGTGATAAACAGTTCACATGGCTATCTCTTTACCACCAAGCAGCCCTGGACTCAACACATAGGACAGTTTTAGTGCTAGGTGTGAGTGAATTAGAAACAGCTAGCTCCGGGGACACCAGCCAGAGTCATGGAATTTAAAACTGTATCATCTGTTTTCAAACAGACAATTAAAAACACAAGACGTGAAGGTAAGTACACTGCCACAAACCATACCACGTTGTTAGGAAGGCCAAAGAAAATCTATCTGGGCTCTCCTGAGAAGCTGGAACCCACACTTGGCTGTAGATTGCCCTTTGCCTAAGTTCTTTTCTCTCTCAATGGCTGTGCTTAAATCTACACTAAACCTTTTCTTTTTCTTTCTTCTTTTTAAATGAACCTCAACATCTATTAAATGTTCATAACAAAGAAAAAGCTGATTTGGTCTTCTTTATATTGAAAACAGTGACTAAGAGCAGTATTGGGATGATTTTATTATTTCAAAAATTCTTCAAAAAGTCACAAAGTACAGTGGTTCATAGGCATAGAGCTGACCTTTGATCACCTCTCTCTCTCTCTCTCTCTCTCTCTCTCTCTCTCTCTCTCTCTCTCTCTCTTTGGGTTTTCGAGACAGGGTTTCTCTGTATAGACCCGGCTGTCCTGGAACTCACTCTGTAAACCATGCTGGCCTCAAACTCAGAAATCAGGCGAATTTCTCCCAAGTCTTGGGATTAAAGGCATGTGCCACCACTGCCCAGCAACATTTATATGAAATTAAAAGCCAATAGCTCAGTCTGCATCTACCCATCCCCTCCTCCCTCCCTCCCTCCCCTTTACATGGGAACATCTAACAAAAGAAAATGAAACAAATTTGTATGCCTGGGAATGATTTTTTTTTTTTGTCATATCATTCATGATAGATCTCTGGGGAAACATTACATACTATGCATTTTTTTTTCAGCAGGAAAACTGTCATATGCAGCCAGACTTTTGAAGTAAGAAATATTAAAGTACTTCAGTGCACTGTTTTGTCTACTAGCAGCAAAAATCTATGTGGAAAAAAAATTTGATCCTTTTAAAGGACACATGGCCTTTAAGAACAAATAGAAACATTTTCCTCCTATGGGAAAATGGAAAACTAATTCTAACAACAAGAAAAGAAACACCCCCAGAAACGAGGCCAAACCAACCAACCACACAAAATTCAACCAACCCATGGAACTACCAGCAACTCAGAAACACATGTTCCAGAATTTTTTCTGCAACTTCTTGTTTAAAATCACTGGGGACTTTCAGGCGCTGTCTGGTCTGGACTGATAGTACTTGTATGCAAAAACCATGTGAGATGTTCTTAGTAGCCAGTGTTAATAACCACAATGCTGATGTTCAGAATGAGAGGAAAGCCACAGAAACGAGCTAAGCCACTTTGGCTAAATGTTCCTAACAGCAGTTTTATAAGAACACTGGTAAACAGAGTGAAACAAAGTGTTCTTGTTGATCAAGAATGGATTTTATTGTTCAAACACTTTATTTACCTTCTTTAGGCAATTGTTTGTGTTTACTATCTCACAGAAGTAACCGATTGGTTCTAAATGCAGAAACCATCCACTTACTGTGCTGTTACTTCTGAGGAAATCCAAAGAAAAACCCAACCATCATGCGGGTCTAACTAATGTTTCCTACTTAGGATCCAGTCAGTCTTAGTAGACAGAAATAACTCACCACAAAAGTACCCAGAAGATGCCAACACAACAGAATACAAACCAACAATAGTCTCAATGTCATTTTACATCTGTTAAATGCAAACAAAATGAAACCACTGGCAAGATTCAAAACTTTGAATGTAACAAATTCTTTAATCTGTAGGACTCCACTGAGCTTTCCACAAAATAAAATATTTATGGCAGCCAGAGAGAACAGTTGATTATTCACAGATAGCTTTACATGGTGTAGAATGAAGAACTGCAAAGACATTTATTTCTCCACTAACCCTAAACCAGGAGTACAGTTTGGATTAAGGGAAAAAAAAATCCTCCTAAGGTTTCTGCTCAACTCATTTACTTTGAAACATTTCTGAGCAGAGGTTTAGGCTTTCTGTTAAGCATAGAAGTAGGCTGCTGAGGGCACACAGCTGTGCTACAGCTCGCTGTTTTTTGTGGCCATTATCATTAACACTTTTGTGTTACTACTCCACAGTAAACTGCACATAAAGTTGTTGTTGATCAAGAAAGGATCTTTCTTCAAGCCATTGTTTTGTGTTCTGACAGACTGGTCCACGGTAATCTTGTGGTCTCAGTGATGACGACTTTACTGAAAAGTCCATCCTGTCAAACTATTAGTATTTGTAAGTAGATAGATACACAAATGTGCAGATGACAGGAGTAAGTCACTACAAACGATCATAATACATCTCTGTCATGTCCTACATTTGATCCTTCTAAGTCATAAGTCAGAGCCTGAGAGAACAGCTCTCTGGTTATGAAGTTCTATCCAGTGGTCAGAAAAATGGGTTTTTATTAAACAAAAAGAAAAGCTGTTGTCTTCAAAAAGCACAGTGGTTTCCCAGGAGGTAGGTGACTAACTGCAGGGATGCTACATTTCCTGAGAATCCTGGGAAGATCCTGAATATGAGTGGGGGTGAAGGGAAAAGACAAAGGATTCTAAATCCCTGGATTACTCATATTTCCCGCTTTCTGCAAAGATAATAGATACCACTTTTAATAGATAATAATACCACTTTTCCCCCCCCAAAGAAGCAAGCTGCACATGGGTAAACACAAACCTTACTGCTACCATTAAATGATTAAAGTCTTCTACTACTATGGTGGGTCATTGTGTGTGTGTGTGTGTGTGGGGCAGTTTTATGTAATGATAAAAATAGTACCTACAAACAGCCTTGACCAGAAATGTGTCACAGAATTTTGAGTTATATATGTTATATATTTTATATATAACATGCTATTTATAGGCATTACTATATATTTATATATATATATATGTGAAAGACTATATATGGATATATAATTATATATTGTATATTTTGATAATAGATAAATTTAAAATATCTGTGGAAATTTCTAAATGATCTTTGTTGAATGTGTGTGTGTAAGATGGAGGAGGGATGGGAAGTGAAGGGAAAGAAGGGAGGGAGGAAGAGGGAGAGAACACAAGTGAGCTACCTTGTTTGAGATAGGGGCTCTTTATGTTTGCCATTGTTCACAAGCTTCTGGGGATCCTCCTGCTTCCTCTTATTTCCCATAATCCCTTGGATGATAGGTACATGATATTGCACCTAAATTTATAAGGGCTCCCAGGATTCAAATCACATCTTCACAGCAGTGTGACAACTGTTTTTCTCAAAAGAGCCAATTCCTCTGCCCTTGTTCTATTTCCAAACATTTAAAAATTACAGCTAAACATTTTTTTTTCTGTGTACGTTATGGCATGCATGTGTGTGAAGGGCAGAAGACAATCTCTTTCTATCATGTGGATCTCTGAGGATCCAACCCAGAGGTCAACAGGTATTGTGATCTAGTGAGCCCTTGTGTTTCTGTTACAAAATCTTGCTATGTAGCCCCGTTTGGCCTTAAGCCTTATGGTACTCTATGTGCCTCAACCCTCTGTGCCGGGACTTCAGGCACACACCACCACGCTCCACTGTCATCACTTTTAGGATTAACTTCTAAGGCTGGCAATACGCTTCAGTGGTAAAGTGCTTTCCTAGCAAACAGGAGGCTCGAGGTTCAATTCCCAGCACCAAAATACTAGTCCCACCACCACTAGAGACTGGCAAGCATATAATCAGCGAGCTAAATACAAAAAGCTTTTTGGGAACCATAAACATTTCCTAGAAAACAGAAAAGCTAATTTTTTCCTTTGTAGGCAAACATAAATCTAAATATGCTGAGGATACAGACATTTGGAATCTCTGAAAATTCTCCACAATGGTCCTTCAAATGAAACTTTATGTCTGCTCTATTGTTTAACCTTGTACTTCCACTACAGAGGCTATTCATTTAGCCACTTAGTCATTTCTCTCTTGCTTGTGTATCTACTAATTGCTCCTAAGACTGGTTTGCTTCCATCTGTGGCATCTATGGTTTTGCTTTTGTTTTTAAGTTGTATTGCTTGACTTCACAGGACACCCACCTCCCCGTTCCCCTCTCTGGGGGAGTCTCTGGGTATGCTACTTTGCCCACAGAGTAGTTCTATATTTTGCTTCAGTTGGGGATATTCGTGGTTTCACTATTCCTAAATGGGGTTTCACAAAACATCCTGTACAATGCTTAGCTCATGAGTTACAGTCCGTAGAATGGTAGAAACCTGAATCCCAGACTTATGTACAGTAGGGTTCCAATCAGAGTCCTGGCGAGATTGACAGGTTGCTGCTTCAGAAGGTCATAAAATGCAATGTTTCTATATCTAAAGCCTTTAAAACTTTTGGCTCTACTCAGGTGTCTTAACTTCCAGCTTTTATTATATATGCTTTTCTTATAAGATGTTTATTTATTTATTTCTTTTTTTCTGAGATAGTGTCTCATGATGTAGCTCCGGCTGTTCTGGAACTTGCTGTGTAGACCAGGCTGGTTTTGAACTTACAGAAATTCACCTGCCTCTGCCTGTTTATTGTCAACTTGAGTGTACTAAAAAAAAAAAGATGCATTGCTTGTCTCTATATGGACATTTTCACAATGTTACTAAGCAGGGAGGCTTCCCATAAATGTGAATGGCACGCTCCCACAGGCTGGGGACTCAGGTAAAACAAGAAGGAGAACCGGTGGCCAGTGTAGGCATTATTTCCCAGTCTCCTTGGCACTATGATGTGACCTGCTCTGCTGTGACACGCCCTTCCTAAGAAGATGAACTGGAACTGAGTCAGAATATATAACTTTGCCTTTCACGTCGTTTCCCTCAGGTATTTGTCAGGAGATGAAAGTCTAATAAAAAAGTACTTGCTATGAAGAAGTAGGGTCAGATCTGTGGCTAACCTGACCATGAAGAAACTTTTCTGAATTGGTTTGTGAGCATTTCAAAAAGCCCCATAGAGGTCCTAGGTACTTGAGCCATAACTTAGCCAGTGAGTCTGTTGTGAGTGCAAATGCCCAGAACTTGTATGTTAAGCAAGCCCTGGACTTATGAGGCTAAATTTGAAAGTGATAGACTAAAAATTTTAGTGGAGAAAATTTTGCAGCAGCCCAGCATTCAGGTTGTGGCTTACAGATAGTGCGCTCTCTCTCTCTCTCTCTCTCTCTCTCTCTCTCTCTCTCTCTCTCTCTCTCTCCCTTCCCCCTCCCTCTCTCTCTCCCTCCCTCTCTCTCTCTCTTCCTTCCCCCCTCTCCCCCTTCCCCTCCCCCTCTCCTCCCTCTCTGAGAATTGTAAGCAAAAAAGTATAGAAGAAAGTTTTGAAGTATGTGCAAAATTGGAGCCAAGGAAACAGGAGCTGCTGATGACAACATAGCCACCAAAAAGAAGTCAAGTACACTGAAGAAATAGGAAAGATCCTGAGGACATCTCAGGACTCAGGAACTGACTGGATCTCCCTAAGGTATGAAGGTTTTTTTTCTTTAAAATCAATCAATCAATCAATCAATCAATCAATCAATAAATCATATGAGTGTGCATACAGTGCTTGAAGAATCCAGAAGGAATCAAATGTCTTGAAACTGGCATCACAGGAAGCTGTGAGCAGCCAGTGCTGCTAGGAATGGAACTAGGATCCCATGGAATAGCAACCAGTGCAATTAACTACTGAGCCATCTCTTCAGTTCTGGGTGCAGAAGTTTTAATTCACTTGAAAATGCTGTTTTGAGCAGGCAGTGGTGGTGCACACCTTTAATCCCAGCACTTGGGAGGCAGAGGCAGGTGAATTTCTGAGTTCAAGGCCAGTCTGGTCTATAGAGTAAGTTCCAGGACAGCCAGGGCTATACAGAGAAACCCTGCCTTGAAAAATCAAAACCAAAAAAGAAAATAAAAAAGAAAATGCTGTTTTGAGAAGAGAACTCCAGGGCTACCTGCTAGGAAGTACTTGAAAGGCTGACTTTAGGGAAACTGTCCCAAAGCAAGCAAGACCATACTCAAGAGGACCAAGATTAATCCTGTAACTACATGGCAAGCATCCGAGGCACAGGTAGCACTGACACACTGTTAGGGAAGTGTTTCCTCAGGTGTATTCTGAGACCACTACACCCATGTTTCAGGGGAACCTGGCTACTGCCTGAGCTTGTGGTGGTCCTTGACTTTATTCACACAGTGCTGGTTTTGTAGATAGGCAGACAGTTACAAAATCATAGGCCTTCTACCCTGACTTCAAAGGAAGGAACAGAGACTCAGCAACATATAGCAGAGTTGGTACCCTTGAAGGAAGCCCTGCAAAGGGCAATGCATTAAAATATGGAGGTAAAGCAAAAGATGTAATGAAAACCCTAGAATATGGGATGTCTACCAAGGTACAGTTAATTAGTGAAGTCTTCCCTAAGGAGAGGATCGTAGAAACTGCAAACAGTAATGCTATAAACGGCAGGGTGCTCAAGACCTCTGGGGTCCCCATCATACCATTATGTGCTTCAGGTGGTGGATAATAGCTATATGATTTAACATCTGCCATGTTGGGTATGGATCTTGGTTCGGTCCAATTCCATGTTATTCTGCTGTACCCCTTTCTCTGTATGGGAATGTATACTTTGTGCCATTGTATATTTCCAATATCCAATTTATTTTTTAATTTTATAGGAGCTCATAGCTAAGGGTTTGCTTTGAGTCTCTGAAGAAACTTAGAACTTCTGAACAACACTGTTAAGATTTCAGGGATTGTATATATTTTGCTTTATTAGCTGGCCATGAAATGAACCTTTAGGGACCAGGTATGGAATATTATGACGTAAGGAGATATGTTTGGGTATCAATTTGATAAAGGCGAGACTTGAAATAGTTAATGTTGTCAACTTAGGGGCTTGAAGAAACACACTTTTGAGTGAGTCAAAAAGATGAGCTACAGGGAATCTGGGGTGATTCACCCTGAATGTGGATAACACCACCTATAGAGTAGGGCCCAGGTCAAAGGAGAAAAAGGAAAAAGCCAGGCAGCAGAAGCATTATCTATGCTTAATAGACACCATGTGACCTATTCTGCTTTACCATGCCCAGTCTATGTAATGGATAGAAACTACTAAAACCATGAACTAAAATAAATCTTCCCTGCCTTAAGTTGTTTGGCACTGATATCCGATCATAGCAAGAAAAAAAATTCACATTAATAAAATGTGTCTGCAAGTGTATATATAGTTTTTCCAGCGTTTTCATATTTTATAGCAGAAAGTAGTTCAGTCTGCTTTACAAATGAAATTCCTTAACTATCAATCTGATACTAGCAGTCAAGAGTTATGGCCTTAATTAACAGAGACCCTAAACTGAAGAGACTAAGTGACTGTGGAATGCTCAGCCCTAAACTGACATTTACATATCATAGCCCTTTCCACAAGGCTCAGGGATGTTCCCCAAAGAGAAAGTGTAGAAAGGGTAGTAGAAAGAGGTGGTAGAAATCCTCTAGGAAACGGTGTTTTCTGGATACTTGCACACATAACTCAAAGTGATTCGAACATTATGCACAAGACCTGTGAAGTCCAAGCCAGACAAAATCCTATCACAGAAGGACTAAGATGGGCATGGAATCTCACCACTAGCTCAGAAGCTATTGGCATGTGATAACCCCTGCAAGAGAAAGAACCAGTTTTCTTGAATGATATGACCCCCCTGGTAGGTGGACATGTTCAGACTAGTTGGGCAACACAAATTGGATTAGATTGTGGCAGGAAGAAATCTCCAAGTTTGATGGTAAGGGATGGGTAGATGGCTAAGGAAAGAGTTGGGGATATGTGAATATATTAAAAATACATTGCATTAACTTTCTAATTTCAGAAAACTGAATTATTTCGAGTAATGGATTACCTTGGATACAAACAAAGGACTGGAAACAAGATACCATGGTATATTGTGCGAGGCTTACCACTGTCTCATCTGCATGCGCTGCAGGTCTAACATGAGACAAGTCACCACAGCCTCCCAGTTGTGCTGGGCTTAGAGTGGCTGACTTCCGGTTTTCTCACCTCTAAATAAAGCAGCTTTTTGGTTTTAGCTTGGTGTGCTTTACAAATAATTACTTTCTATGTGTACAATGATACAATTTTGAGAAATACTGCCTTAGAAATATATTTGCAAGTTATAGTATATATGTTTGATTTGGCCTGTTGCTTGATCTTGCAGTCTATGAGCCATCGATGGCTTTTGTATTTTAGAAGGTTGACAAAGAACTGACCCCATAGGAAAGCCAGCAGTCTCAATTAACCCAGACTCCAGGGAGCTCCCAGACTGAGCCACCTACCAGGAGCATACACGGGCTGGTCCAAGGCCCCCGACACATATATAGCCTAGTCTGGCCTCTGTAGGAGATGTGCTTAATCCTCAAAAGACTTGGGGTCCCAGGAGAGGGGGAGGTTGGGGAAGGGGACCCTCTTGGAGGCAAGGGGGAGGAAGAATGGAATAAGTAACTGTGGGAGTGGGGACCAGAATGTAAATAAAATAATTTAAAAAAAAGAAAAAGAATTGAAAAGATGAATATGACATGCCATGCAAAAGTTTAAATATCAGCATCTGTAAATGAAAATTTCCTGGAATGAAGTCTTTTTGTTGATATATCTATGGCTGCTTTTGTGTTACAATTGTAGATGAAGTAGCTGTGACACAGACACCGGTTATCTAAGTCCTATACTAGAAACAGAGAGCATATGTGCACATGCAGACACTCATCTGGTAGCCATCATGATTTAATACTGGCAAGGAGCTGGATCATATTCCAAAAGACCAGATTTAAAAATAAACGCACAAGGGCTGGGAAACAGCTTAGAAGTAAGACTGCTTTTTTATACTAGGCCCTGAGTTTGAATCTCTTAACTGCATGTGCATGTATGCATGCATGCATTTGTATGTGAGGGGCAGGCAAGCATAAAAGTAAGTGTGTAGGATCTGACAAAGGATCTGAGAGCTTTAAGGTTCAAGACTTTGTATGCTTTGATTTGCCAGATTTCTTGCAATATGAGGTGGTTTATAAGCGTAGAATCTGAAACTAGAGATGTTTGAATAAAAAAATACAGATTGCATGTTACATAATTAAAGTTCGAAGAAAAACAACCACAAGTTACTTCTCCACACAAATGAGGAACAGATCAGGGGTGGGATGCACAGGAAACTAGAAACAAACTAGCTTTCACGAGGCAAGACATCCTCATTGGACAGAAGGAAGAAGCATGTCTCTTACTTGCACATGTGTAGGCGTCCTTGTTGGTGAAAGGCCTCATGCACTGGCTGCAGTTGATGGGACCCACAATAGGAATGGGGCTGAAAATGTGCCCGTTTAGAGTCTTTTTATCTTTTTCCTTCTCTTTAGATTCTTTCTCTTTCTCCTTAATTTTATCCTTTTCCTTTTCCTGCCAAAGAAAAGAATCAACCGTTAACTGAGCACTGGAAGAAAGGCCTTCCCCTTACCTGGACACACAGACGGCAAGTGGTCAAGGGAGGGTGGTGGCTACTGTGGATAGAAATGAGGAACAATGGCCGGGCAACATTTTATCAATTTTCAAACATTCAAGACCCCATTTGAAACACTTATGAGTTCTGAGCCATCAGGAGCTGTTTACATTAACAGGGCAGAGCCTACAAAGGAAGGGCTTTCCTCAGTAAGGTGTAGCATAGTCCACACCTTAGGACTTAGCATAGTCCACACACATAGGGCGCACTGAATTTAGGAGCAGTTTAGAAGGGGAGCAGAAGGAAAAATGGTAGCAATTCTGGGTCAGCTTGAAGGAGAAAAACAATGTCATACAGTTTAAAAAGTTCTGTGAGGTTCCTCTCTAAGTTTTACAAACTACATGTATGTCCCCAAGGAATGATGACATTTTCTTCCTTACTCTAATCAGAACTATTAAATAACCCCACATACACTGTTTTTTCCCCCTAATTAGAACTCAGTAGGTTAGCAGATATTAATTTTGGTTCAGTGTTCAAATGGTGACAGGCAGTGAGAGGCAGGTAGAGAACTGCACAGAGGTTAACAATAAAGGCAGTTCTAAGTACTACTCATGTTGGGACTGTGATGAAATTATTTCTCTGAGCCCTAGTCATTTCACTTGCAAATGGGAGAGGTACCCATTTATAGTTCTGTTTTTGTTTGTAATAAGAAGTAACACAGTCGGGCAGTGGTGGTGCACGCCTTAAATCCCAGCACTTGGGAGGCAGAGGGAGGCAGATTTCTGAGTTCGAGGCCAACCTGGTCTACGGAGTTGAGTTCCAGAACAGCCAGGGCTACACAGAGAAACCCTGTCTCGAAAAACCAAAAAAAAAAAGGAAAGAAAAGGAAAACACAGAAAGCCTAGCACATGCTAAGTAACATTTAATACATCATAGTAATTATTTATACCTGAATGAAAATGAGTGTCATCAGTATATTAACTCTCCTAACGCAACACAAAAGCACAATCTTTTATAGTGAAAGAAAGGATATTTTGACTTGTGGCAGGAGACAACAACCCAGGAGCGGTAACAAGGATGCCGGTGTAAAGCTTGGAAAAAGAGAAGTACAGAAAGACAAGAGGCCTTGCCAGGAACCTTCCCCAGACCTCCTTCCGTGTCTCTTTAAGCTGATCACTACAGCACCCATTTCCTCTCAAAAGACTGGGCACCTAAGGTAGAGAATTCCCAAGAGTAATGAAATAATTCTCTTACAAACTAATTCATGAAGTGCTACAATTCATAGAGGTGACTTTTACCTACAGTTATATACTGGGACTATAATCTACGAAAAATACCCAAGCTTCTCAGAGTGAGTGACCATGACGATCACTAACCATGTGACTCATCAATGCTACCTGCAGAGGTCACCTACATAGACTCAGTGGGCAGGTGGGCATCATGCTTCCCACTCTGCCACAGGGAGGATAATGCATGACATTTAAAATAATGAATAGTTACTAAGTGCCAGGCTCTGAAATAAGCAACTTACATGTATTTTCTTAGGACAGGGCACTGTTCTAATTACCTCCATTTTATATTTGAAGAGACTGAGGCTTAGAGATGTCTAATAATATAGTTTGGAGCACAGAGCGGGAACTATTTAAACTGGAATTGATGTAGTTTGGGCTCACTAAGGCTCAGCTCTCATTCACCACACTTACTGTAAAGGGTTGGCAATGTTCCTTGAGTTGTAAAGGGTCACAAAGCAATGCTCAGTACCAAACAGGAACTCAAACTGTCTGATTTTCTAAAGCTCAGAACCCACCCAATATATGAAATGGGCTATTTGTAAAATCTATGATTCAAGTGAAACTCTCCCTTAACAGAATACATGGAGCACACTCCCCAAAGCCAAACCGATGCATCTTAAACACTATTAAAAAAAAAAAAGCCCAAACAGACAGGATGGGGGAAAACCACTTTACAAAACAGGAAACTCTTCTGAACAAAAATTAGTAACTGCTAAAGTGCATAGAGCCCGAATTACCACACCTTGAGCACATCCTTTTTAATTAATTTTTTGCTGCAGATTTCTCTGAGTAAATTACTGTTAAAACCTTTCTTTCTTTCTTTCTTTCTTTCTTTCTTTCTTTCTTTCTTTCTTTCTCTCTTTCCTTTCTTTCTTGGGGAGGGAGGCTTGAAGGTTTAGAGCATACACCAATGGTTACAAAAAAAAAAAAATTCAAACAGCACAACTCTCGGGCAGCTAGATTAGCCTCTGATGAACTGTAATGTTCTTCAGATCTCAATAATGCATTTTCTCATCCTTTACAGTAATCCAGAGGAGTTCCTCCAAGGACAAAAACAAAACAACGAACTACACATTCCCCCCCTCCCCCCATTGTAACTCAGTGCTTTGAAGAAGTCTGGCTCTTACCTGCCCATGTTTTATTCCTGTGAATCTCACTGTTATGAGAGGAACTTCAGGAAGCCGACCCCATTTTACCGACATGATTTGACCCCCATGCCAGGAAATGTTCTCTCACAGGAGATGCTCATGCCGGCAGGCAGACAGCTCAGAGCTACCATTAGCAAAACGGTAAGAGGAAGCCAGGGACTGGTTGAGAAAGGGCATAAGGGGAGGGCTGGGGCTGCTAGCTTGCTTGAGACAGTCTTAACTATTTGAATGCTGCTGGTAAAGCTAACCACTCTACCCCGAAGAACACAGGAAATGAGAGAAAACTGAAGTAACTCTAAAACACATGTGTGGACAGCATTTGCATTACAGTATGGGAAATACGGCAAGGGTTGAGACCACACATAATACTGGAAGTTAAAAAGCACATCCACTAAAAAACATATTCCTAATTGCATATAAAGCAATGTTTTATAAGAAAATATTTTAGCAAAGTTGCTAATGGTAAAATGGTGACTGGTTATTATTCTTAAATTTAATATGTCTATATTTAACTATTGCTAACATGCTTTAAATATATTGTGGAAAAAGAATCTAAGGACATTTAACAATGGAGGAGATTGGTCACAATAATACTAGGGTGCTATGCAAGAAAATCAATTTTCACTTTCCTAAACCTATCCTTTTAGAAGTTAGGGTACTCCATGTGCATGAAAACCTAATGTGATTAGGCAACTTGGAAAGTTCTTCATATACAAGGCACAGAAACTAGGAACTGGGCCTGAATGGCTCACTATAAAGTTAACTAGTGTATCCCTTTGGTCTAAAACGTGTCTTGTGTCTTCAAGCCGTCCTTGTAAAAATGAGAACTTAATAGAAAAAGAAAAAACCAATCAGTGGCGTGAAGACCGTTCTCTTTATGAAGGCAAGCAGTACATATGTATCCAAGGGTCTTAATATGTGCATAATATGCACAAAATTTACTCAGCAGAAAACAGTACTACTGCTCAAAGACAACACAACAAAAGAGAAACTGCCCATCTTCCTCTTACGCTTCCTGTTTAGGGCTCCTAACCTTCTGAAAAACATTGAGTCCATACATCTGCAACGTCTGCATGTTACAGATGACTCAAAGGTTATGTATGCAGGACTGATAACTAAATTCCTTATATAATAAAAACTATACACATAAAAACTTCGTGCTATTGGGCAACACATATTATCTAGGAATGTGAAACATTTGCTGTCTAATAGCTAACTTCGGGCTACTCTGAGTGTCCAAAGACTGTTGGCAATCACAGCTTAAACATGCGGAATAACAAACCCAAGATTATAATTGTATTCTCATAGCTACATATACCATGCTTGCTCAGAGAGAATTTCCTAACTATATTCAGATATAACTCATATGTATTGGTTAGTAGCTGAATAACTATATGGTCTAATTAACACATATTAAAAAATTAATAATCTTAGCACTTGGTAGACACTTCAGTGGTTACATCACTGGCCTAATATGTGCAGGGACCTGGCAATCTCCAGCACTGAGAAAAAAGAGAAAACAACTAACTCCCAAACCGAGTAAAAGAAGTGAAAGTTCATTATTTTCATAGAAAAAATAGTGTCAATATGTACAATATCACTATTGCACACACGACTATTCCTCTCATTACCCTGCCTATGCTGACAAAGTCATAGTGTTTTACAGTAGCTGCAGGCGTACTTAACAGTTATAACAGCCACAACTGCAAAGATGGGATGTTAACACGCTTGGCCACTGGGGTACTTGCAAACACCCGGTAAAGGGAACCGTACTGCAATCTGCAGAGCTATGAGTTTGCAAGTTTTAGAGTTTCCATTGCTGGAGATGGTTTAGCCCCCAAAGATCAAATCTTAAAGCCAAGTCTGAAAGAGGAACCATACCAATTGCAAAAGGGTGTTGTCATTTTGACTACGGAGAGAGACGGAGGCAAGAAGTCAACTGGTTCTTTAAAAGTGACGACAGACCCGATGACTCTAACACAGGTAGCCTTTCCCCTCCTCCCCCCCTGATGACTCTAACACAGGTAGCCTTTCCCCTCCTCCCCCGTCCGATCTCATCACCTGACTCCCTAAGACTAGTCCTTTGAGGTTAAAAAATATTACAGAAAAATAAGCGCATGGTGACAGGCCACATGTGTGGGAAGCCAGACCTCATGTAGCCCTGCCTGAGCACTATCTAGACTTGCTACTTGAAACACTTTATTGAGTTGCAGTCTATAGAGTACGGAAGTTGGGGTGAGATTCTGTTTTAAAGATTAAGTTCCAGTTTCTAAGTCTGATCTCATACTTTTATTTATTATTATTATTATTATTATTATTATTATTATTATTATTATTATTATTTATTTTTGCTGTCTGTATCACTCCCTCAGCAATTTCACTGTTGTATCCACCATGCAATGGGAGAAGTGATCAGAGAGTCTCTACTGACTTGCTGGTCTTGTAATTGTGTGTGTGTGTGTGTGTGTGTGTGTGTGTGTGTGTGTGTGTATGCGCGTGCGCTTGTGCATGTTTGGATAAGATTCCAGTTTAAAAGCAAAACAAAAAGTAACAGAAACATTTTGAATTCATCCAAACCAGACCATTACATTTTCAAGGGTGACTGAGAATTATAGGCCACCAAGCAGAGAAGCCGTTCAGTAACACAGGGTTTGGTTTTCCCAAGGGGATTTTCTTTTGTTGATAGCAACTACAGATGAAACAAGGAAGGTAAAAGAAACATACAGGCTCTGCTGCTGCCAGTACGTGGAATACAGTATGCATCCCACCCTCTTGACTTCTTATATATTGTTTTAGTTTTAAAACAAAAATGGAGCCAATATCTAAACACATAATTAGGCCAGCAATGATTTAGTAGACTGTATTTCCATTCTGTACTTGGTAGGAAAAATGGTGAAGAAGTGGATTTGGTGCAAGGGTTTTGTGGGAAAAGATATTTACAAAACCCGCAGCCTTAGCTAGGAAAGTAAGTGCACTCTCAAAGGTCCCTGTGCTTGTTCCCTATGCCTGGTGGGGGACTACTGGAGAGAACTTACGGGGTGTGTGCCCTTGAAGGAGGTTATGAAGTCTCAGCCCCTTACTTTGCTCCCCCCCCCCCCAGCAGATGCTTTGACCGCGGGGCACTCTACTACCACAGGCCCAAAGCAACAATACCAGGCGACCACAGGCTGAAACCTCTGAAATCAAATCCTTCTTAAAGAGATGTTTAGAGCAGGTAATTTTTTACCATACAAAAAGCTAATACATTTATTGAAACTTATTGGTTGTATTTCTATTAGCTTACATAACTGAGTGCCTGAAAGGCTTAGTTAGGAAAAAGAGGGCACTTTTTTTTTTTTAAATTGAAAAAAAATTAACATATTTTGATCTGTTTTTTCCCTTTTCCCTAATTCTTCCCAGGATCTCCCTACTTTTCTATATCTTCTACAAACAAAACAAAACAAAACATTACCAACGCCAAGTAACCCTTTAAAAACACAAAAATGAAAGTCAAGACAAGTTTTGTTTATGCAAAAGAATAGTTAACATCGAGAGAGAGAGAAAGAGAGAGGTAAAACAAACCAAAATGAAACAAAAATACTACTGAGCTCGTTTTGTGTTGGCCAATACTCATGGGCATGAGTATTGACCCAGGTGTGTTTGCTATGAAGAGGGTACATCTTTATAAGAATGTTGTTGAGTTCAGTATGCACATGCTTATGAGATACATGTGATTCTTTTCAAGTGGTCCTTAACTGAGTATATCTTTGTACGCTTATTTCTTTGTGTGTGCAGACAGATGGTTACCGGTAAATAGACTATGGGGCAAGGGAGGAAACAGCGTTACCCTCACTTGTTTGAAATGAAAATAGTCTTCATTTAGGATCAGGAATCAGTATAAAAAACTTAATTTCTTTCTCTTTAGGACATACCACAAAAGTATTAAACATATGTAAATCAAAGTATTAAGAATATATGTGGGGTTATTATAGATTTATTTCTTAATTTTGTATTTTACAGAATCCTTAATGAACAAACAACTACAACTGGATCTGTGAAACTGAACTGAAATGTGTTTGTGAGCCATGGGAATTGAACCCAGGTCCTCTGGAAGGATTGCCAGTGCTGAGCCATCTCTTCAGCCCCAGCTGTAAGTGTCTTAACTTCTTTTTTTTTTTTTTTTTTGGATTTTCGAGACAGGGTTTCTCCGTGTAGTTCTGGCTGTCCTGGAACTCACTCTGTAACTCTGTAGACCAGGCTGGCCTCGAACTCAGAAATCCACCTGCCTCTGCCTCCCAAGTGCTGGGATTAAAGGTGTGCGCCACCATTGCCTGGCTTAATTTAACTTCTTAAGCACTAAAGAGGATGCAAAACAAATCCTCCTTAGTAGAACTAGATCTAAGAAAGTCTTAAAAGTTCTTGTAATTTTTCTGAAGCATAATTTTCTTCCCTCTATCCCTATAAATATTTCTTTTTATTGTAGCATAAGGTCTTTCTATTGGATTTTAAATCTGATTTAATAATTTCTGCTTTTTGGTTCGGTGTGTGGGGTGAGGTGAGAGAGCTTGATCTTCTTCTCCACACTCAATAGGCATGCCCTAAGGAAGAAGGCCTACAGCAGCAGGGTTCTTGAAAGGATGCATTAAGCTGATGCACGGGCAGCTTCTGAGGTGCGGTACACAGTGACAACACTGGCCATGGCTTGCATGGCTGCTGTTTTGCTTCAGACATTAGACAGCTTCAAAGCAGCTTTGAAGTTAAGCCCATTCATTCTGTTATCTATAGGCGGGGTGGTGACAAGCGCTTATGCATAGAATGCCCAGAAGATACTTACTTTACTTTTCTTGCTGCTGGACATTTTATTCCTGATGTAGCTGAAGGTGCGACTAACCTTAGTCCCACTCTTTTCTTCAAAGTTCTTTTTTGAGGGGCTTGGAGGCAGGAAATTACAGTTTTCTTCTGTTATACTGAATAAAAAAAAGATTGTTTTTTAGGACTAAAAATGTTAAATTGGGGACTGAGTAAGAAACAGGCAGTGGCGACTGAATGGTCTGATACACTATGAAAACAAATCTGAAATTAAATATAAAATTAGTATTGGGTATACCGACTTCTTTGCTTGAGAGGACATCCATACACACAAAGGGATGGCAGGGTATGTGCTGAGAAATCTGGCAAAACAAAATCTTAGGACAAGCCCATTATCAACAGAGGACACACATCTTTTCTAGTCTTCAGGCCAACTGACAAACTGTGGTCCTGTTTAGAAAGCTATGTACGACTTTGGGGTGAAGAATAAGCACATGCCAGGCAGAATGTGGGCAGATTCATTCTGGAGATCCAAGTTTACTCATCTACTTGTCAAGAAGTCTGAATAAAATTTAAGTCCACCTAATCTGAACATGTTTTGATTTTAGGAGATTCATAACAGTGGATTTCCTTAAAGTATACTGGGATCTAAATAAATAATGTAAGGACAAAGAACTGACCTAAGCGATTTGTCTGGCATTTAGCACCACCCCACAGGGCTGCAGTTTCAGCCTCTGAGAGCACATTAATAAGCAGAACCATAAAAGGACCCTATTAGCAGCCTTATTTATATATGTGGTGGTTATATCACAGAGATGTCCATTTTAAAGAGAGATGGCATAAAAACCACTGCTCTTGAGAAAGAAAGATAAAGACTTGAAAGTGCCATAAAGAGAAATAAACACTCATTGGAAAGACTGCAGATCACAATCAAAACCAAAGTCTTTGTGAAGAAGTGGGCAACCTAAACAAAATAACCAGAAATCCAGTGACACTAAATCACAATGTTTAATTTCATAAACAGAAACAAAAAGCCATAAATGACAAATAAATGGGGATTTTGTGCATGTTATCAAGTGAAGAAATATATTCAAGGTGGAATGAAGCTCAGTACAAATCCCTGGGTTGTTCCCCAGTATTAGAAAGGAGAGGGGAGAGGAGGGAAAGGAGAATCTCAGTTCTAATGTGCAGAGGTATATATTACATACAGCTTTTCTCTTTGGAACGGGATGGAACCCAGAGCTTCATGCATGTTAAGCTCAGCCACTGAATCATACCACCAACAGTCAGCTTTAAAGGTTAAATAAACTAAGAAGATAAAGAGACTGCAAATTTGCCCACACACAACATTGTGTATATGTATGTATGTATGTGTGTGTATATATATATATATATGCATAACTCTATGATGCAAAATATTAAATTTATTCAAACTGAAAATCTCTACAAGCCAAATATATTTAAATGTATGTTAAATTAAAGTATATTTTACATGAATAAAAGCAAACAATCATCTTTATCATAGACAATATAAAGAATAAAAGGATAGAGTGGTTGAGCAAATTTTCAAAGCCTACATTGTAAAACGCTTTCTAATGATTTCAACTTTACCATTTAAGGAAGTCAGAACGTGGGTAAGCTCAAAGAACTTAGAGTACTTAATTAAACATGGTAAGAAGTTTGTATTGTCTTCATTTCACTTTGGGAAAGGGAGTAAGAAACTAAGCACCTCGTACCTCTCAGTCAGGTTGGCACTGGTACTGTGGAAGGGCCGTGAATCTAGAAAACAAAAGCCACAGAGGCAAATTAGCACACAGATATCTTGTCCTGAGGATTAGTGCACCACCTAAAAGTTCACAGATGAGAAGCACGAAGTCCCTGAACATCAGGGCATGGCGCCTCTTCCTTAGAAAGGTTATAAGGAGGAGAAATTAAAACTAAGTATATTTGAAGAAAGTAAATTTAACTGAAAACATTAGCTGTTATGCTTAAGTACAGGTGAAGTACACTTAGTTTCTGTTTTTAATGAATGCTCAGTTCCCATTGACCATCTCTCTGAGACGTCATCAAAAAATATAAAAGAAGAAAGCAAATGTTACATTTTTTTTTTTACTCCTGATCCCATTTGTAAATATTTCCATTAGAATAATCTAACATTATCTGATAGCTTCCTGAGAATTCTTGGAAATAGATTAGTGAACCAGAAGGAGCAAAGTGCTGGCAAAAGACCCCGGATCAGCCTCTAGTGCGGGAAAGACTTCTCCAGATGAGTAAAATGAATGGGGCAGATGCATGCTTCTCCTTCCTTAACAGAAAGGGAACCACGTGACTACAATTCCAAGGCTAAGTGAGGTAGCAGGGTAGTAAGCAGAAAAGGGTAACAATATAATTATTTCTCTATGAAACATATTAGTATGGATACATTAATAGATAAATGAATTAAGAATTACTATTAAAACAAGAAAGATCTGAACTACTATTGAGAATTTAGAAGTGACGAAAGCTTCAAGCACAAGGGTGAATGGCTTTCAATTTTTTATATGATCATTTACAGCTGCTATCTAACTACTACTGTATAACTACTGCTACCATATGGAAAACAACACACACTTTATTCTTTGAGGTTGGTTCTGAGAGCCTCTAGGGTTATTCTAAGTAAAACTGAGAGATTTGAAGATGCTCCACAATGACATTCTTAGCATTTTAAACTCTTTCAACCTCAAATCGATTCTACATTTTAAATGTAAAGTTATAATTGTTACTAAGTAACTTCAATATTCAACTGGTAGGAATAAAGTAAATGAAACATTAGAGGAATTCTTCAAAATTCTGTTTTCCTGTACCTGACAACTTGGGGTTCTTCCATTACTTTCATCATGTTTGGAAATAGTTGCTTGGTAAGAAGTATCTGCCTCCCAATTCTTCAGAATCTACTATAATCTTATAGTTGTGAAACAGTATTTTAACCTATGATACCTTCGTTAGCTCTAAAACAACAGACTGTTGATTAAAACAATGGCTTTAGAGCACTTCCAACCCCGGAGCCTTCAATGATATAAGCATTCAGCTCTCCTAGAACCGCCAGGATTGCACTGCACATTTAAGCAATGCACCAAGTTACCACTCTAGTAAACTATACAAGATAAAAGTCAAATTCATACTGCAGAAAATATGAACTTGGCCAAGAAAAAAAGCTACTGGTGGACTTCTGTGGAATAAATGAAAACTAAATACATATGTGATTAGGTACCAAGAAAATCTATGGCAGCAAATCTAAGTGTTCCAAATGTTTTTATTGCTGAAAAAGAATTTATTTCAGTCACTATGACTTCTTACATGTGGTTCTGGAAAAAAAAAACCAGATTAATTTACCACTGCCACCAAAATTATTGCCTCTAAAATTCCTAAAGTATAGAGACTTTAAGAGTATGAGATAACATGGGCCATCTCCATGACAAATTATAAACAGAAGAAAATAAACCTATCATTAACTTGTTAACCATTATTGCAGATAAATAACATTTAAACCATATTTTTATTTTAAGACACTAAATAACATGCAGACCTATTCTGCTATATACCTAGGGTGCTGCAACCGTTGAGTAGACATACAATAAAATGTATTCTATAGAACAAGAGTCTCATGGAGCATAAATGGTTTATACATTATTATGGCTTCCTAATTAATAAATTTGGGAGTACAACACATCAAATATCGTTTTGGGCCTTTACAATGTATCTTAAAGCTCATTAACCAAGTTTCTTAGTGTATTTGATTACTTCCTCCTCATTAATCTCACTAGGGTTTTTGGACTAAATAAACCTTTTGAGAAATGCGAGACATTGGACTCAAAAGACTCTTTTGCTTTTATATTTTTAAGATTCTAAGTTGAGAAGTCCAGAGGGCCAGGAAAACGAATAAAAATAAGTAGCAGTGGGGTGTGGGGAATTTGGGGAACCACTAGAAAGTTCTGGACGCCAGAGATTTGAGAGGCTCCTAGGACCCAATAGGGATGACATTACCCAAAATACCCAACAGCAGGGAGATAGAACCTGAGGAGACCACCAGTATCTACCTCCAGTAGATAGACATGCTCCACCCATTCAAAAAATTTTAACTCAGAATTGTCCCTGTCTAAAGGAAATCCAGGGACAAAAATGGAGCAGAGGCTAAAGGAAAAAAGGTCACCCAGAGACCGTACCACTGTGAAATCCATTCCACCTGCAGACACCAAAGCCCAACACTATTGCTGATGGCAAGATATGCTTACAGACAGGAACCTGGGATGGATGTTCTCTGAGACACTCTGTCAGTATCTGACTAAGACAGATGCAGATACTCACAGCCAACCATTAGACTAAGCTAGGGACCTCAACAGAAGAGTTAGGGGAAGGGCTGAAGGGGATTTCAACCCCATAGGAAGAACAAGAGTATCAATTAACCAGACCCCTCAGAGCTCCTGCTACATATGTAGCTGAAGACTGCCTCATCCAGCATCAGTGGAAGGGGAGGCCCTCAGTTCTGTGGAGGCTTGATGCCCCAGAGAAGGGGGATGCTAGAGGGGTGAGGTGGGAGTGGGTGGGTGGGGGAGCACCCTCATAGAGGCAAAGGGGAGGGGGATCAAGTGAAGGGTTCATGGAGTGGAGACCGGAAAGAGGAATAACAATTGAAATGTAAACAAATAAAATGATTAATAAAAAAGATTCCAACGAGATTAGTAATGTTCTAGAATTACAATTTGCTCACAGTGCTAAGCAGTTTCCTGAGGTTTGTTTTCTTACCGTAACCTGGCTGTTTTTCTGTAGCACTACACCAATACTTTGGATTAAAGACATTGGAGAATTTCTGAACACTCAGATATCTCACTGCTTGTCAAGTGTCTTTTTTTTTTTTTTGGTTTTTCAAGACGGGGTTTCTCTGTATAGCCCTGGCTGTCCTGGAACTCACTCTGTAGACCAGGCTGGCCTCGAACTCAGAAATCCACCTGCCTCTGCCTCCCAAGTGCTGGGATTAAAGGCATGCACCACCACTGCCATGCTTGTCAAGTGTCTTAACAGTGAAAAATATACCGAGCATCAATGAGGCTACCATTAAAACTAAATAGTGCTTCTATGCCAAGGACATGTTCTTTTAAAAGACAAGTAAAATGAAAGCCACAACAGTTTTACTGGAAGTACAATTATATAAACATAAGTATTAGACACTGACAATATTAGTTCTAACAACAATGCATTACTTCATGATAGAAATAGTTTTCCCATTTAAAAAAAAAGTAACTCCCACAATATCCTGGAAGTCCTCTAAACTTGAAGTCAAGATCTTCTAATAAAAAAAGACTAAGTTGCATTTCAAGTTTACTAAAACTGATTTCTCAAAACATTTCATATCAGCTGTTACTCAGTACTTAGTAATTTGATCCTGTAACTCAATGAGAGGAGTTTTAGAAGAACAAAAATTGAAAAAAAATTAACTCCCATTTCCTAATATGTGGGATCTAATATCACAGTTTTTGTTTTTCAATTATATTTAATGATCAAAAGGGAAACTTTTAGGTATCACTGATAGATAGCCTACCTATGTGTCCCAGAAGACAGAGAAAAATGGGTAACAGAAATTAAAATGGAAGCTGTCAACTGGCAAGTCCTGTAAAACTAACACTCAGTATTATTAAGGACAGAAGTTGAATGATAATACACCCCTCGTGCCTGAGGTATGCTTTGGAAAGACTCTTGTACTGGGATTGGGAGGCTTCTGAAACAATCAAAAAAAAAATCACTCACCAAAATAGATCTGCAAAGGTGTGCAAGTTAAGTGCCTTACAGAAGATGATAGAATACAAAGATATAAAAAAAATATAGCTTGCAAGAAGATAAAGCCCTCAGACAATTTAATTCTTTTAGTCACAAGCCTATAGCAGTTTAAAGCTAGCTAGACTTTGGAGAACAACCACTAGACACTAAGTTAGCTTCCTTACTATGGGACTCTTCCTCCTCATCACTGGAATAAGAAGAGCCAAAAGAAAAGAGAGTTTTAGATTTAAGTGGAGTGGAGAAATGATGACAGAAAAGGAGATCCACCTTGTTGGCTTCATGTGCTGCTGTACAGAGAAGTAGGTTAACAAAAAGACATTAGAGCATGCAAAGGTTATGTCAGGACAAAGAAACAGGTACCTCCAACCTAGGTGGAGGCAGGATAATGTCAATGAACTTTGGGATCCTAGGAAAGGTTGTCAAAATTAACATTTTATTTGTTTATTATTTGCATATTTATTTTGGTTTTCAAGAGAGTGTTTTTCTGTGTAGCCTTGTTGTTCTAGAACTCACTCTGCAGACTAGGCTGGTCTCAAGCTCACAGAGATCTACTTGCCTCTGTTTCCCCGAATACTGGGATTAAGGGTGTGTGCCACCACTGCCCAGCTAACAATATATTTATTTACACATTGGTTTATGAGCATGAATAATTGCAATGCACTTTAACAAATCACCTAAAATTCATACTTGTTAAATTTGAAAACAAGAAGCAAACTCTTTTTAATGGTCCCAGTTGACAGCTTGAGCTTCCTTCTTTAGGGTTTATAGAAAACACCCAATAGTGATGTTGCTCAGGGTTCAGTATTTACTGCTCTTCTCAGTCGTCCCACATTTCCTACCTCATTCCACCTCTTCCTAGTGTATGCACAAAATATACTGGGGCCTCCTTTTTCTATAATCTCCAAGGCAGAGCCGCGCTTTCAGATCAGACTCATTTAATCTCCTCCTCTCTCCCTCGTGGGTAGGTGGACACTCCTCAGACAATGGAAACCCCTCCAACACAGAAGGGAGCATATCTTTTCCTGCCACCTTGCTCTTCCACTATCCCTTCACCAGCCAAGTGGTACCTAACAGCTACTTCATTACTCAAAGGTGCACAGCTTAGCACCATCTTTGGATCCTTACAGCCCTACTCTTTTGTGTTTCTCTCCTGAGGTCACTGTTCTGAACCAGCTACAGTGCAAAGCCCACGAAAGCCTTCAATTGATCTGTAAGATTTTTTCCTCCCAATATTATTTCCATCATAGTTGGTCTGGAACATCTGAATTTACAAGCTTCAACTGCCTTTGAGAAGAAACCCTAAATCCTCAGTCCCATATACCAATTTCTTTTGGTATGAACTGTCTTCAATTCTCGAAGTCTGATAATTCCAGAACATTGAATGCTTATTTTAGTTGCTTCGTTTACTATTTTCTACTATATTCAACTTGTTCTCTTATCTGTAAATTGTAAATATAGCCAAGAAAGAAACTATCAGTAAGTTTATCCTTCATCTACCATTGTCCAGTCTGCAAAGAGTTGGTACCCAAATATGGACTGGAAAACAGATACATAAATTTTCCTTTTATCATTTGGGAAACTTAAGGCCCTAAATCAAATCAAAGATTTGTCCTATACCTACTATGAAAGCTACCACAACCACATCAGATTATGAAGTTGAGCCCCCACCAAGGAGGTAAAATGACCGCCCCTGCCAGCCTCCTTGTTTGCCCAGACTAGGTCACTGTTCTCTTTTGTAAAAATAAAATGTCTTGCTGAAACTTTCACTTTGCTTGTCTGTGTGGCACCAGGGATATTTTTTTCCAATAATTTGGAGTTCTTTTCTAACCTGATAGACAATGTTCTTATTTCCAAAACTACTTAAATTACAGTCAGGGAAAAAGAAACTTTGGCAGTATTTTGGATCACTGTGAACTACGGAACTCCATGCTCATTATACAACAGGAAGTACACTAATGACTTTAACTCATTAAAAGCACACACAGCGCATTATCCTGACTTAACAGTTGACGTGACTGACGGTAAAGGGTTTCTAGAACGGTCACTCATTCATTATTATATATGTGCTTACATAAGACATCAGTTAAACTGTCTTATGAAAAACTGACTGTAAACAGTGTGATGGTGCATGCCTAGAATCCCAGAACTTGGGAGGTGGGGGGCCTCATGCATGCTCAACAGGAACTGAACAGCAGGTTCAACTGCCCTTAAAGCATGCATGTGTGTATATTTATGTTCAGGTGTGAACACACAGGAAACCAGAAGAGAGACTCAGAGTTTCCTTGAACCTGGAGTTCATGTTCCTTAGCTAAGCAGGAAGGCAGCAAGTAGTCCTTTCGCCTCCCCCAGCCCCCATAGTATGCAGGGCCACAGAAAAGCCTGAGAGCATGCCAAGCTTGTTATGTAGACACTGGGATCCAGATGCAGGTGCTCAACCGGGCAGTGGTGGCGCACGCCTTTAATCCCAGCACTTGGGAGGCAGAGGCAGGCGGATTTCTGAGTTCAAGGCCAGCCTGATCTACTGAGTGAGTTCCAGGACAGCCAAGGCTATACAGAGAAACCCTGTCTCGAAAAACAAAAACAAAAAACAAACAGATGCAGGTGCTCATGGTTACACAGCAAGAGAATCACTCTTCATGCCATAAATCTACTGTGAAAATCTGTTAAGATTAAACATCCAGTTAGCCAAGATGCAAGATAGAACTCATTAATGAAGGGCAGCTATGTTAGTCTCCAGATCTTTTGAATTAAATTTTAAGAGGACACTGAAAAAACACCACAGACACCAGGAGCTTGTGCTGAGTTTCCACAATACCCGGCCTATAGTGAAGAATATGTGCACCACTCCCTTTCAGATTTAATTTTTGCACCATGATCACACACTGTAACTGCTCACTGAAAATCGATTTTGAAACAGGTTCCTTGAGCTAGACAGATGGCTCAGTGGTTAAGAGCAATGGCTGATCTTCCAGATAACCTGGGTTTGATTTCCAGTACCCACAGCTATCTGTGACTTCAGTTCCAGAGGTGCCGACGCCCTCTTCTGGACTATGTGAGCACAGCATGCACGTGATGCAGGTAAAACATCCGTACACATTACATAAAAATAAATCTTAATAATAAAAAGAAGGTTCTTTTAAGGGAGTAAGTTGGTGACAAACATTTATACAAAATGCTTGTAAGCATTTTTATGCATACATGTCTTATATTTATAAATCCCATGTGTCAATATACCCTTGGCAGTCAATGGACCTGCATTTGCACAAAGTTTTAATAGTCATTTTCAGACTTAATCCTCCTGTACTTGCTAAAGTAAAAATGTTCTTCAGCTCTGTGTCTTGAGCTTGACATTTCTGTGCTCAGACTAGCTTGTCTTCTGTGAAATTTAGCAGAGGCAAGATCATTTGAAAAATATTCCCAGATTTACAGAGCCTACTGTGACATAAATATTCATTTTAACATCTGTTCTTGGATAGGATCCTGGACCCAAGAAAAAGTGAGAAAAACTGAATTGTGTCTATATTAGATTAATTTGATCAGGATTAATTTCTCGATTCAGACAATTATGATAATATAAGAATACTATCTTTGTTTTTAAGAAACATTAAATTATTTAGGAGTACAGAAACCTACTCTCTGAAGGAGAGTGATAAAAAGAGAGAATATTCTGGAAAAATATGAACTATTATAACATTTGGTGATTTGAGGGAAGAATACATAAATTCTTTATACTATTTTTTCCATGTATTTTTCTTGCTAGGTATTTCTCCAGTAAGAGCCATTTAACCCATTTTCAATTCTGAAATTATTTCAAAAACTCCTTTAAAAATAGTGTCATATTTAAGTCCCGCAATATAATGAATGTAATGTATACATCAAAGAGATTTTTACATAGCAAGAGGAAGAGCTAAAAACTGATATTTTAGCAGTTATGGTTAAGTATAAAGACAGTCCAAAGAAGAAGTAGACATATTTTAGAAGTCAATAAGATCCCAAAGTAAGAAAATTGGTAAGAAAAGTGGTTAAGGTATACTTTTTTTTTTTTTTTTTTTAAAGTAGTATACTCACTGTCTAATCCAGGATGACTGACTGTCATTAATGAGATGGATTTTGTCAATGGAGAAGATTTTGTCAATTTTCAAGCAAATGGTCTCAAGAAACAAGCTGGAGTAGCCATTTTAAAATCTCCAGCCCAAGAATACAACGGGAAGGACTCATGGCTCCACCTGTATAGGTAGTTGAGGGTAGCCTTGCCAGGCATCAGTGGAAGTGGACGGCCTTGGTGCCTAAAAGTTTGGATTCCCTAGTGTTGGAAAATTCGAGAGCAGGTAGGCGGGAATGGGAGGATGGTGGGAGCACACCCTCATAGAAACTCACAGAATTATAGGGATTAGACACGACAGAGGCAGGCCGCCAGAAGACTAGATTCCAGAATTTAAACAAAAAATTATCTTGATAACTAAAATTTGTTTTGAGAATTGTATATTGCAGAATACACAGCCTCGGTATATCTACTCATCAAGCAAGCTGAGCAGACCTGTCCAAACCTCTGATGTCCTGGAATTCCAGCTGGATACAGTGAAGAAACAGTGTCAGAGGCTTATCAATTTACTCTTCCTCCTGCCCCTCTTCTAATATCTTAATGCCCATAATCAGCTTGAAGAAGTTAATGAAGAGTCGGTGCCCCTATTCCCTGGGCTTGGGCACTGAAGTGGTTAATATTGGGCTGTCTTTCTAGGGAAAACTAGTGGTTTTGTTGGAACAGGGAGGATTAGCTAGGATTTATTGCATAGCTATAACCTATTGGTAGAAATATGTATAACTGTTATTAAGATGAAGTTATAATTTCTTAAATGGCACAAAATTTACTTTGATTTCAAATTTAAGGTTTTCATTGGTACGAGTTTCTTAATTGATATAAAAGTGAGATTAATATTGTTACACTCATAGGCATTGTGCCTATATAACACATTTAAGAATGCAAGGCTTAGACCCAGTCCTTCTTTAACTTTTCTAACTGATTTGAGATGGTTAGCCTGTGAGTTAAGGGCCTATAGCAAATTCATGGCTCTGAGTTTATTGTTAGGGTGTTTTCTATATTTTATTTAAATAGCTGAGAGGAGTTAACAGACAACAGTCCAGATTGCCTTACATGGATAGTTGGCTTTCAAAACGTTAGAAGTCCACAGAATTAACATTAAAACATTTCTGTATTAATGTTCATTTTGATTAGAGACCTGTCTGCTCCTGACAGCTTCCCCGTATTGGATCCTAAGAAGAAATTGAGCATCTTTGGAGTTATTCTAGTTGTGGTGAGACAGCCACTAGGCAAGAGTTGCCTCTTTTCATCTACAGACAAATTACTGTCCATAAAAGGACAGTCAACAAAATGATGGACTGGGTATTAGGTCTATCTTGTACCTTACTGACCCAAATTGGTATAGTTATGCTCTAATTGTATTTTAAGAGAAAAGTTTTATTTTAACAGGAAGGGTGATATGTAGGAGGAGCTATGGTGGGAAGAGTAAGGAGAGGAAGAGGAGATGGAAGGGGGGACCATGAAGGCAGATGTTCGTGTGTCTCCACCAGTCAAAGATAGTTGATATATTTAGGTTGGGTATTGGGTTACACTTCTGATTGTATGGGCATCTTGTTATTGAGCATTATCAAACTTATAAAGCCTTTGATCAACATTAAAAAAAGTGTATAAAAGCAAAAAGGAAGAGGGGGGGATGGGATAGAGGTTTTTTTAGGGAGGGGAAATGGGATGGCATCTGAAATGTAAATAAAATATCCAATAAAAATATATAAATAAAAGAAAAAGGAATATAAACATTTAAAAAAAAGTAATATACTCACTGTCTAATCCAGGATGACTGATTGTCATTAATGAGATGGATTTTGTCAATGGAGAAGAAATGGCTGATGTACAGTAGTTAAATCCCTGTTGTTTAGACCTGTAACATGTCTACAAAACAAAAAAAATGAAGAATGAGTTCTAAGTACATATTCATACATTTAGACATGTGCAGAATTTGCACTGACCCAACTTAGTGAAGGAAGAAGTAGAATGCAGTCTACCTCTGCCACTTAACTGTTGCTCAGTTTCTAAGAAGTTACCCAGCTTTTCTCAGCCTCCTGTTTTCACTTGGAAGTGGTGAGTACTCAGCATTTACAGTGGGTTTCCGTCCCTCAGAGGATTTACTAATGTTTCAAATTGAGGAAGTACTCAGTAGGTATCTGCCGGACATACAACCTGGTAAGTAACTTCACCAGAAGTAACAAACTACACAGAACACTGCTCCTTTGAAAAGTCAAACCATCTTCAGAGATTGACACTAGGACGTGTTGTTACTCTGATTATAAAAATTTGGAAACTGAGATGTGAGCAGAAAGCATTTCAAGAGCATTAGAAAATCAGCAGTGCATCTGAGAAGAGACAGAATCTCTTTCACTTCCTCTTAGATTGACTGTTCATGAACACAGGGTGATTGCAATTTAGTAACTTAACTTCCTCAGAGTTACTGGCAATCTACATCCATAGCATTTTAAAAGCCATGTGGCCCAAGCAAAAGCAGAGGCTCCTTTTAACACCCTGGAAGGAATCATCATTACTTCTCGTGATAAGGGACTCATGCCACTTTCATTTTGACACTGCTCATTCGAATACTCACAAGATGAAATCTGCCTCTTTCTGACTCACTCAAGTTGAAAGAGACACTGAACATCTACTCCTAGCATGCACTCACTCATTTGGGCCAAAGGTTTCTGATTATTTAGAGCTTGTTCCATGTGTAACCATGGAATCTGAGGCAAACAGTTGCTATGTTTCAAATACAACTGTGAGGTCTGAAAAATGATCTCAGAGAACAGCAACCTTTTAAGAGGAAGTTGACTGCAGGCAACTTGTCTAGATCAGAAAGATACATGCAGCACAATACCTACTCTGAGGGTGTGCACAAGAGGAACTAAAGGTAAGATGAAAGTTCTATGAAGACTATACACAGCACAGCACACTGTGGCACAAAAATGCTGATATTTATCTAGAAGTGTTGACTTTATCTAGAAAGATTAAGTCAGAAAGATAGCAATGATAATTAGTATCATTCACTAAAAGACAAGGTCATCTGTTAAATTTCTCAGAAAAGGTCGCACAAACAGTATTAAGAAAATGAAAATATTGTCATTGAAAACTGTCTACTTCTAAGTCATGGAAAGAAATAATGAGTACAACCATCACCAAGTCCAAGCTAAATGTTATAAGGCATTAGACACTTACAGGGGTGTGAAGCTCTCACAGTTAAGAGACATTTAATAATCACCAGGCATTTCTTAAGCAGTGTGATTGAGACAAAGACCATATTTTCTCTAGGAAATAACCTTGGGGCATCGATTTCCAAATTGCTAAATTTAATAATGACATAATATACTTTAAAACTCAATTTACAATGAACTGAATACTTTCCCAATCCTAAAACATTTGCTGTGATGGAATATTTAAATCTATAGAGATTAATGTATTCTTTTTGAAAAATATTATCTTATATTAGTTTATTTATTTTTTTGTTTAGAGTGTTTTATCTGAATGTATATATGTGTGCTACATTCATGTCTGGTGCTCCTGGAGGTCAGAAGAAGGCACTAGATTCTTAGAACTGGAGACATGGATGGCTGTGAGCCACTGTATGTGGGTGCTAGGAACCAAATGTCAGTCCTCTGTAAGAGCAGTAAGTGTTCTTAACCACCGAGTCATCTCTCCAGACCAACTCAAATATTCTTAAATATTCTTAAATATGTTTAGTTCTAAAAACGTGTTACTGCTAGAACTGAAGATACTATTTAATAGGTAAGTAATCATAGGACTAGTATTTACTAGTACTAATAAAACGCATAAAAATGAGGTCATATTTGGGGGTAATATTCTACTACCACACCTATCAGTATTACTTACTTATTTTAGCCTTACCTGCTGATCAAACATCCTATGATGCTGTTTCTGGTCTGGCTCCAGATGTTCTTCTGAAAGTGACATCAAAGAGTTTCTCTGTTCCTCACCACTGAAAGGGTTTCTGAGCTCACTGGAGTTTGCAGAGCTGATTTCTAAAGATGAGGATGGCTTATTTCCAACACCGCCTCCTCCTGTCAAGCCTTCCAGACTGAAACTGAACACAGAGCACAGAGTTCAGTCATTGTAGGTTGCAGAATGGGAGGATACAAATATCCCTTTAACTTGTGTATTTATTTTTATGTTTCCTACTCAAAGTATCTACAAGAATGCAGGGCAGATAAGTACCACTCATCTTCCCCCCCAGTAGTACTGGATGCTGAGAAAGAACACCAGACATGTTTACTTTCCTACCTCATTCAACTTGTCTAATGTTGAACCAGATACCATAATTTTCTCAGCTGTTTTTCAATATACCATATGTATAGACCATATTCATCTTATCATCTATGTGTGTGTATGCTTTCATTGATGTGATAAAAGTAATCTTTCCAGAATCTGACTCATCTAATGCCAAATGTCACAAAGCACAAGCATAAGGAGTTTTGGGAATGGAAAGTGAATGACTTGTCTGTTTGCTCACTATGTAGACCCTCATAAAACTGTACTCAATTATATTTTGGTTGACTCTAACAACCTTCTGGGTACACTGCTACCCAGAAAACTCTGGTTTCACTAATGAACCATCTGTGCATACCTGGCCAGATGATGACTCAGTGAGAATCGTCAGCTACAGAGTGACATATAAAACACCAGGGCATAAATGCTGAGAAAGGTAACAGGGTTTGGAATTTTAAAAGGGAGTTTTGAGGTACAGATTTTGTGGTTACTTTTTGTAAGTAAGGCTGAAGAAGAAGGCAATCTGTCTACCCACTTTGGAGTTGCTAACTAGAATAATGCACAAATCAGTTATAACTACAATGAAAAAACTTCTTTGAAAGAGGAATATAGTTGTAACTGACTGTGTTTGCAGTTATCAACCAGCAGAAATTTTATTTGTATGTATACTGAAGCTATATAGTTACTTCTGGTCTGGGAAAATGGTATGGTTAATTGCTACACTTAAGTTCATATACGCCAGCCACAAAGGTTTATTTCTTTTCTTTCTAAGTTACTTATGAACTGAAGCCATATGCCTCTATTTTCTCCAGTGGGTAAACTATTAACACATTTGTTATTCTTATTTCAGTATGACAATAGAAGTCATAATGAACTGCAACTAAATGTCTTTGTAGAACCATTTTTTAACACCAGGCATAAGAAGAAAGTTTAGCTAAGTTAAGAAATTTAGTTTTCCACTGTGAAATATCTTAAAAGCCTGAGAAAATCTGGTCTACGATTACCACAAAACTTAATCCTGAAAACATTCTAACAATTAAATCTTGCTGCCTAACTCAAAAGATAAATAGGAAATGATGAGGCATCTAACTTCAGAACTTAAATGTAGGACTTGAAAGTATAAAATAAACTAGGGCCTATTAGCTCTTTTGATTCATTGTTTCTTAATCTGGGAACTTTGAAAGGCAAAGGCAAGGGCTTACAGCATAGATACAAGGTTCATGCAGAGACCATAGCAATCTATTGCTACTTGAGAGAAATAAAGCAGCAGTGGGAACTGTTCCTAGGTCACAGTCCTGCAAATTCGTTAGTGGTATCCACAGCGAAGGTGGCAGCAGTATACTATGCTTACAAATATTGCAGGCTGCCCATGTGCATTCCAGCCACAGAGAAGCCAGCTATAGCCCAAAGCCAGAAGTCTTACTTTATGGTTCCTGGTTTGGTGGCTGGACATGAAATACTATACCTTCTGATATTAAAGTCAGCATTCAGGGCAGCTGAGTACTGCACACCAGAGGGACACCAGCTCATACTGGAGGTGACATCAAAGGCAGAAACAAGAAATGGAGGGAGAAAAGAGGAAATAGGTTTGGGTTATTCAGTTTAAAAGAAAGGACATAGAGGTAGAATTATGTAATCATTTAAAAAAAACAAACAAAATGGAATATAACACTGAGAATTTAGGAAAAGACTAGAAAAAGAACCACAGGAATTTAATATTGTCCAGTTGATGTCCATTCAGACATTGTTTTAGGAAAGATCACGAGAGCTCTTTATAGGATAACTGTTCTGAGTGAAATTTAAGAATTTCTTCTACTAATCCCTTGGCAAAAGCTGCATCCCACTCATGGCTCCCTCTGCAGACATTCCCAGAGAGGTGTTTCTAATTCCACCACTGTGGCCAAGTGTCCCTCTGTATCCATCCCTGCTCCTACACCCTTTGACTCATGGCAGTCACTCTTAGGCCTGAATGGAAAGGAAACACTACAAACAGCTCAGAGGCCTGAGAAATCAGTATTTTTTATTTTTTATTTATTTATTTATTTTTGGTTTTTCGAGACAGGGTTTCTCTGTGTAGCCCTGGCTGTCCTGGAACTCACTCTGTAGACCAGGCTGGCCTCGAACTCAGAAATCCGCCTGCCTCTGCCTCCCAAGTGCTGGGATTAAAAGGCGTGCGCCACCAACGCCTGGCGAGAAATCAGTATTTTTAATATGTTCCCATTATAAATACAGATAAGCCGGGCAATTTATGAATCTTATACAATAGTTAACTCATAGTTCTTCTTTAGAAGCTATTCACTAGGTTTTTCTGCTTAAATAAGGCAAATACAATAAAGGCCATACCTTTCTTATAGTTTTACACTGATAAGCAGAATGATTTTTCTAGAGTTCTATAGCAGTAAGATGAAAAAGTCTTTTAAATTTTAATTTTGTATTCATTTTCCCCAAGATTAAAACAAAACAAAAACATCCATTTGGTCACCTGCTTCCTTGTTTATCCTATGCAATACAGCAAGGGAGAAAATCTAGGATGGAAAGGTTAAATAATACAGCAGGCAAAAATTAACCAACTATACTAACAGCTCCTCTGTGCCTTCAACTTTATCGGAGGCCAGGATCTTCGCTTGCTTATTTGTTTAGTTCCTTGAGACACATGCCCCAGGTATAGTCCTAGGTTACAATTTTTGATTAACAAATATTGTCACCTAAAAATACTGCTTTGGGGGCCTTAAAATTCTAAATCTATGCTTCTGCCTTGAAACAACAGCAGGAAAGACAACAAAGAGACTGGGACAAGGGTGAAAGCACTGCTGTGGACAGCAGAACTATTCACTGGTCCAACCTCAAGCTCTAACAATTCCACTTGGTGGACACGACTTGGGGCAGAGGAAAAGAGACAGGAGATGACAGGATGCTGTGACAGTTTCCTCTACAGCTGTTTCAAATAGTATGACAAATTTCAAATCCCAATAAATAATAGGGTAAGGCTCAAATACGGAAAAGGAGAAATACATAGTTTAAGGCATCTCTCATCTGGGAAAGAGGATTAGACTAACTCAAACTTATTTGTATGAACAGAAGTGAAACATAATTTACAAACATTCGTAAGGCTCAGAAGTCCAATCTTTGAAGTTACTGATTTTTAAACTTACAATTGGATACCTAAATCTCTGATTTCACTACCCACTGACCCATTGACAGGGTTTCTTTGTGTATCCCTATCTGTCCTGGAACTTGCTCTGTAGAGCATGCTGGCCTTGAACTCAGAGACCTGTTTCTGCCTCCCTAATGCTCAGATTAAAAGTGTGCACTACACGCTTGTTCTGATTTCTTATTAAAAACAGAAAACTGTTAACTTAATATACACTGTCAAATCATAATACTTAAAAATAAGAATGTAGTTTTAAATATCTTCTCTACTCCAAGAACATGATGATGCTGTGAGAAGCATTTAAGATGCAGAACTGGAGGGGGAAAAAGTTAGACGAGTTTCACAGAATCCAGCAAGTTGCAAATGGTCTAAGCCTTCCCTGATTTTTTTCTTAAAGTGTATTTCTGAGAGCCTCTAAAATCGTAAGGCTCTTTGACTTTGAAATTTAGTTAAGTCCAGTTTATTTTGGAGAACAACTTCTTTAATACTCATTCAAATGTTTCAGTTTTATAAGTTTGACTATGAATCATGCTCTTCCTACAAAAATAATTTTCCCATATGGTCTACTATAAGCTCAAGTTATAACATCTGAGTTATGTGTAGAGCTTGGGCTGCCTTGCAGGCAGTGACTTGTTATCCTTCACCGTGTAATCAGATGTACACTTCACATAGCTCATAATGTTAGTTCATAATGAAGAGCTTTTAGCAGAGAGGGGAACAAAACATTTGCAAGGTTTTAGACACTATCTATTGAGAAAGGCGTTTAATAATCTGTCCCCCCAAAGAACAACCTAATATGATGGACGACCATTTGAGGCTCATGAAAAAGTCAGAATTTAAGATCAAAATTTCCCCTAAAATATGGAATTAAAGGAGACCTCTGAAAATGATAAAAGTAGGAAGATTACTATTTTGCCTTTCTCACAAATATTCTGCCAATAGACAAAAGTATATTTACAAATGTCTCTTTATATGAGAAATTGACAATAAAAGAATCATACTTTTAACTTCTAGACAATTTTTTTAAACAATGGAAGAAAAATCAGCAATAGCTCTACAAAACAAGTCTTTAAAACATGAAGCAACTGAGTATGTTTTGAATAAATATGATTTCTTAGCTTACAAATATTAGCTTCATTTTTTACTTGATAAATAATAATTATCAAGCAATTCAAAAATAGGTATCAGCTTATGCCAGATTGCTTTCTAAAAATACTACCAGGTGGTCAGCTAACAAAAATCTTTCTTTATATTATTCAAGAATGTACTGAAAATATTTTAGAACCTAAAATAAGTAAGTACAAACATATTTCTGGCTATTCTTGTTTTCTTTTCCTTTTGGGAGACAGATAGAAGACAAGTATCCCCCAACATCCATTAGCTATATATAACAGAGAAAAGTCCCTGAATTCTCCCAGAGAGTTATCTGAGCCAGTAAGGATGTGTGTGTGTATATTATAAATTTAGGACTAGAAAAAGAGACTTACTTGAGATTAAAGAAACTATTTCCTGGAAGGGGGACATAGCAATTAACAAGCACATATATTGTATTTGCCTGCATCAGAAATAAAAGTTTACAACTGTGGTCCAATCATGTAACCAGATGAGATGCTTGTTAGTATATGCTCAGAGATGACATGGTTAGTTCAATTCAGTGAACTCTGTACCTTCTCCTATGAATGGGAGGTCTCCTGACAACATGCCCAAGAACTTGCATTGAACTGAAAATGAATGATGGAAGAGGTCAGCAATGGGGGTGAACCATGACACACAAATGCGTAAAACAGAGGTCACACTAAGAGGAAACACAATCCCAAAGACAAACATGGAGGAGATTGGAAGACTAGTACAATAAAAGTGTCACAATCCTGAATGCCTGACAAAAAGGTCATTTTTGTTACATTGGTACTCCAAGTAGCTAATTAGTTATCTTAATATGGAGATTGGTGTAAGTTATAAAAGTAAATGGGTCAGAGAAAAGTGCCATTCAAAACATTAAAAGGGGTTTCCTTCAGGCTTTAAAATTTAGGTAACAAAATATACAAGTAATAATATACAAATTAGTCAAACTATAGTGGTCAAACCTAACTCTATTCTATTGCATCTCAAGGTATTAAGACAGTAATAGATAATCCTTTACCCTAAGCTCAAACAGGCACGATATACAGGCTTAAAATACAAAGACGTAACAAGCATAAGATTGTCATGTAACCTTGGGCGAGCCTTTAAATATGGCTTCAATTTCTTCATCTGAGCTACCTAATTCAAATATATATCTGCAATCAGTCACTACAAACAGATCTATAGTGAGTTATGTAGAAGAATGTGTATTTATAAACTAAATTCCCATTCCCTGATCAGTCCTTCATCATCTAAAGCAAGGATGTCTTATCAAGAAGTTACTTATGCTTCAGGAAGTAATTTCTGCCCATGATGATCATGCCTCATGTCCATATGAATGTTTGAAAAGAAAACTGTGTGTATACAACTGGGAAGGAAAGCCGTTATACATTTTTTTTTTTTTAATATAACCTCAGATTTCAAAAATATATAAACAGAATACAGAAAGATAAAGGACACTTTGTTCTTTTAGACCGCCATCCTAATGCCATGGAATACTATGGAATTGTACAATGACTTGAGTATGAGTGTCTGCAACAGTCGTTTATTACACAACTATGGGGAAAACAATACTTGAATCACAGAGAAGATTAAAAAATGGCATAAGACAATATGCTATGAAGAGGTCTGAACAACTGGCAAACCAGTGAAATATAGGGTTTGATTCTGAGCTCTGTGAGGGCAGGGATTAGTCTGTTTTTACAGAACCTAGAACACTGCCAGACATAAAAAAATGCTCAATCTGAGCTGGCTGATTGTAAGAATAAATGGAGGGCTGGAAACTGGCACCATAGTTAACTGAACTAGCTATTTTTTTTTCAAAGACCTGACTTTGATTCCCAACACTGAAATGGTGCCTCACCATATGGTTACAGTTATAGGTGTCGTAATTCCAGTTCTAGAGAATATGCTGCTCTTTTATGGTCTCCTTGGGCTATATAGCCACAATGCAATGAGGAAAAAAAGCCCCCAATAATTGTATTATTTATAACAACTGTTTTAAATCAACTGTTAGTAGCTGAGTATGACTCCTGTCTACAATGTCAGCAATCAAGGACTAAGCTAGGGCAAAGCATGTTGAGTTCACAGCCAGCTTGTACTACACACACACACACACACACACACACACACACACACACACACACACACATACACACACACACACACACTTCCAAAAATCAATAAAAAACAAAAGCAAAGAACCCCCTATCCCCCAAACAAGCAGCACTTGTTTGTTTCTTTTACTGGCTGAGAGCATCTCTTGGGCAGGTAAAGTGGCCCTGGGGCAAGCACACCTGTAACTAGTTATATGCTACAGTATTTAGTCTATAAAATTAAACAGTCAGGTCACAAGCCAACTTCTTATAGGTTGCTGCTAAACTGAAGATCTAATTCTGGGATCACTTGTAAATATCCCTAAACTGTATGACACATAGAAAAATACCAATATACCACATAGAAACATATGGCTTTAATTCTCAGGGAACACCAAACCACATAGACATGTTAAAACTGTAAGATTTCATATTTACTTAATTAAAAATTAACAGAATTCTCTCTTCCGGATTCATGAACTTCACTGATTAATCTGGTAAGAATAAGCCTTATCCTTTACTAAATATTCACTATGTGACAGTAATAGTTTATGCTATTAAAAATATACTGAAAAAAAGTATTCTGCAGATGAGAAAATTAAAGCTTACACTGCTAAAGTAGCTGCCCATCATTTATACCAAAGTTACAGAGTCAGAATGCACATCTGCCTGGTTTCATCTGGGTTACTTTTTCTCTGCCACAGGGTCTCCTAACTTTTTTTTTTCTTCAAAATCAGTAACAGTGCTAAATCAGGTACTTCTCAAAAGAGAACAAACACTGAGTTATGAGATGCACAGGTCCCTATCTTACCTCCGCTGGTTCATTTCTGCATCACTGGCTGCATTCTTCCCAGGTCCCCAGCTATGCCTCCGGAAAGGAGAAAGAGAACGCATGGAACTCCTCAGAAAAGAGCAGTTTGCAGGCACTTCAGTGATGCTGTCCATCTCCTCTTCTTCCATTTCACCAGAGCCAGCAGGCTCACTCTCACTTTCTCGATTCTCAGGACCCACTTCATGGCTAAAAAAGCCATTAGAACTTTGATGATTTTTGGACCTGTTTAACTTTGAAGTCTGAGGAAGGGACACATCACTGCCATGAGAAGAATGTCGATCCAGGGAAGTTGTGTCATCTGTCGAAGAACTGGATCCTGTTGTATCACAAAGCAACTGCTCTTCCTCAGGCTGTAACAGAGAGAGAGAGAGAGAGAGAGCACACAGAGTTGAAACCAACAAGCCAAGCAGATATTCTGTTCTATCAGACCCAGCCAATGCTTGATAGATGATTGGACACAAGCAAGATTAATAATCGATTTCAAGCCAATTCTTCTTCTTCTTTTTTTAAACCATCCATGACCACAATTAGATTCTAAGTCTTCTAGCTTCCAACAAAACAGTGGCTCCCAACCTGTGGGTTGTGACCCCTTTAGCAAATGTCCATATCCAAAAATATTTATATTACAATTCTTAATAGTAGCAACGAAAATTATTTTATGGTTGGGGTCAACACAACATGAGGAATTGTACTGAAGGGTCACAGCATTAGAAAGGATGAGAACCACTGCAATAGAGGAATGTTCTAGTTCTCTGTCATTTTACTAAAGGCACTAGACTATATAGAAGACACATTAATTTTTGTTTTTAATGGGGAAAAACAATTCTTTCAATCCATCATCAACTAAAATGAAGAAAACTATTAAGTTTCTGCTTTACAAACCTCCAAGCTCTTTATCATACCAGGCTTCCAAAAGGTTTAACTGAAACAAGCCAGCCTACAGAGCTGCACTAAGGCAGAGCATTTACTATTCCAAAACCAAGTATGACTGCTGTGTACTTGTGAAAACTGCCTAATAGTTTCAGTGCCACTGGAAGTCTGTCACAGGAACATAAGAACACTACTGTTTCTGAGTTTACTGAGAATGAGTTGTGTGTTCTAAAGTCAATTTATATAAAATAATCCAGAGAATAACGTTTTTAATAGGGTGACAATGTTCCTTTCCTGGCTAACCTCTAGTTCCCAATAGGAATTTTTAAATCTTGTCTTAGTAGCTTGGCATCCTCTTAGTGAGAGACACTAAATGCCATGATATGACGAGCGATGGAAAGATTAGCTACATTTCATATTATATTTTGGCTTTCCATTAGACAAGGAACAGGAAAATAGGTAAAGGCATGCAGAATTGTTTTCCCTTTTCACAATGCATTTCTAATTAAGACATTTGGTGATATTGAGGAGAATCTTTAAAACAGGCTCACACTATATATCCCTGGTTGTCCTGGAACTCACCATAGACCAGACCGGCTTTAAATCACAAAGTTTAAACTCACAGAGTGCTTCTACCTCCTGAGTACTGGGATTAAAGGTGGCACTTAGTCCAAACTTTGGTACAGTGCTTTAATAAGACTAATCAAAGGAGAAGTAACTCCTACAAATTGTTCTTTAACCTCCACAAGTATGCCATGGCACCTCACCCCATGCAAGCACACAATAATTGAACAAATAAAATGTAATGAAAAGATAAAGACATATGTCATTTTTTTTTCTTTTAACAGAAAGGTCAAACTCACAAAAACTAATGAGTTCTTTCAGCTTTGGAATGGAAAACAGCTCTAAACTTGGAGTCTTTTAAAAGGGCATACAACACTTCTACCCCAAAGCATATTACCACCTATAAAAGGCACCTTTCTACTTTTTGGGCTTCAGCTTACCTTCACTATGAAAAATTCAATTTCCTTGACTGCTTTGTAAATACAGCGTGAGATGAACGGAGAGAAAAACCACTGACAGATCAGAGAACATAGGTCCCAGATCACTGAGGGACCCTGCCACGCTACAGTTAACAGCAGAATCCAGACTTGAATCCAGACTACTTTGATTCAAACGGACCTACTGTGTTATTTCAGTTGCCTTTAAAAAAACCTAATGAGAGCAAGATCTTGATGTTAGTATTGAAGAGTCCCTTTACTGGTTTAAGAGGCAAAATAAAATTACCTCATTATGTAAATTCTAGTGTGTAAGAGGTATTATTTTAAAATAAAATCACTGGTGGAAACTAATGGCACACACCCTGTAATCCTAGCCCTTGGAAGGTAAAGCAGGGTAATCAGGAATTTCAGGACAGCCTGGGTTAAAACACTAAGGAGGAGCAACAGCTCTGAGTTAAATTCTATTTATCACATTCTTTGTCACATTTTCTTTGAAAATGACTCCTGGTGAGAATAACAGGTACTTTTTAATTTGGTACCTCGTCTAAAAAGGGTACTTTCTTAAAGAAATAAAATAGTTCTACCCATCAACTTACACTTAGTAGTTGGTGTGTGTGTGTGTGTGTGTGTGTGTGTGTGTGTGTGTGTGTGTGTGGTGCATGCACATGCTCAGAACTGGATTTTGGGCCTCACATGCTCCAGGCCCATATTCTACCTTGAACTATATTTCCAGCCTTAAAAAACAGTCAAAAGTCAAATGTCAAATTCTTTTTTTTTTTTTTGGTTTTCCGAGACAGGGTTCTCTGTGTAGTCCTGGCTGTCCTGGAACTCACTCTGTAGACCAGGCTGGCCTCAAACTCAGAAATCCAACTGCCTCTGCCTCCCAAGTGCTGGGATTAAAGGTGTGTGCCACCACTGCCAGGCTCCAAAAGTCAAATTCTTAACACAAGCATGTATGTGTATCTGTGTATCTGTGTGTATGTGTGTGTCTGTCTGTCTGTCTGTCTGTCTATCTATCTATCTATCTATCTATCTATCTATCTATCTATCTATCTATCTCTACCTACCTACCTACCTACCTACCTATCTATCTATCTTAATAGGTATCAATATTAAAACAACATGAAAACAACTCGTGGACTGTTCATATATACATCTTCATCTCTTTTTAAAATTTTTTTATTTTATGTATATGGGTGCCTTACCTGCATGTATGTCTGTATACAACATGCATATCTTGTGCCCGTGGGAGACAGAAAAGGGTACCATATCCCCTGGGACTGGAGTTAAAGATGGTTTTAAGTAAACATGTAGGGGCTAGGAAGTGAACCCAGGTCCTCTGGAAGAGCAGTTAATGTTCCTAACTACTGAGCCATCTAACTCCCACACGCTTTTAAGAAGGCAAAAATTTTGACTAGAATATATCCTTAAATGCTGTGACTTTTTCTGATGTTTACTTATTCTAGATTTGCTTTCACTGAGACACGAGTAAATAGGTTAACTCGAGACTAATTTTGCTAGTCAGCTGTAAGAGCTAGGTGTTCCCACCTCCCTTTTTAAGCTCATTAGATGACTCTAAAGACAGCTAGGATTGGATCCTCCTAAATAAATAAAGCTGTTGTTAAAGTTACAAATATAATACTGAGATAAGTCTTAATCTTGAAAATAAAAGCCCCAAATTACAAATCTTTAAAGCAGAACATCAACATAGGGAACAGAAAAGCAAACAGGGAGGACACACAAAGCAGTATGCTGAATAAGAGTCTATTAAATTATACTTCATCAAATTAAAATTTTTAGCTAACCAAGACATTTTTACATAAGTGAATAGGCACATGATATAAGAGAAGGTATTTGCAAATCATGAATCTAATAAAGGCGCAGTATCCAGGATATATATCATCTACTCCTCGGTAACAACAAATAACCCAATTATTTTAATGGGCAAAGATATGACCAGATGCTCTATACAGGAAGACACATGAGTTGCCAGTGGACATGTGAAAATCTGTTTAATATCACTAGTTGTCAGGAGATACAAATCAAAACCATAATGAGATAATACTGCATGGATACCAGAAACAGTAGCAATGAAGACAATTGTGTTTGTTACTAAGGATGTAGAATAGCTGGGATCCTCATACAACACTAGTGAGAACACCAGAGAGATGGCCGCTTTGTGAAACAGTCTGTCTCTTGGATGACTATGAATTCCAAACCTCACTCCTGGGGTTGTACAGGAGAAACAGTATTCTTCAGATTTAAATGCCATTTATGTGACATTATATATGCCATTTATATGACATTCTCAATCAGAGAAAACATCTTTGACGAGGAATGCTTTTTGTTCCTTCTAAAGGGTTGAATGGTCATTGAGAAGGGATACCATGTAAAGAGTTCCACGGTTATGCTTATATAGCCTATGTGTTCATGCAGCTCCAGGTTACAAAGGTAGTGGATGCGTTTATGAAAAGCAACTGAGTTAGGTGGTGGTGGTATGTGGGGCTAATTCCAGCAATCAGGAGATAAAAGAAGGTAGATTTCAAGGTTAACCTGGGCTACAGAACAAGTTCCAGAATGGTCTGGTCTACCCAGAAAAACCCTGTCTTAAAAAAAACAACTGACTGGCCGACCGACCAACCAACCATCAACCAAAGCCAAGCAGCGGTAGTGCGTGTCTTTAACTCCAGCACTTCTAGTACCTAGAGGCCGAGGCAGGTAGATCTCTGTGAGTTCCAAGACAGCCTGGTCTATAAAGCAAGTTCTAGGATAGCCAAGGCTACACAAAATAACCCTGCCTTGAAAAACCAGAAACAAATGAATTTTCAGGGCTTATATATAAATTGTATATATATTTATATATAAAACATATCTCCCCCAAATCCATCAACCCTAGAAAAATAATGATTCTAAGAATTTACACATGCTGTGTATGGACATACCTGTAATTTGTTTTGAAATATATCATCAAATTTAGGAATACTGATGTAGACAGAACACACCTATGTAGTAAGAAAACTTAAGAAAAAAATGATGGCAGCTGGAAGGTAAACGGATGGGTGCTCCCTGCAAAATTCAACAGTCCTGCTTTCTTTCTGTTTTTATAATATAGTATTTTTGGGGAAATGCCTGTTTAGTTCTCTTAGAAAGTTATACTATCTATATGTGTATCTACTGAAAGATAAACATTACATGGCTAAATACAAGAAAGACAAAACTACCACAAATTTTATGGTTACTTTATTCAAAAAAATCATGTTTAATAGTGCCAACAAATAGTCTTTCATTTATTCAGCTAGTATTTATTATTTATATATTATAAACGAGACATGCTACTATCTTGAAAAACATTTTAAACCCTCACAACATGCCCTACATCAGTTATGTTTTTATATAGAGTATTCTATCTAAGAATCTTAAGTCCTGAGTCAGTTATCTACATCAACCACATTTTATGATTACATACTTTCTTTCTCAGTTCCAAAAAGAACTGCCAGCTTTCCTCTCAGTTTAAAAACAAAGTATAACTTCATGCTGCCGATCTAAAAATGACCTTAGGAACAGGCAAATATTTGTAAGAATAAACATAAGGCTCTTAACGCTCACCAAAGAGTCACATTTCCCAGGAGGTGCACGTTGTTAGAGAGACCTCCAAAGGGCTAAAAATAAGTAAATGGCTACAGGAAGTGACCTAATGCACCACTCACAGTTCACAGAAAAGCATGTTGCAATGGTTTGCCTAAAGATTCCCTCTAAACCCCAAAAGACTGAAAGAGAGGAACTTCAGGCCCTGGGAAGACACAAAGTAACGGACGTAACACAGCCCACACTGTAAGAGCGGCCAGAGAAGAAGGGCTTTAGGAAAGTAGAATTGAGGGTCTGTCTCCCAACTGGGTTTTAGAGCTGTACTGAAGACACGGAAAGTAAAGCCACAAAAAGGGAAGAGACATTAGAGTCAAGCCTCAATGCAAATCTCACTTTTCCTCAGTCATTCAGTTATTTTAGACAAACCTGTTTACAAGTTGTCTTAGGGTTTATATTACTGTGACAGAACACCATGACCAAAAATAACTTGGGGAGAAAAGACTTTATTTTACTCTCTATCCATTTGACAGTCCAACACAGAGAGAAGTCAAGGTGGCAGCTCAAACAGGGCAGGGAACCAGAGGCAGGAGCAGATACAGAGGCCATGGAAGAGTACTACCTATAGGCTCCTCATGGCTTGCCTTCTTACAGTACCAAGGATCACCAGCCCAGGAATGGCCTCACCTACAGTGAGTTGGGCCCTCCCCCATCAATCACCAATTGAGAAAACCCAGCATAGTCTTGGCCACAGACCAATCTGGTAGGGAATATTTTTCTCAAATGAGGTTCTTTCTATTCAAATGACTCTAGCCTGGATCAAGTTGACATAAAACTAACCAGCATACCAATCAAAACCTCTGTTCCTTCTATGGTATGAGCAACAAAGAAATCTGGTTGCTGGACTTATGAAATGAGATAAACATATATAAAAATATTCAGGTGAGTGCCTTGACAATATTATTAACTAGCCCTTAATTTTATCAACACTAGGAAAATTAGCTATTTCAAGAACCTTTGGTCATTTACTGCTTTGGAACAAGAAATGGAGGACTCGCGTCCCTACCTCCACCCTGACCTGGTCCCAGGCCATCTGGATATTCTCAAGTATTCATGAGGAGGTGAAAGTTCATCCACCCTGCCTGGCTTTTCTCTAAAGCACTCTGAACAATGTAGGTGGAAGTTTGTCTGAGTTATATGCTTCAGCTTAAAAAAAATTGCTGTAGCTGGGCAGTGGTGGTGCACGCCTTTAACCCCAGCACTTGGGAGGCAGAGGCAGGCGGATTTCTGAGTTCGAGGCCAGTCTGGTCTACAGAGTGAGTTCTAGGACAGCCAGGGCTACACAGAGAAACCCTGTCTCGAAAAATAAAAACAAACAAAAAAATTGTTGTTTATTCTCCCTGGGAAAAAATGTGCAGTATCTAGCAGAGGTCCTTTTTATAAATTATGTTCTGCTAACGAAGGTAATACCAGGAACAAACTGTTCACATGTTATATGTCTAAGAGGTTGGCAAGCAAATATTTCCTGAAGGAAGATTATTCAACTTAAAAAACAAAAGTTAAGCTGGAAAGATGGCTCAGCAGTTAAGAATGTTTGTTGCTCTTCCAAAGATCCTGAGTTCAGTTCTCAGAATTAATGTCGGGTAGCTAATACAAGATGTAACGCCAGCTCTAAGGGATCTAATGTCTGCTTCTGGCCTCCATAAGCACCCCCCAACACATACTTAAACATAAAAATAAACCTTAAAATCCTTTTACTATTAAGTTAGACAAGCACACATAATTGTCTGATAATTTTTAAAGTATTTATTACATAGCTCCAGGCATTATGAGCCAACCTTAAAGCTAGAATCTTTAACCCGACTTCTACATGAGCACTGAGCACATATTCCCTCCTCACTAAAACTATAATTTAAAAAATGCATTTGTTATGGGTGTAGGAACAGAAGGAAGAGAAAGAGGGAGGAAGGCAGGCAGATAAAACAAAAACCATTGGTTTTTCTCTTCTTATATAGCTTTAAAGGCAAATCTTCCCTTCTTTAATCCGGTGAGACTTGGCTGCATTCCTACATCAAGTTCACACTCCTCCTACCCGAGCCTCCGAAGTGCTGGACTCCAGGCATGTGACACCACGCCTAGCCAGCAAGTGACAAGACAAAAATCCCAAAGTTGCACCATGATCTTTCTTTCCAAGATCTTTCGGAAAGTGGTCAAAGAAACAGGGTAGAAAGCGTTAGAACAGGACAAATGAAGATGAGGGCTGATGGACAAAGTGAGAAGAGCAGAATTCTTGGATGTTATGATATCATTTCTACACCATAACAGTTAAAGCATGGGAATATCACACTCACTGTCTTGTATAGTTGAGTCACCCATGAACAAAGCTGCTCTTAGCACGACTTCTAAGTTGTAAAACCAGGAAGATACTTCTTCACAGCTGCTACAACACTTTTGTCCCTTCAGTCCTTACTATTAGGAAAAGCACTTGTGGCATGTAACTGAGTACAGCATGACCTGCCCTCTGTGCTGTGGGAAAGGCATCTGCTGCAAACAGAAACAAACCCAAGCTCCCAACCTCCACATTCCCTAGCTCTTCACTAGAGAAAAAGGTCAAGTTCTCTACCATAGATCTAGAAAGTCCCAATTAAGCAGTCTGGAAGAAAGATGATCTCATCAGGCTTAGCTGTAAGTTTCAAGCATCCACACATTAACCAGAATGACTCTATGGTGAGTTTATGTATAATGACATCACACAGTCTGAGCTGTGGTCCCTTTCTAACCACTGAAGGGTGTTCACAGTCATCTGACTTAGTTCATTCTAAAGGAACTCCCACACTACTTGACTTCAATGCAAGTTTAAACTCATGTAACCAGCTATGATTTTTCAGAAAATAAATCTAATAAATGTGGCCAATGCCCTTTTCTAAGCCCTTGCAATACAGACTTCCCTTCTTTAAACAGAACACTTGTGTGGCTCTGTGAGTGATCCTAGCTAGGTTGTCTGTTGCGGCTTAGAAAGAGAAGGGAGGAAGGAACAAAGCAAAACTCAGGTAAGGCAAAATCAGTCCCCTAAAGTCATTCAGAATACATGGCCTACCTGGATCACAATTCACTAGCTACAGTCATATATGACATTGCGCCCAAGGGGAAAATCACAGTAAAAAAGGGTAAGTTAAGTGAGGCCAAGCGAGACTAGGAGACCTGCTGGTCAAACATGAGGAGACGGTTCATCCAATACCTTTGAGAAGATGATGCTGTCCATTTCATCGCTGGGTGAGTGAAAGAGGTCAGAACCACTCCCTGACACTCTCTGGAGCACACCTTCTTTTGAGGCACACTCTGTGCCCAGTCCAACATCTATGAAGCTTCCGCATTCTGAAAAAGAACATATATTTAACAACAGCTATTTTTTAAAAGTTACTTTCTGTTTCACACCAACATTCAGTCATTTTATATTGTTCACCTATTTCTTTGCTTTCCCAGTCTTTTTTCCATTTTAGATATTTACAAAGTTAGAAAAGACATGGTCACCTTCCAGTCTGGGTCTTAGTACTGAGCAGATACTGGGCAACAGCTCTGCCCCCAATCTCACAGAACCCAGAGGAAGCGGACCTTACAGGAGTAAGACACTGCCTCTAACCCAGGCAGTATCTTAGAATTGTATATTGCAGAATACACAGCCTCGGTGTATCTACTCATCAAGCAAGCTGAGCAGACCTGTTCAAACCTCTGATGTCCTGGAATTCTAGCTGGATACAGTGAAGACACATCGTCAGAGGCTTGTCAATTTACTCTTCCCCCCACCCCTCTTCTAATATTTCAATGCCCATAATCAGCTTGAAGAAGTTAATGAAGAGTCAGCGCCGCTATTCCCTGGGCTTGGGCACTGAAGTGGTTAATATTGGGCTGTCTTTCTAGGGAAAACTAGTGGTTTTGTTGGAACAGAGAAGAATAGCTAGGATTTATTGCATAGCCATAACCTATTGGTAGAAATCTGTATAATTGTTATTAAGATGAAGTTATAATTTCTTAAATGGTACAAAATTTACTTTGATTTCAAATTTAAGGTTTTCATTGGTACGAGTTTCTTTTTCTTAAATCATTTTTTAATTTATTCTATCTATCTATATATATGTGTGTGTGTGTGTGTGTGTGTGTGTGTGTGTGTGTGTGTGTACACTATCATTGTCTTCAGACAAACTAGAAGAGGGCATCGGATCCCATTACAGATGGTTGTGAGCCAGCCACCATGTGGTTGCTGGGAATTAAACTCAGGACCTCTGGAAGAGCAGCCAGTGCTCTTAACCTCTGAGCCATTTCTCCAGTCCTGGTACAAGTTTCTTAATTGATATAAAAGTGAGATTAATATTGTTACTCTCATAGGCATTGTACCTATATAATACATTTAGGAATACAAGATTTAGACCCAGTCCTTCTTTAATATTTTTTAACTGATTTGAGATGATTAGCCTGTGAGTTAAGGGCCTATAGCAAATTCATGGCTCCGAGTTTATTGTTAGGGTGTTTTCCATATTTAATTTAGAAATAGCTGAGAGGAGTTAACAGATAACAGTCCAGATTGCATTACAAGGATAGTTGGTTTTCAAAATGTCAGAAGTCCACAGAATTGATGTTAAAACATTTCTGTATTAATGTTCATTTTGATTAGAGACTTGTCTGCTTCTGATAGCTTCCTGTCTTGGATTCTAAGAAGAAATTGAGCATCTTTGGAGTTACTCCAGTTGTGGTGAGACAGCCACGGGGCAAGAATTGCCTCTTTTCATCTAAAGACAAATTACTGTCCAGAAAAGGACACACTTGCAGAGTAGTCGACTGATTATATCTGCCAAGACAGAGTAACCAGCCCTTAATAATTCTGCATCACTAGGTCTGTCAGATGACCCTGGGCCAGAAGGCTGAAGATCAGATGCTGCAACGTTTTGTAGTATAGGGACTGTCCAGTTCTCTATAAATTGGGTAAGTTTTAGAAGCTATGCTTCGTGCTTCCCATAATTTCAGTTAACTCAGTCATTCTGAATTTCTGATGGGGTTGAAGACTTTTATAGTCTTACGGTCAATCCTGGCTATTTGAGAGAAAAGATTTGAGAGGATGGTTTTCAGCTGACATTCATTCTAAAGCCAAGAAAAAAAAGCCAGGTTCAGAACTAAGTCTTTTAGTTAGGAGGGATGACAGAAGTTCTGGTTAGTCAACAAAATGGACTGGGTATTAGGTTTATCTTGTACCTTACTGACACAAATTGGTATAGTTATGTTCTAATTGTATTTTAAGACAAAAGTTTTATTTTAACAAGAAGGGTGATATGTAGGAGGAGCTATGGTAGGAGGAGTAAGGAGAGGAAGAAGAGGACAAGAAGGAGAAGAGGAGCTAGGTGATGAGAGAGAGAGAGAAAGAGAGAGAGAGAGAGAGAGAGAGAGAGAGAGAGAGAGAGAGAGAAGGAAGAGGAGGAGGAAGAGCAAGAGGAGGAGGAGGGACATGGAGGCGGATGTTCGAATGTCTCCTCCACTCAAGGTTAGTTGTTATATCTAGGTTGGGTATTGGGTTACACTTCTGATTGTATGGGCATCTTGTTACTGAGCATCACCAAACTTATAAAGCCTTTGATTAACATTTAAAAAATTGTATAAAAGTAAAAAGAAGAAGGGAAGATGGGATAGGGGTTTTCTAGGGAGAGGAAATGAGGAAAGGGGATGGCATCTGAAATATAAATAAAATATCCAATAAAAAATTTTAAAAAATGTATAAAAGTAAAAAGGAGAAGGGGAGATGGGATAGGGGTTTTCTAGGGAGGAGAAATGGGGAAAGGGGATGGCATCTGAAACGTATATAAAATATCCAATAAAAAATAAAAAGAAAAAGACGAAGAAGAAAAAAGAAAAGTCATGGTCTAATTAATAGCTTTTAGGTATATTAACTGATAGAGTTACTTTTTCTGTTAGGCATCTGGCTAGGTCCTAGGAAGATCTTTAGAGTGTGCTAGCAGAATGAGTTATTCACAATCTCGTAGTATAAATGAACACATTAAGAGATAATTTTATTGCATAATTATATAAGGAATATCATAACAAGTGAGGCAGGACCTATGAGTTAATCTTAAGTCTGTCAGTAATAATTATGAATTTAGTGGATAATTTCAGACTGTTAGTTCAATGGAAATAGTATGGCTTCTTCAAAGGACCTTAAATGATAGGTATTCTAGCCCCCCCACCTAAATATAGTGCACAAAAACTACAGTTGGTGGGGTTGTGATATTTCTATTCCTGCCTCTTTGGCTACTTGGAAAACTCCAAAAACTTTCATATTGTAATTGAGGGGGAATTGGGGATGCTGGCTAAAAGAAAAGGATGTCAGAGCAACAATGCTATGCAGCTAGAGGGCTAGCTGGCAATCTAAAAGACTATGCCTAAACTCCAGCCTAGAGAAGAAAACCACATGATACATTCTCATAAAGTATTCACAGATTCAGCTCCGGTAGAAGTACCTTACCCCCAAATAAAGCCAAGCTAGCACAAGGCTGCAAGCCTGAGATAAGAAGAGGGCTAATGTGTGAGAGTAAACTGGCTGTTTGGTGGAAAGAAGAACTTGGAGGGAAAAAAGGAGTACAATACATGAAGAGAGCAATCATAAACCATACAACCCTACCATGACCTTCACGGGTTGGAGGGATTCCTAAAGACAAACTTAATGTACACCCATGTCACATATGCTGGGATATTTTCAAAAGAAGCAGAATCCTCACTGTCTTCCCACACCCACTTCTTAATGAGTGAGTGCGATATAGTGAGGTATAAAGTAAACCAGAGTAAAGACACTGACTTTAGAATGTTTACATTTATCTCGTTTAAAAGAAACATTCCAGGTAATTAACCCTGTAGGTCTTCACTCTATACCACTAAAATGCAATGATCAGTAAAGCCCTAAAGAGTCACACTGACAGTTAACAGCACACTAGAAATTTAATAGCTGGATATCTGGCATGTAGCACACTACAGGTATGTGATACATATGCCTAAATAAAGTTCAGGCTTCATTAACCCTTAGTATATGACCAAACTACTTATTCTGGGAGTTACAGTGTAAAGAGGTGCTTTAACAATCTGCACAAGTGTGACCTGACAAGACTACAACAGACATCCAGTTCCTTAGAGGAATAAACTGAGCCATGACTTCTAGAGGTCATTCTGTATTATGAATGCTTCACTCAACAATTCCAAGACTTCACTTAATAATTACATGGCAGAAGTTTTCATTCTGGGGTGGCTACTTACACTTTCAGAAAAGTCCCTTATAGCTAAAGGAACCAAAACATGGGTTTGGGTATACTTTTACTTCTAGCACCTTTGAATTTGTAGGCCTCAAACATAATCATAGCATAATATTCTGAAAGAGCACTCTCAAGAAGTGTGAAACTGAAGAAAACACATTCAATATTTGTTTTCAATACTTCCTTTGTAATGCAGTCAGAGTTGAGAACTGTAAACAGAGGCTTTGTTGGTAAAGCAGACTGGAGAATTCAAAAATGTAAAGTATTATTGCTCATTTAGTAACATAGAAGCCAGCACAAGAGAGATCTCAGAGACAGTTGCTCACCTTGATGTCTGTGTAACACCCCTCTGTGAGGCGGCCTAGGAACACTTTACAGATAGGAGGCAGGGGAACCCAGACACTGGGGAATGTATCATGTCAGAATTGGCTGAACATGGGGTGAAGTTAGGACTCCTAACTAGTGTTATTATCAGGCAAGATCTTAACTCTATTTGTTATTACTAATATATCATGGACATGTAGCAAAAGACTTCTGACAATTCTGCCTATGCAGGAGAACAGGAGTCAAAGATTCTAGTGGATGTCCATGCTGCATCCCAACCCAATAAATCTGAACCACTAAGACCGAGACCAAGGTACCATGTGTTTTCAAAGCTCTCTTGCTCAGATGATTCCAGTATATAGCTGTCAATGAGATTTCCTGGAACGAAGCTGTATTTGCAAAGACAGACTGCAGTGACATGGGAGAGTTGGGATGTTGCAGGTCCTGTGGTTGCTTACCTTATCTAGGTTAGCTTTAGCTCCCAGATTAGCTACTCCTTGCCCCACCCCCTATGTTGAAACTAATACTGTTTGACTAACAGATATAAATCTTTTGGAATTTATACATAGAAGACCACTACCTTTCACCAATCTGAAAGCTAAAAATATCCGATGGTATGTGGGACTTATAGCAGAGCATCATCCTTCCTGCTGGAGCCACTCCTCTGATGTTTCCATCAATGTATATAAAAGGTGTCTTGATTTATGGCTTTCTATGTTTTATTGCTGTATAAACCTTATGAAACTGCTTCTACATTAGGAAATGGAATTTGGGAATCCTGAGCTATGGTCACTCAAATCTGACTCTAGGATAAATTACCTCTTATTCCATTTAAGGCAAGAGCTATGGTTTCTCTTTGTTTTTGTGTCAACACAGCCAAAATTAAGAACCATAGGTTTGGTCCCAGCACTATGTATTTATAATTTTATACCACTAGATTTCCTTACAAATGATTAGCAACTCATAGCCTCATAATTACTAAAATTACTATTAATTCCTAAAATAAAATTTAGAAAAACTCTTATGCCTTTATTTCAATTGTGAAGCCATATGCTTACAAAACTGAACCACATCCACACATGTCTTCTTCCAGTTTGCTGTTCAGCGCACTCAAGAATAGCAGATCAGCTCATCAGACTGTGTCTTACAGAGCAGGACTATGAACATGCATACCTGAGTTCTGTTTGGAGGCTAAGAGAGATGCTGCTTCAGGGCAGGGCTCTATGGTACACCAGCTTTCTCGGTTGATCTGGAAGACACAGATAATTTGTTTCAGACAATAAGGAAACATCATAGCACCAAAAAAAAAAAAATCTATGTGTTGTTCATACCTTCTAACTGTTAGTATTCTTTTGCAAGGTATGTAAAGTTATGCTAGGAAAGAAAGCAAAACTCTACTGTAATAAAAATAAGGCAGTCTACACTCAGCCGAAAGCTCTGAAAAGACTGTCAGTAAAAATGGCATGTGAAATCAATGGAAAAAGATCCACAAAAGGCAAGCCATTGTTTAGACCAAGGGTGAAATAAAGAACTTAACAAAAAAAAAGTATACAAAATTTAAGGATTTAAAGAAATACAAAATAATTCCTATTTAATTATAACTACACACCAGATGCCATGTTAAGAATTCAGCACTCATTTTCTCACCAAATGATCCTAGTAGCTAAAAGTTTATATCGCTTCTATTAAACCAAAGAAGGCACGCTCAGAAGGGCAAAACACAGCAGGAATGGCACTGGGAGTGAGTGTGCAAGAATGGAAATGCAAATCCATCCTGCTTAACTATATCTAACACTGTTCTCACTAACTGATAGACCAAGTAGATACAAGGATCTAGAAAACTTCAGAGACACCGACGATCCTGCCTAACTGACACAGAACATGGGGCAGGCAGCGCACACTCTCAACGAGTGCACTTAGATGTTCATGTGTGATACATAAACAACTCTAAATAAAACAAAACTTCTGCATAGTTAACAGGGTTAAAGTCACAAAAAAGTTTGCTTTTTTTCAACCACAACACTACTAAACCAGAAACCCAAATCAAAAGACTGGAACCCTACACAGATTCTAAAAAAGAAAAGAAAAAAAAATTTTTTTTTTTTTTTTGCCAATAAAACTACTAAGTAACCCACCCCTCATCTAAGAAATGTTAAAAGAAAATTAAGACTTCTGAATAAAAATTTGTGGGATGTCACTAGTTGCAGTGTTTAGAACCAAACTATAACATTTAAAAATGCTTCATAAAAAAGTTCCAGGAGAAAGGTAAACACTAACCCAGATACAAACCCTTGGACTGATAATGGTGACCTGTCTACAGGATATGCTAATGTATGGTGGCACAGTTTGTGAGAGTAAGTGATCAACAGCATGGGATGTGACTGAGGGGCCACTCCATGAGAGAACCAATACCGACACTGCTTGGGTAACCAAGAACCCTAGACTAGACAGTTCAGGAACCTAGGTAAAACCAAAAGGAACAGCTGGCTGGTGGTGCCCCACATCTGGGAGGCAGAGCAGGCAGATAAATCTCTGAGTTCTGCTCTACAGAGTAAGTTTCAGGAAGCTAGGGCTACACAGTAAAACCTTGTTTTGAAAACAGACAAACAAATATACAGTAACAACAAAATGACTCCCAGTGATATTCTACTATAGTCACAGATCAGTGCCTGATCTAGCCATCACCAGAGAGGCTTCTTCCTGCAGCAAACTGGAACTAATACAAAGACCCACAGCCAGACATTAAACAGGGAGCAAGAAACCTTAGGGTACTCAGCTCTAAAAGAGATGTCTCCATCAGATTCCTCCCCTAAGGGCTCAGGGAACCTGGCAGAAGATAAGGTTGAAAGGTGTAAGAATCAGAGAGGATGGAAGATACCAAAATATCAAGGCCTTCTAGATACAACAGGGCTGGCATGCAGATGATCCCATAGAGACTGAGGCAGCTTGCCCAAGACCTGCACAGGTCTGTACCAGATGGGGTCCTAGAGCTAAACAAAGTGGACACAGGCCTCCATTCCAGAAGCTATCTCTGACTGATAACCATTTGCAAATGAAAATTGAGTTTCCTCCAAGGGAGTCTCCCTGGGAAACAAGCCACTCCTAAGGGTAGGCTGCACACCCAGCAGCATATGGCCAGCAGAAAATGAGTGCAATAGCATTTTTTGGAGGTCCCTTGTCTCATAATGGAATGTCACAAACATTTCCATTTTTTAAAAAAAATTTGTTTTATTAATTTTTATTTTGATTTTATTTATGTGTATTTTTCCCCCTTTTTACTTTTATATTTTTTTCCTCTTTTTACCCTACAGGTCTTCTGGTTATATGTTATGATTTCCAGTTTAGTGTTTTCATAGGGTTTTGAAATATACAGATGATAGGTCTCTTGTGTCTATATTCTTGTGCCTTCTCTTAGGCCCTTTTCCTTCTCTTTGTTTTGTCCTACACCAGTGTGTTAGCTTTTGTTGTATCTTATTATTATTATCATGTAGGGACATATTTGTTCTGTTTTTCTTTTTTCCTTCTTTAATATTTTTGTTTCTTTTTTTCAAGACTTGACTGTCCTGGAACTTATTCTGCAGGCTTTGAGCTCAGAGATGCACCTGCCTCTACCTCAGGAATGCTGGCATTAAAGGCTACCACTAAAGGTTTGGCCTGTTTGTTTTCTAAGATAGGAAGGGGGTAGATCTGGAGGGGAGGGGAGAAAGGAGATACTGTAATCAGAGGTGAGGGGAAACTGTAATTAGAATATATTATATAAGAAAAAAAATCTATTTTCAATAAAGGGAAAAAAATCAAGACAGTACATTAACCCAAAACCTGCAAAAAATAAAAACAAACAAAAACTCTAGAATGTACAGAAATGAGTGATTCAGAAAGCAGGAAAACACCTAGTTTCGACAGTCAGAAAAGCTGGTCAACAGTATCAGCAAACCGTAGCAGCTCTTATGAGGAAGGTTACAATCTACCCAAGCTACATGATGGTACCACAAGCCTAAGAGGGAAACCACAGGGTCTACACACAGGAAGGATAATAAAGATTTACTATAAACAACATTTGTGTAAAGTTCATAACTCTAAAGAAATGATCAAAATTTGCTCACAATGACATAAATAACTTCAGTCTTCATTCAAGTCACTGAATCTGTGGTTTAGAACTTTCTTTCAAAGGGAATCCCAGGCCAAAAGGCTTTCTGGTGAATCCCACAAACACTTAAGGAAGCGATAACACAAATTTTACACAAACTCTTTTAGGAAACAGACAAATAAACAACGGTCACAACTTGTTTTCTGAGCCTCCAACATCAAAACCGGATAAGTCAGAAGAGCATTGGTCACTCTTAGGAATGGTGCAGAATCACCAGCACAACTTTTGATAACCTGACTTAGGCGATATATGTGGAAGATAAGCATATCGTGAAAAAGTGGGTCAACTCTAAGAGAAAAGGTTATCGCCATGCTGCAAAAGAAAAGAATATACTTAACAGCAACTGATGGAGGGCGAAAGGGAAGAGGCAAATGATGTAATACAGTATAGTCTCAAAAAAATTAAACACTCTAAAAATTCAATTTAAGTCTACCAACCCTCAAACTGAGGAAAACGTGAAAACTTGGTAAAAATTGATATCTACTAAAATAAATTATCAGAACACTAACAGGAAAAAAATTCCTCAACCTGATAAGACGCTCTTAAAGACACAACAAAACAGCCCTATAGTTAGTCAACATCATTCTCAATGATATGAAGACTAAGCGCATTAATCTGAAATTAAGAATAAGCCTGCAGAACAGCCACCATATCACTTGTATCCAGTACTGCTCTGGAGGGCTACTCAGTGCACTAATCAGAAAAGAAACAATACATGCAACTGGAAGAAGTGAAGCTACTCAAAGATGAGCTAACTGTCTACATAGAGAATTCCAAACAACAAAAAAATGCTACTAGAATAAGTGCCTGAGGGTTGTGAGACAGACTTCCAAATCAATATTAGTTTTATGTACTAGCAAAGATGTGTAGACACTAAAACTCAAAGTAAAAGCTATAATATTTATAGTAGTGCCAAGACATTTAGTTAGGGAAAAATGTAAAAGATAAATAATATGCACACCATGAGAACTAAAAAGATACTCACTGAATTTAAAGGCTCATACAGAGAAAGCACATTTATAAATCAGAAACTCTAATAGTTACATCCCTAAAGTCATACACATGACTTCAAGAGCCACATGAATCAAACCAGTATAGTACTGGTGTAAAACAGAATAAAGGTCAGTGGAAAAGAACTGAAGCCAGTTACTTAATTAGATAAAGATGCCAAGTTATTTCAATAGGGAACAAGCAGGCAGGGGACTAGAGTAAGCAGCTTATTTTTTAAAAAAGCATGAATACAACATATACACAAGAAAGCATTCCTAGCTGTGTCATTCAGCAGAACAGAAAAAAATACTAAACTACAGTGCTGGTAAAAATAATTTTACTTATGTACAGCAAGTTGGATAGGACTTTGCTAAAAGACACATTTTCTTCCTATTTTTGACAACAGGAGAAATAAATTACTAGTGAGTAACTGCAAGTTTAGACACATATAAAATGAACACTACTTTCTCATCCCCCCTGTTTCATTATTACAGAGAAGAAAGGCAGCAGGAATGAGTGGTCAAAATGGAATGCAGTTTCAGTAGCTTCCCTGGCATTATACAGAAGATGCTCTCCAGAAAGGTGACCTGGGCATGAAGAACTAGCACTAACCAAAGCCAGTGACTACAAAACATTATCTGCATCTTTCAAAGGAGCAGCTTAAAAGTATTATTACTTCACTGTGTGTGCATATACATGTGAATGTCTGTGCCCAAGGAGACCAGGGTATCATAACCTCTGTAGCAGATGGCTGTGAAGGACCCGACATGGGTGCTGAGAGCCAAACTCTGCAAGAGCACTATGTGCTCTGAGTTGCCAAGCACTTCTCCAGCCTTAGTACACTTTCTTTTTTAAAAAAACAAATAGATAAAGCCAAACTAAAACAAACAAATAAAAACAATCCCCCAAGTAGTGGCTCAGAGAATTTTCTAAATTTTTTTAACCTATATTTTGTTTTTACTGAGATGTTTCTCTGTTAGCAATCAAAGCTATCATAATTTAGCATAAAAGGAAATCTTGAAGTGGGAAATGTAAAAATCCCTTTGCCTCTTTTATTACTATAACAGAGGTTGCATAAACATAAATAAACTTAGTTAACAGAAATAAACAAGCTTAGAGGAGTCTCAAATACCAGAGTGAGAACATGAAAATGAGCCTCTCTGAACTATGCTGCTCTGGCCCTCTCCAGGACTCCAGTGATGTTTTCAGCCAACATTTTGGCAAAGCCTAACACATGTGTCTTTGAATTGAACTCTTTTCACTATCATCCCAGTTCCATGGCCAATGTGTAAAGAAAACATTCTTCTCCTTCGATACGTACTCACTAAACTCTGTGTTTCCCTGAGTTAGGCACTGGTAAGTTACATTTAGTGGTCACTCTATTGTGCAACTGTCTATGAGAATGAAAACAAAATTAAGGTAAAATAAAATCTCTTTAAGAGAATATATTATGTGATGAGGAAACACTGGTGTGAAGAAACCTTCCAGAAGCCTCATGCACGTCTGGTGACTGATCCTTTGGCTCTAGATTCTTCCCAAGGGTGAGTGTATGTCAAACAGTCCTATTAAGACAAAGTTAACTTACTAGCTTAAGGAAGCTAAAATTTCAGAACTACCTCACATTTTAAAATAATCAATATTTATCATTAATTAAAAAAAACATATAGGTATTGAAAATATCTCAATATGATCATTCCTTTGTAGCAAAAAAACCATATTAATTTGACTGAACTTTTAAGTGAGCAACTACACTTGAATGATCACAAACTAATATTCCTTTCAACTTTTCTATAGTTTCTCAAATTTTATTTGGTAACTGTTTAATAATCATTGTAGTTGACAGAAAGGGGCATAGGTTACTATAATGAGTTCACTTGAGCACAGGAAGTTCCTCTATATGCCTCTCCCTCTTGTTTAATACTTGTCAGTATTTAAAAACCAACATTAGAAGCTGGGTGTGGTGGTGTACACTTTTAGCTCCAGCACTCAGGAGGCAGAAGCAGGTTGATCTCTGTGAGTTCAAGGCTAGTCTGGTCCACAAAGAGTCCAGGACAACCAGGGCTACACAGAAACTCTGTCTTCGAAAACCAAACCCCAACATCCGTACAGTGTTGTTAGCTAAACTGTAGCTATCAGACAAGGCAAGCATCGGGATGACGAAGCTACAAACCCTGAGGCTTATAACAGCTATGTGCCTGCACGATACACGGGTGCAACAGTGACACAAATGGCTATACTTTAATTAAGGTCTGTTCTATGAGATGGAACCTGACAGTGCTAGAGAGGCCAAGAACATAGGGCTAGGTAGTCATGGGCCTAGGGAAACCCTACAACTCTTCTTCTGCTAAAGGAAATGGCAATGAAACGACTAATGGCATACCGCTGTACCCACAGATAGTGCCCCATTCAACTCTCATCAGAGAAGCTTCTTGCAGTAGATGAGAATTAATAGAGACCCACAACTGCACAATGTGCAAAAAGAAAGAGACTTTGGAGCAGTTAGTCCTAAGTAGGATGCTTTCATCAAACCCCTCAAGGCTCAGGGATCTATGAGGAAGAGGAGGTAAAAAGACTGAACAAGCCAGAGGAGGTAGAGGACTGCAGGGGAACAGTGCTTCTCAGAAACACAGAACTCACAGAGTGGCACCACTGCACAAGATCTGCGAAGATTCAAGCCAGTCAGCGTCCCAGCACTCAGTCAGTAAGTGCACAAAGAAGCTATTTGCAAAAGATAACTGCTGGCAAAGGGAAAAATTAGTTTTCTTCAATTAAGTCCTGATTTCTACAAATCGGGGCAGCCCCAGTGCCCAGAAGTAGTTGCCACCACAAAATGAACTCCGTCTTTTGTTGTTATTGCTGGAATTTTTGTGGGCTTTCATTTAAGGTTTTTTTTTTTTTTTTTTTTTTAATTTGTCTTACTGTTTCTGTTTTTGTTTGAGAAAGAGAGAGAAGAAGACAAAGTTGGGGGATGGGGAGGTAGGGAGGTTGTAAGGATCTGGGAGAAGTTGGGGGAGGGAAAAACATGATCAAAATATATTACATGAAAACTGTCTTTTAAAGAAAAGTGAAAAAGTTCTCTGGATTCACTTGCTCTTCCACTTATGGTTTTCTCTTCCAAAGAACTCAGGATGCAGCCTGTGTCTATTTTGCATGTGTGCGTAAGGACATGCATGCAACTGAGCAGTGCAACTGTAACGTTTTTATTTTAGTGTCTTTATTCAAATTCTTGTCCCACAAAACTTAAGTCATTTAGACTGTATAACTTTAATAGTACTAGACTATTTGCAGAATTATATAACCATTACCATCATTTAATTTCAGAGCACCACCATGGCAATAAAAAGAAACCCAACATTTAAATCTTTTTCTCTTGGTCCCAGAAAAGAACCGAGTCAGCTTCTGTCTACTGATCTGCCTACTCTCAACCGTTCTTATTAATGCAGTCATGTACTCTTTAGTCTTTTGTGATGTTACTTTCACTTAGCAAAATGTATCCAATGCTCATCTATGTTGTAGTATTAGCGTTTTATTAATTCCAGATAATATTCCATTGTATGGCTATACCTACATTTAAATTATTTGTTCATCAAATACTTAAGAATACACCTAGAAATGGGACGGTTTAATTATGTACATGGTAACTCAGATTTCACTTTCTGGAAACTTTGGATTGTTTTTCAAAATGGCTGTACCATTTAGCAATGTTGACACATTTTGTCAATATTTTTGTTATCTGTGATTTTTCTTGCTATCATACCAAGGTGTCCTTGTATCGCTTATAAAGTATGTTTTTCTCTTAAAATAAAAAGGATATATTCTGTTACTTTTTTGAAAAAGGAGGGACTAGGAGATGCCCCTCATGGGTAGCTTTGTTCTTTTCTTAAAAAAATAAAACCAACATGTTAAATACCTTCTGTGACCGAGGACTATACTACATCTTAAAACTGAGGAAGTTAAAGAACATGTCCTCAGAGAAATACGTGAGAAGACTGTTTCCATGTGATCGACAAGCTTGCCCTAGCATCCTGTAGACTAAGCACCATGTGCTGACTAAGACGATATGTGTTACTGTGGACAAAATCTCTAGCCCTACATACATCTTTTCTGGTCAAGTTACAAATGTTGTATTTAAGATAGACAGGCAGGTAGACATGTGCGATTGTGAACACACATGTGTGCACTAACCCTAGTAGGTGGGCCAAGTCAAGAGGTTATACACACTACATACACTAAGTCATAGAACTATGGGATAGTCGTCTTTCTGAAGTTAAGAAAGCAATAATCTAAAAGAGAAGCTATATTCATTGTGCCTGCTGTTACAGAGAAGTAAACATCAACTGTAGAAAAGCTGGTCTATAGAGATGGTTCAATGGTTATGAACACTTGTCATTCTTCTAAACGATCTGAGTTCCATTTCCAGTACTCACATGGACATTACCAAACAAAAAACAACAACAACAACAACAAAAAACCCACAAGCAAAACTCTTAAGTCACATCCCAGCCCTCATAAAGACCGAGGCAGCACGCACAGGCCTGATGGCTCTGTATTAGACAGGGTGCCAGAGGTGAAACGAGTAGAGTAGCTGTAACCCCTGCTCCCTAACCAGAAGCTAACTATCTCCAGGGGAGTGTCTCTGGAGAAACAAACTTCTCTTGAGGCAGACTGCATGCTCAGCAGTAGATGCCAATGGAACACAAATTCTCAATGGTATCTTTGGCGTCTTGTCACATAATGTCCTGTCAGGGCCTTTTTTTTTTCTTTTAAATCTTATCATTTTTTTTAAATTTTAATTTAATTTTATTTACATTTTCCTCTCTCTTTTTGTCTTTCAGGTCCTCTGCCTATGCATTATGGCTTCCAGCTTAGTATTTTTATGTGATTCTGGAGTGTGCAAATGAGTGACTTTCTGCATCTCTACTGTTTTTTGTGCCTTTCTTCTTGGACTCTTTTCTTTATGTTTACTTATTTTGTCCTATTCGGATATGTTAGTTTTTATCTTATTTTAATTCCTTAGAAGACTGTTTTCTACTGAGGGACAGAAAGGGGTGGATACGTATAGGAGGGGAAGTGAGAAGGAGTTGAGAGGAGTAGAGGGAGGGAAAACTATAATCACGATTTATTATGTAAGAAAAAACCAGTATTTTCAAAGAAAGGAAAAAAGGGGAGGGGCTTCAAAGCCTTTTGAGTAACAAGACTCAGGAATCTAAGGGAAGCTCTGGTGCCTTTGCTGGGCACATGCAACATGTGTATTACAACCCAGGGCTCTGAAACCAATGTAGATAATCCAGATTAAAGATTTTTGCTTCTGATATTTAGAAGCAAAAATAAAAAAGCCTAGTGATTTTCACGAGTATTTACACTAAGCAAATACTAGGGGATATGGCTAAAATGAAAAAGTATGCTTTATTCTCTGGGGTCACAAGCTCAGTACTGTACTGAGAAAGTCACTACAGAAATATAGAAACAAATGTGACACTGGAGAATAGGTGGAGGATATTGAAGACAAAGACCAAAGAAGAGGAATCTGAACTACTCTGGTCTAATGGTAGCATGTGGAGGCTTCCTTTAGAATACAGAAAAAGATATAAATGGAAAACTGTGAGAAAAGGCAGGATCCACAAAAAGAGAGATGAAGAAGGATCCACAATAAACTGATGGAGAAAATTTAGATGAAAAGATGATCACAGATGTTTTAATTATGTTGAGTCTGAGATGTAACACTTTGACAAAAGGTTCAACAAGGTGAAAGAGGTGGGAAAGGAAGTTTTTAGTATAGTTTCACATATTGTTTCGGCAATGTGTTAAAAAAAAGTGTGTATAGATCCAAGACTTGGTTAGATAACACATTATTTGCAGGTGAGATTAGCTTAACACAGCTCAACTCACTGGTTTATGAATACAAATAGCACAAAAGTATATATTAGGGAAATGCAAATCAAAATCAGAATGAGACATCACTTTATAATTGTTATTTGAGAATGCAGAGAAACTGGAGGTCTTCTGAAACTGCTGGTAGGAATGTGTAAAATGTTAGAGCCACGTGGCAAACAATGTAGCCATTCCTAAAAACAATAATTATCTTGGCTCAGCAATTTCAATTCTGGTCATACAGCCAAAGAATGAAAGCAGGGATTCAAGCAGGTACTTACACACAATGGTCAGAGTAATACCACTCACAGCAGCTAAACGATGAACGTAGCTCAGATGGTCGGTGTGTGAGCAAATAAAGTATATGTTGTTACAAAGAATGCTATTTAGCCTTAAAAAAGAAACTCTGACACATCTTACAATTTGTATAAATTTGAGATGTTATGCTAAGTGCTGTACGACTGTCAGCTGCAAATGGACAAATACTGCATGACTCCACTTATGTAATGCACACAGAGCAGTCAGAAGCAGATAGAAAGCAGAATGGTGGTTTCCAGGGGACAGGAATGAAGGTTTACTGTTTAACAGGTGAGAAGCTGCACTTTGGAAAAACAACTGTTTTTATCTTTCTAGTAGTGATACTTATAAAAAAGTGTAACTGTTAATAACACGGGACTGGATAGTGTGCCCAAAAGTAGTTAAAATGGTAAATTATGTATATTATATCACAGATTAAAAAATGAGTGTACAGCAGTTAAGAGATAGAAATTTATTTAAACAAAAGTTGACAGGCATCCCACAAAGCCAAAATTATAGCCAGTAATCTGAGCCATATGCTACCAGTCATGGTCAATGCCATTAGCCAGAGGGCAATCTCCATGTTGCAGTGAGTAAAGGAAGAATGCTAAAACATGCATCAGCACTTTTAACCACATCCTGTGTAAAAGCAATGCCAAGCATATCATATTCATGTGTGGATAATATTGTGCTTATCATGTAAGTAAGCTGTTCAAGACATAGAAGTTGGTTTAAAAAAACACCCCCTCCCCTTGCCCTATTTCAGAACTGCTGATGTGGCACCACTCTCAGTTTTATTCTTCATCTCCACAGCCTCATTTTCATGGCAACTAAACGCCACACTATGTGGCTCCATTAGAAGTATTTTCATATGCTTGCTGTTGATCAGATATAATGTCAGGCACTGAGCACATGTGTGGTAACACCTGGACATATGTTGTAGGAGATCCAAAAGTTAGCAAGTATTTTTAAATAAAGCAATGTTTACGTCATCTATTAGTCCCTTTCCCAGAAAAATTATCTCTATAGCCAAGGTGTTTACATACTAAAAAATAAACTGGTTCCTTGCACTATACTTTTTTGTTGTTGTTGTTATTTTTAAAAATCTAATTCTGAGTAGGTTTAGCAAGAGGTTCATATCACTGTGGACACTGCTAGCATTGGATGGTCAGTAAAAATACAGAAGAGGATATAATGATAATGAGATTCCCCACATAGATTTTGCTCTCACAAAACCACAGAGCTATGAATAAAATACAGAGTGGGCAAGTGACTCAGTGAATGGGAAAAGTAGAGACTAGTTCAAGGTGATTCAGAAACTTTACTTAGCAGGTAGGTAAAAGTTAGAAATAGATTTTAATACCTGTATCATTTGGAGAGAGAAGTCACTCAGAACATATTAGTGATTCTTCAGCTTAAAAAAAAAATAGGTCATCGTTTTTTTTTTTCCCTTTTCCTTTGTCCATAGATACTGCCACCAAACCCAGCTCAGACACCTCTCAGACTCAGTGCTCCAAGGTTCTAGTGAGTTACAGTGGAAGAGTACAGGACAATGAAAGGCACATTGTAAGAAATGTCACATCCAGTCTGGTTCTTTCCATTCCTTCAGTGTAGCCCGGGACCTCTGTGATAACCTGAGCCACCCATCCTGAGATTCTACCAGTTTGAAAATAGAGATACATGTTTCTGCATTGTCTTGTTTCTGGCACTGTCGTGCTATTGTTTGTAACTGAACATTCTAATAATACAGGCTATGGTAACACCCAGTCTTCCCAGCCACCACAAATATTTACTTCCTCTGCAACCTTTTTAGACAATCCAGACAAAGATACAAGGCTGAAGAAAAGGAAGCAAAAATCTACCATCTGAATATTCTTTCCGAGCTTCAGCTAATGAGATTGTACAGCCTGTGTAAGCCATGAGCACAGAGGGCACTGCCACTTTCTAAGTATTTTCATTTTCCATAAAGAAAACACTTAGAAATCCCATGACCATTCAACTAGCACGCTGAATTGTTAGCTACAAAACTGGTCTTTATGAAATTTTCAGTGACATTAAGATTAATGTTACTATTAATACTAGGCTTGTCTTTTTCCAGGTACTCAAACTTATTAAACTACTAGACACAAGTGGATCCTAAAACTACCCCAACTCAGGCTCTAATCTTATACTTACAAGTCTGATCCCACACTGATGGGAAGCCTCCTTTTTGGTATGCTAGTTCAGGAGTAGGCCTCAAGCACTTGCTGTCTTCTAAGAATGCTCTCATTTGCCAGACTCAGTCTAGCTATGGAAGGTTCTCATCAATCAACATATGAAGTTAACATTAGCTTTTTGAAGAACACAATGGGAAAAGGGCATGCTGGTACTAAAGGGCTCCTGCCAACAATTAAAATTATTTCATATCCCATTTTAAACACATGATTTATAGTTATAAATCATTTATACAAAGAGTCAGAAGCCATGTCTGTATCCAGAAAGAGGAGGCAAGGGAGGAATGTCACATGCAATGGAAGAGGGATGTCAACTAAGCATGAGTATCCTTGTTTGGGGGACCAGGGGAAGACTATCCGGCTAGGTTCTGTTATTTATAAGACATTTCACAAAGCCTGCATGGAATAGAGTTAGGTCTGTAATCATGGCACACAGGAAGTAGAGGCAGGACTATCACAAATTTAAGGTCAGCCTCAGTTATGTATTGAGTTCAAGGCTAGTTTGGGCTACTGAGACCTTGACTCTGACAGGGAGATAGATAAGACTAATTACACAGAAGTGATAAACAATGTAGATTAGAATTTAGGGTAAGCCACAGAAAGTGCAGGTATATAACACAAATGAGGAATGTTGACGCTAATTCACAGGGAATTATTTGAATGTCAAAGTTTAGGAACTAGAGTTCTAAGTATGGAATAACTAAGAGAAAGGTTCACAATCTAAACCTTGAGATTACTGTTGTATTTCATTTCTATATTTTCACATTAAAATTATTAGTTATTTTTACATTAAGTTAATTAAAATTATGTTAGCCCAAAGCTTATGAATCTGTAACAAATCTTAAAACATCAATTCATTTCAATCAAGAAATATCTATTAAAGCCAGACATGATGGCCCACACCTTTAATCCCAGCAGAGGGCAGAAGCAGGTGGATCTCTGTGAGTTCCAGTCAGCTTGGTCTATATAACAAGTTCAATGCCAATCAGGGTTAAGACAGTAAAATCATCTAAAAAAAATCTATTACATTTTAAAGTAAGTATCTCATTCTGTATGCACAGGTACACCGATAAAGACAAAAAGTGACCGACTTCGTAAACTTCTATATAAAAGCATGGTGAGTATAGATCACCTGTGTACATGTATCCAGTGGAATTTGCACACAGGTAAGGAGGTGAGAGGGCAATGTTAGTATCTTTCTCCATTAAATTCTATTTTACAATTCAGATCATCTCTCACTGAACCTACTGATCTTCGTCAGCTAGCCTGGCTGGTCAGCAAGCCTCAGGAATTCTCCTGTCTCCATATCCCTAGCACAGAATTACAGGTGTGCACTGCCATGCCTGACCCTTACACAGACTCTAAGAACCTAAACCCAGGCACTTTGTTGACTGAGCTATTTCCCAGTCCCCCAAATCAATTTTAAAATGCTAATAGAAAATACTGAAATTCAAACTACTGTCAAAGTAATTGGAGAACACCACTGAGAGGGAGGGAGGGAGATGAATGAGGTGGCAAAAGAATTATAGGGAAAATCTGCTACAGACTGTGAGGCAAATGAACTCTTGCTATCATGCACTTATCCAGAGTGTCATAAAAAGAATTCCCATATTGGGAAAGAATTAATCAACATAATGTCTAAGACTTCTTACAATACAAGTCTACAATAGGAAATCATATACATCGATTGCGCATGTGCCTCTGTGTATATACTCATATAATAATAATAAAAAAAAAGGGTCAACTCAAGGGAGCCTTAGGACAGCAAGACAATACACAGGCTGTAAAGACTCTGACTTTGGTTTGCATCCTATCATTGGTTACATAAGAAGGGTGACAACAGGGGGAATTACTGATTACTGGCTATTCTAAGGTGTTTTCTTGTGTATGAAAATAGACGATGATTAAGAATGCAAACATTCCATGCTTATGTCTCAGTATCTATTCTCTCCTTATTTTACTCCACAAAGTCATCTGACCACGTTGGGGCCTGCCATAACAGCAACCTAATCTATCCCCACACTGCCAGAATGGTCTTGATTTAAAGCAAGGAAGGAAAGAACCCTCACCATGGCTGCTTGCCTTTGTACATCAGTTCTGGCTCCAGTCTCTTTACAATTAACTTGCTGCATGCTATGCAGACTGCTCCCATCTGTCATAAGTACCCAGCAGTTTCTCTCTTCCTCGGGGACTCAGTTCATTATTTCTAGAACTCTTCCTTCATCCTTCATTAGACAGACATCTCGGCCTCTGGAACACTGGCCCAAATGAAGCACTCTACTTGTCTCCTGTCCTAGCACACAGTCTGTGCATGTTTCTCTGATTACTGTTGATCTTAGGAAGATTCTCTTAGACTTGGCCTCCTAGTTCTCAGTCATGTTTCTAGTATTTCCTCATAGGAAATGGGGTAACATAGTCACTGCCTGACAAACAAGTCTCAAGTCAAATAAATCATAGAAAAGAGAAATATAAAAATAGTATCTACAAATTAAGAAGCCTGAACTGAGTTAGCTTAACTCATATAAAGCTTTCATACCCAACTAAGCTGTATACTACATATTTTTAACATTCTTTTTATTTGATTTTTAAAATTTTGTTTATTCTATATGGGTATTTTGCCTGTATATACATATGTGCTCCAAGTGCACACCAGATGTGAAAACCAGAAGAGAGCAGTGGATGCCCTGGAACTGGAGTTAGGGATGGCCATGAGTCACCATGCATGTACTGGGAAGCAAACTCGGGTCCTCTCCTGGCAACAAGTGTCCTTAACCACTGGGTCTCTCTCCAGCCCCTATTTATTACTTTAAGTATAAAATAATGGCTTTCATTATAATGTTTTAATATGCATATATTATACTTTGCTATTTGTCCCTATAGCTACTACTTGTCTCTTCCGCCCAACTTCTGCCACCTAAATAGTACCCTTCTTTTGCTTTCTTCTATCTCCCCAACCCCCAGAAACCACACCAAGAGAGGGGGAAAGAGAAGACAGGCAAGAGAGAGGGAAAAAGAGATTCCTGTTACAACAGAAGGAGAGAGCTCTGCCCTTCCCTGGCCTGTTAAATCAAAAGGGCCATGACACCACAAGACAAAGATCCTAGAAAGTAGCCTTTCTAAATTTCTTACATAAGAGGGCAAAATATCAGAAGATAATTGTTATCTCTCAGAGGAAATGACTTTCCAGAGGAATTAAAACCAACATCATCTTTGGAACAAGTTCAAAACACCAAATTATAAAGTAGGCCTGGCAAGTTAAACCACCTGACAGTGATTACTGAGGGGCAGCGACACCACTATACCACAAATCACACCTCCACTGAGGGCCGCACCCAATGTGGATTTCACTGGCTTCTGTGTCTAGGTTTCTGAGCTCATTTGCCTGCTTCTCTTAGGCAGAGGGAAGTATGGTAACCCATACCTGAGAGGCCAAGGGAAGAAGGTAATGTTAGGTTAGCCTAGGTTGTTTTACCAAGTTTAGTAGGTGCTTATCTCAAAGGGGTAGGGGATCGTGGCACAGGGGTGAGGTGGCTCAGTGGGTAAAAGTGTTTGCTGCTAAGCTTAATGACCTGAATTTGATCCCCAGGATCCACAAGGTGGACAGACAGAACAAACTCCCCCAATCTGTCCTCTGAGTACAACAGGTGAGCCATGCCACAAATACAACAACAACAAATTGAAGTGACATAAAAGCCAGTGGGTTATCTCAACTACTAAACAGAGTTGATACACCAACAATAGACTCCCACTATCTCTTTAACCCAGACATTATATTAGCACTTTATACAAAACGACTCCTTTTCTGTTTAACCTGCTCTACTCTTCCAAGTTTAGATTTTCGGGTTCTTTGGCATCTGTGAAGTACTTGGCTGACTTCCAACTTCCCTGCCTTTGCCAGAAAACAGCTAAACTTCCAAAAAGTACTTCATGAGTTGTTCAACATTCCCAGACTCTGGCCTTACCGAATGTAGAAGTCCTCACTAATTTTAGATTCAAGGATGTCTTCTGTGAACAATTAGCCTGTCCAGAGTCTCCACCTCCTTCCTGCTTAGACACCCAACATTACTAAGGACATGAAATCAAACAAATGTAAATGTGGCTTATCACTGGTCAGAAGCTAAGGCAAAAAAGAAAAAGAAAAAAAAAAAAGAGTTAACTAGAGACAGTTCCAAAAGAAAACTGACTTCTCTTTCCCCTGCAGAACGAAGACTGCAGCAGATAGGAAAGACCAAAGACCTACACAAACAAAAGGACAAAGAGCCAGACAGAAAAGGCAGCTCACAGAGAAAGAGATTCAGGCAACAGGGAGGTGGAACTGAGGTGTGGGGATAGGGCAAGCAACAGAAAACAGGCTTCTAGCAAAAGGGCAGCTCTGAGAATGAATTCCTCCTTTGCAACTGTTTAGATTCTACTTAGAACAAGTAAAATTGTATTTTATTAAGTGTTTTGATGCAGGTTCTCTCTCTCTCTTTCTCTCTCTCTTTCTCTCTCTCTTTCTCTCTTTCTTTCTCTCTCTCTCTCTCTCTCTCTCTCTCTCTCTCTCTCTCTCTCTCACACACACACACACACACACACACAGGCACACTTTCACACAAAAAGAATTTTAAAATTCCCTCTTTTGCTCTTCTATCACTGTTAGCCCAGGTTTTCTCACACTTCATCCTAGTTTAGGAAGGACCAAGACCTGGCAGTAAGGATATAGAGAGAAGTCTTCTGGAGACTTTCAGACTGTAAGAGGTGTGGCCCCTTCTTACCTTCAGCAATACCACATCGACAGTCCTGTCCACCTTGGAGATGTCACACAGGCTATAGCGCCTTTTGTGCCGCTCATACATTTTGTACAGATGCAGAAAAGAAGAGACAAAATGCAGAAGTATATCTGCTGAATCCAGGGACCAATGTACTCACACAGGTCCAAAATTCCAAATTTCTTACAGTGGGCAGGAGAAGAGTTCTGCTTCCAGATTCTTCTATATAGAAAACTCTCGGTGTTAAGGGAAGAAAAAAAAAAAAGAGAGAGAGAGCAGACTCCAATTCTGTGAAGTAAGTGGGAACTTTCTGGCAGCTTCAGAGCACCGAGACGATGAGTTTATAATTCATAATACAAGCAGTCTGCCTTAAGATCGCTGCTGTGCAGATCTTGACTGAAAGAGAAGCACAGATCTTTTCCATCACTGCCGAGAACTCCAGTAGAAAAATTAAGGACGAACTGGCTAAGCATAATGGTTGGCACATGTATCCAGAGCCAGTAATAAAACCCCAGTATGCACTCAGCCACGAAGACAGAGGATTTAAAGAAAAAAAGGAAGGTGGCTATTTCAAAGTGATGGCATGAGAAAATTCCTTAAAACAACAGAGACAAGGAAACCTATATGGAGGAGGAAAAAGAAAGAGAGGAAAAAGAAAAAAAAATCCGGAGGTACTTTCTAGAATATCCAGTTTTTTAGCCAGTTTCTAGCTCCTTCAGCAGCAGGGCTGGATTTTGACTTATGTTGAAAATATCTAAGGACGGCTGGCTGGCGAGTACAAGGAAAACAGACCACTCCTCCAGATGTCCTCCCTCCCTCCCTCCCTAGCTGGCTGCCGCTAGCTAGCCTGTCCCTCCCTCTGCAGCCTCCACACCCTTTACCCTGCTCTCTCAAGATCGTCATTACTTGCCCTTTCAGATCTGTACCAGCAGCCTTGGAGGTTTGGAAACCTAATTGCAGTGGTGGGAACATGATTCATCTACAGACTAAGAGAAAAAACAAGGCTTCCTTTTCCAACAGGCTTCCTCTTGCTCCTCCTCCTCTCAAGTCCCCAGTGAAATAGGTTCTGTCAGACACAGCGAGAAACAACTTCAGTCCCTTTGATGCCAGTAGTATGCTAATAAAGAAAGGCGGTGTTATCCTAAACACTACAAGTCTGTACAACAGCCTTAGCAATTCAGGAAAGACACAGAACACTGAATCCAGCCAAGGCACATACAGCATCTTCCTGCAGAATGCAAAGCAATGATTTAATATCAGAAAAATGTTAGCCAAATATTTCAGAGTTATGTCTCTAGGATGTAGAATTAGCTATAAAAATGTCTGGCAAAGTTTAGAAGTCATCATGAGTTAAGGTTTTGTTTCATCTGGGGTCTGAGAAAGTTCTAAAAGTTAAAGAGATTGCACAGAATGAATGTATGCATGTCTCTCAGGACTCTTGGAGCTAAGAGTCACCTGGCTGAGAACGCCTTGCCCTTCAAATCTCTCATTCACGGACTCTTTGACTTAATTTGCCTGTTTTCCTGACTCTCCAGATTTCCAGTTGCCAATCTCCTATGCCTCAGGAGCAGTCATTCATTTTCAGACATTCTGCAACTGTAATAAATGTTGGGGGGAGGGGTAAGGAGGAAGAGAAACCAAAGAAGCAAAAAGCAGATAAGAGAGGTAAAAGAGTAGAAAAGGAGAAAAAAACCCCACACATAATAAAACCTATAATAAACCTAAAGGTGGGCTAGGTGTGGACATACACCTTTAGTCCCAACACTAGGGAGACAGAGCAAGCAGATCTCTGTGAATTTGAGGACAGCCTGAGCTACACAGTGAGATCCATGACAGACAGAGCTATATAGACACTGTGTCAAAACCAAAACCAAAAAAGGGAAAAAGCATTCGAATGCTTTCCAGGAGAAGCTATCTTACATTCTCTTTAAGGGGGACAATTGCAGCCCCTTACACAGATTTGGAGAATGAGAATGTACAATCTTAAATACCACAATAGAAAAGAAGAGAAGAGATTAAATACTACAGTTTCTGTCAATATTTCAAGCAAAGTTGGTAAAAGATATTTTCTTTTAGAAGCTGTAAAAGGGTAATGAAGGTCTAATGAGTCACCATTTCCTCAGGCCAGGTGTTTAAAGAGGCTAGTCTACTTAAAAGAAAGAAATAGAACAAACCCAGCTAACCCAGTAGCCAGTTTTTTTTTCTCTTATTCATCTGTCTACCCAAACACCACAGTTTCAGCTCTTTCTAACACAAACCTCACCTTGATCCCACCACAGGTACATTAAAAGCATGAAGGTGGACAACGTCCTCTTGCTGGTGCCTCTAGAGGGCAAGCCTCTCTCACATTAGTACCATGTACAATAAATGTGTTGCTTTTCAGTATAGAGAATGCTAACTACAGTAGAAACAAGACAATTAAAGAGATTAAGAAGTTGTAAATAAAATTCTTGCTTAAGCTAACCAAAAGCATGGGAATTTGTCCAGGAACATACAAATACTTTGATATTATGTGGTTTAAGGGCATAGATCCAAAGGTCCTGGAGGGGCAGGCTTAAATGTACAAAAAAACCTGGCTGCCTATTATATTTTATGGATCAACTTTCACCAAGCTATAATTTAGAATCCCCTCTTCCCAATGAACACAAAGCTGTCTCCCCTCTGTTCTCAAATGGTTTGTTCCTCACTGCCTCTCCCTTCTGTTCTAATTAGAATCAAATGTTTCCTGCTTGTAAGTTCCCAAGCATCTCTCTAGGGAATCAGAGATGCTTTAGTCACTGTAAAGCTTTTCTATACCAAGTCTATCAAACTAAAGATAACCCATACCAATTCAATAGACATTCTATGCCTTGCAGAAGGTGTAAGCAAATAAAAACCATGGACTTTTTCCTTGGAAACTTTATATAATCAGAGAAATGTTTCAAAACCATTACAATTTTCTGAACAACACTAGAAGACTGTTTGAAATAAGAACATTAGCCTTTTTGTCTATTTTTTTTTGTCCTAAAAATCTAGACTTTTTTCTTTTTTCTACGCGTACAAACGTATTAAAAGGACAATTTAAAATTGTCTTTGCTAATCTGTTTCTTCTCAGAGAACAAATGCTCTGGGTGGGGCGGAAAGTCTGTTTGCTTTCCCCTTTGGATCTGCTGGGCACTCCACCATGGAAGACAGAATCTGTAGTCTGTGCTTTTACTGCTGATGCTACATTTCCAAGTTTTTATCAAAAACATCTGGAACCACTGAACAGTTATTCTGTTAGGATTTTGAAACACAACAACCAATCATTTCACATCTATGCTGTAGCTGAAAGCTCCGAATTTAAAGAGATTTTAAGTACATTTCTCTGTTATTTCAAGTTTGGGAACTTGCAAGAAAATACACACAGATCTTTCGTAAGTGTGTACAATAGAAGTTATTTATAGTATCAATCCTCCCTCTCCCCTCTGTGATTGTCAGCTCACCCTTTATCAATGACAAGGAATGCCAACCCTTTCAATAGAAGTAACAAGCACTCAGATTATCATGTCATGGACCTAATACGTAATCCCAAGTATTCCAGCCCAAGAGTCTACTAAGAAATTTCACACACTGTAATTACCACATTTCTACTCAGGAGTTAAATTTTTCTTGATTTAATACTTTATCCAAATTATTTACATTTTAGGGACTAATGGTTCCAGTTAGGACAGAAGCTCACAGAAGTCTACTGCAAGGCTTCTGAATTAGGGTGCCACCTGGTGGAAACTCCAACACCAAGGGCCAGAAAATCTTGTGGCTCTTAGGCCACCAAGGTTTTTGTTTTTGTTTTCTTTCTAAAAGCTCAAAGAGAACATAAAGAAGTAATGCTTGACACACAAGGATCAAGTCAGCTCAGTAGGAAATATGGGACACTGAGGTAAAAACTAAGGGGCATTTCTCCTAGGTGAGCCACTGTTTGTGTCCCTGAGCAAGCTGGAAACTTAATTTGATGGTCTGGATGTGGAATTCAGAAATGTACAAAAAAGTGGTTTGAAGCCGGACCCACCCCAAGTTCTTTCTTGCTCTATTACGACATACCATTATCTGGACACTAAGATTTGCTGTTGAACACCTTGTTACATAAAAGGTCATTATGTGTGCATGAATGGTTAGCAAAGAAAAGAGAGCTGATACATTTTCTAAAAACCATTATTATTGCAGATTCTATTTTTCACCTTTAGTCTTCAGATGAGACAGAAAGCAGAGGTTTTACTATGGCTAAAGGTTTACACTCACCTGAACATTGCACATTTGTTGACGAGTAATTTGATTAGCATCTACTTCAGAAACACTTGTCTGATTAGAATAAAGATTCCTTCCAATGAGACGTGAGAGTGTGCTGGGGGGGGGGGGGGGGAGGGAATGGGAGTGGGAGTGGAATCATTTAGAAAGGCTGTAAAGTCAACCAGGAGTTCCTTTTAAATGCCAGATATCAGTGTTTAAGCAATGAGAGGAGCCCTACTCTTTCCTCTTGGCTTTTCACTGGACACAGACTCAAGGTTCAAGGAGGGACAATCAGTAAAATAAGGGAAATTAGTAGCAAGCATCAGGAAACACCTTTGCTTGAACTCTTTGCAAGGAGGTTAGGGTGCGGGGAGAACCACCACATACAATGTTCAGCTCGAAGCAGCAAACTGTTTAATAAAAACAATTAAAATAACAACGAAAAGATGATAGCTTCAGAGAAAAGTCTCTTTACAGATAAATACTCTTTCCCAAGATTAAGTCTTATAGAATAAGACCACAAATGTCAAATCACCCAATAGCTTTCTGAAATAAAGAGGGAAGAAATACCGCCAGGCTTGGTTGCAGAGGTCTGTAATGTCAGCACTTGGGAAATTGCAGACTGGAGGAGCAGGAAGGAGTTCAAGATCAGTATGGACACAAGAGAATGCCTTAAAAAAAACATGAAGAGAAAAAAAGGAAGAATGAAAGAAAGGGAGGAGGGAGTGGGAGGAAAAAGTCAAGGAGAGAAAAAAGAGAAAGGAAGAAGGGAGGGAGAGAAGAGGGAAGAAAAGAGGATGACAGAATTTCAATGGGAGCAGACAGGTCTCTAATCAAAATGAACATTAATACAGAAATGTTTGTAAAATCAATTCTGTGGACTTCTGACGTTTTGAAAACCAACTATCCATGTAAGGCAATGTGGACTGTTATCTGTTAACTCCTCTCAGCTATTTCTAAATAAAATATAGAAAACACCCTAACAATAAACTCAAAGCCATGAATTTGCTATAGTCCCTTAACTCACAGGCTAACCATCTCAAATCAGTTAAAAAAGTTGAAGAAGGACTGGGTCCTAAGCCTTGTATTCCTGTCTTAGATTCTAAGAAGAAATTGAGCATCTTTGGAGTTATTCCAGTTGTGGTGAGACAGCCACAGGGCAAGAATTGCCTTTTCCCATCTAAAGACAAATTACTGTCCAGAAAAGGACACACTTGCAGAATAGTTGACTGATTATATCTTACTAGACAGAGTAATCAGCCCTTAGTAATTCTGCATCACTAAGGTCGGTCAGATGATCCTGGGCCAGAAGGCTGAAGAGCAGATGCTACAACATTTTGTAGTATAGGGACTGTCCAGGTTTTCAGCAGTCTCTATAAATTGGCTAAGTTTTCGAAGCTATGCTTTGTGCTTCCCATAATTTCAGTTAACTCAGTCATTCTGGATTTCTGAGGGGGTTGAAAACTTATAGTCTCATAGCCAATCCTGGCTATTTACTTTGAGAGAAAAGATTTGAGTGGATGGTTTTCAGCTGACATTCATTCTAAAGCCAAGAAAAAATTCCGGTTCAGAACTAAGTGTTTTAGTTAGGAAGGTGACAGAGGTTCTGGTTAGTCAACAAAATGATGGACTGGGTATTAGGACTATCTTGTACCTCACTGGTACAAATTGGCATAATTATGATCTAATTGTATTTTGAGAGAAAAGTTTTATTTTAACAGGAAGGGTGATATGTAGGAGGAGCACGGAAAGGAAGAGAAGGAGTAAGGAGAGGAGGAGAAGAAGGAGAGGAGAGAAGCTGGGTGATGAGAGAGAGAAAGAGAGAGAAAGTGGGGGAACATGGAGGCAGATGTTCACGTGTCTTCACTAGTCAAAGACAGTTGATATATCTAGGTTGGGTACTGGGTTACACTTCTGATTGAGCATTACCAAACTTATAAAGCCTTTGGTTAACATTTTAAAAAAATTGTATAAAAGCAAAAAGGAAAAGGGGGCACGGGATAGGGGTTTTCTAGGAAGGGGAAATGGGGAAAGGGGATGACATCTGAAATGTAAATAAAATATCCAATAAAAAATAATAAAATAAAAAAAGAATTTCAATGGGAAAAGCTGACAATTCAGTCTATAGAACATGATTTCTGAAGCAAGATGGTAATGGTAGAATGTGTGGCTAAGTCTCTTGTTCACTAAGGTGTGCGTGTGTGTGTGTGTGTGTGTGTGTGTGTGTGTGTGTGTGTGTTTATTCCCAAGAAAGACCTATAAGGTGGCCAGGTATGGTAACAGACATCTGTGATAGCAACTATTCTGGAGCAGAGGCAGAAGGAACTTTTAAGGCTAGGATTTCAAGGTGAGCTTGGCAACCTACTAAAAAAATCTTTAACTGAAAAATCAGGAAGACAGGAAAGTCAAGGGAAGGAAGAAGAGGCAGGAAGGGAGCTCAGTGAGGAGAAGTATTAATTCCTACTGTACCGATGAATTATAGCATCTAAAGTTTAAATCAATTGTACAGTATCACAGGTAATCAGTCTGGAGTTTCCAATACAAATGTAATGTCACTTGAGATGCCCCAGAAATCAAAAAGAAATAAAATGAAAATGGAGAGGGCATAAATTAAAATTTAAAGAGCTCTTTTCTCAACGTAATATTTTTATAACTGATTCTAAATAAATGTCAAATGACAAGGACAGATTTGTTTTCAGAATAAAAATGGCAATTATTTGATTCATTTTATGTCAGATATAACAACTCTTAAACACATTTCAGGTTTAAGTTTCTTATTATAGAAATATCTTTCAAACACTTCAGTGAAAACACCTAGCATCTTGCACAGGTTCTGCAGAGACAGAACCGGTGTATTCCCATCCCAGTTGCTTGCCTCTGTAACTAACACACAGTTGTCTCTTACAGCAGCATTTTAAATATTTGAAGATCAGCAGGTTGCTCAAAGCATCTTTCCTGGGCCATGATTCCCACAAGTGTGTCTCATGCAAATGGGAGTACTTTGCCCTGATTTATATACTAAGCTTCTTATGATGTGGAAGCTCAAAATAAAATCCACCAAAATGGTAGAAACTGTGGTGACTGGCTTTAGTGTAAACACCACAACAGTAGAAGACAGGCTTATTATAAAATTAGCTCATTTTTCATTTTGACTTATTTCTTACGTAGGTCTCTCCTGCACCATGATTTTGTGATTTTACTGTAAAATTCCCTATAGATCCTTCTTTGCCAAATTCTTTTATGTATTTTAATTTAGCATTTGGCCACAGAAAGTGTTTTAAACCTAGATTCAATCCCTAAATATAATAGTTCTTCACTGATTCTGTTTTATCTATAAAAGCAAGGACAGCAATGGAACACAGGCCTATCACTAAAAACTTCTTGTATAGAACACCAACTACCCATACCTTCTATTTAAAAATATCTTATTACTTTTTTTTTCTTGTGTACATGTGTGTAACTTGTGTATGTTAGAGAATAACTTGCAGGGACTTCTATCACGGGGGAAATGAACTCAGGTCATCAGACTTGAGAGTGAGCACTTTCCTCAGGCTAAACTATCATTGCCCCCAACGAGCAAGAGAGAGTGCTATCTATTGGCTAAAAATCAACTGAACCCTGAGTAAAATAGTCAGTAAAATTTCTAATTTTACTGCTGTTATCCTATCCAGTCTAACCCCACTATTTAGACAGGGAAGAAATGAGACACTCTTTATGCTGTTTAACAAAGTCTTTGTCTGGTTATAAACCTCATCTGAAATCAGATGCTAAAGTCTGTCTCATCAGATCACTCAAACTGTATTTATTGCTACTTTTTAATTTCCCAGCAGTGTTCCTCTGAGGACTGACCAAGAGAACATCACACAAGACAGTCTAGCACTGGCCAAAACAAAGCAAAACCTACTCTTTCCACCTCTTACCCCACCCCTCTCAGTGGTAATGGTGACAAGAATTTCTTCTTAGATGAAGACATATGGCTTCAGTAACTATGAACTTTTATTTCAACAAAATAAGCACAAACAATATACTTCCATTCCATTTCCCCTATTTCTTAATAGTAAGAAAGGCATGCTTCCTCCACATTTAAGTAGTCCTTTCCGATGCATTCCACAACAGGTCTCTGTTTTTCGTTTTGTTGTTTGTATATAGACATTGATACACTACTGCTAGGAATGCTAAGTACAAAGTTGTTATGGCAGGTAGATGAAGGCAGGAGTGCTCTACATTCAACGGGGTGGAGAGTAAGAGAAGGGCTAAAGTCTTAACAATAATATGATTCTGGACACTGAGAGCCAGAGAAGGAAGAGTACTTCAAGTGTCATATTGGACTAGATATGCCTGGACAGTGAATTAAAAGGAGGCCTGCAGTAGAGGAGCTGACAGCAGGTAAGTTAAGGTTTAGATCACAGAGATGTCCAAGATGGGCTGTGGTCAGTGGCAGAACTAATGCTTATGTCTGGAAATTGGGAGAATGCTTAAGAATTAGGTATACAGATCTGGGAATCAAAACACAGATAAGAAATTGAGCAAATTCAAAGAAAAAAGGTGTCTCCTAGCAAGAACAGTAAATAGTGTCAAATGCTGTGAAGAAGGAAGACCATTAGTGAGACGGACTGTGCAGTGTAAATGCTTCACAGGATAGGCAGCTACTTCTGCATCAGTGACCAGGATACCTGACAAAAACAATGTAAGGGAGGAAAAGTATTACAGGGGAACTGGGACCTATGTGAACTCCTTTGTGACCAGGGTGTGCTAGCACAGACTGTCCTCTCTGCCTGTCTCTCTGTGTGTACCACAAGCTTCATACTGTTCACACTCTTTATTGCAACTCATTTCCCACTCTTCTGCAAGGTAAATGTATAAAAGGCTGGTGTCTCCAAGTTCCAAATTATGATGCAGTTGGCCCTACTTTAACTCCTCAGCTCATCTTAACTCCTAGGATCCTCCTCTTTTTTGTATGCCTTTACCAAAATCTATCCCTCAAATCCCCTTGACGAACTCAGCTCTCTTTTTCCATAGTCAGTCATTCCTACAGCTCTTCTTTGAAGTACTATAGTGCTGACTCTATGGTGGCTTCCCCTATAATCATGGGTACTGCCTGTTTGATCTGCCTCTAAGTAGAGCACTTTAAAAGCAACGGCATTTAATTGTTCTCTATAGTGCCCAATGCACTTTAAGGCACATAGGCCAGATAGTGACAGATTATGTCTTTGTTCACTACTGTATCATAATCCTAAAACTCCCTTAATAGCTGACCAAATTCAGTTAAAACAATTCAAGAAAAAAGATGTCAGGTCTGGGGCTTGAAAGATGACTTGGTCAGTAAAAGCACTTGCCTCACAAGCTAGCCAACCTGAGTTTGGATCCTAGAATTCACATAAAAGCTAGTCATGGGAGTGCAAATATCTGTAATCCCTATGGACCTCTATAGGGAAATGGGAGGTGGAAAAAGGAGAATTCGCATAAGCTTGCGGGTACACACACACACACACACACACACACACACACACACACACACACACAGAGAGAGAGAGAGAGAGAGAGAACATCTATGCTAGCATAAACAAATTAAAAGTTTAAGTTTGAAAGATAAGTCCTGAACAGACAACCCCTCCCCTGAAATAAAAACTTTAAAATAACCCTAAGTTTAGGAAAAATTGAATCCTAATATAAACTCAGTGTGTAATCCTTTAGGAAATGACTTGTTCCTCTGATTTTTTTCTTCATAGCAAAAAGAATAACCCTGGTACAGTCATTCTGTAAGGGAAGCCAAGAAATGATTCAGCTTCCCATGGAAGACCTTCCTCATCACTCCCAGCGAACTCACCACAGTACAGTCAAGCTTTCCAGAGTGCGGGAGCATAGCTTGCTCTTTTTAATCAAGGTTCAAAACACAAAGCAAAAAGAAAAATCTTCCATGGGAGAAACGACAACAAAAATCAACTGTAGGACTTTGCTGTCAGGTTTATGTCAGCATTCATGTGTCCCCCAAACATAAACTGATTCCCACACTGGAAATGATCTACTCCCTGTAGACTAGCATTCATAATCCCGGGAGATACTATCGAAGGTGCCAAGGGAGGAAAGCAATCAATAGCCTTGCTCAGCTGTGACATTTATGATTCACAACAATGACCAGCAAGGTACTTTCATCTTAGCCACCAGCTGTTTAACTGGATTTAAAGGCAGCTCAGTAAGAAGGAAAGAAAGAACACCTGTACTAAGAAAGAGCGCCTGTACTATATAAATCTAGCCAACTCTCCAGGACTAGTGAGGTCACAGATCTTGGAGAACCTACTACCATCACTTTCCTAAGTCAATACAGTCCCAATTGCATTCTAAATACTTATTCAGATTACCTTCAGATAATTGTAGCTCTCACTGGCCAAAGAGGCTTTTTTCCCCCCAAGAAGATGAAGACCATTACAGAAAGCTACAACCGTCAATATACTGAGAACAACTGGTCTGGGGTGCTGTACTGGCTGGTTTTGTGTCAACTTGACACAGGCTAGAGTCATCAGAGAGGAAGGAGCCTCAGTTGAGGAAATGCCTCCATGAGATGCAGCTGTAAGGCATTTTTCCAATTAGTGATCAATGGGGTAGGGCCCGGGTTATTGTGGGTTCTATAAGAAAGCAGGCTGAGCAAGCCAGTTAGCAGTACCCTTCCATGGCCCCTGCAACAGCTCCTGCCTCCAAGATCCTGCCCTGTTTGGGTTCCTGTCCTGACTTCCTTCAATAATGAACAGCAATACAGAAGTGTAAGCCAAATAAACTTTTTTCTTCCCAATTTGCTGTCTGGACATGATGTTTCATTGTAGCGACAGAAACCCTAAGTAAGAGAGGTGACCAACTCAAATGGAAACATCTACAAGATAAAGGCACATCCAGGACTCAGGGAACATTGTGGCAAAAAGACTGTAAGGGTCTGAGGACCAGGAAGTCTGCTGAGAGTGTGTGTCTTGTGACAGGAGGGTTGCGTCCATAAAATATCAACAACAAGTTGCCTAGACAATACCACAGCAACGAAAACACCAACTGACATGCAAAAGTAAACGGGAGAAATCTTAGAATTTCCATCTAAGGTTGGGGACTCCAACCTTAGATGAAAATTCACTGGCAATTAACAATTGTTTTGAGAGGGCCCCCTAAATAAATAGTTATCCAATGCCAAGTGCTTAGCCCTGAAATCATATACAGACAAGCAACCCTAAACTGACTCTGCAGGTTTTACTTATATAGTTTTGTTTATATACATGTATAGCAACAACAATAATAAAACGTTGGAGGCCATGAGTTTGAGGGGAGGGGTATGGAAGAGGCTAGAAAGAAGAAAAGCATGAGGAACATGATGTAACTATTTTCATAATTATATCCAATCAATACAGGTATTTCTATGTTCTAGAAAATATTCAAGAGTTGTAACAAAACTTTTAATCTCAGAATAAACCCTAAGACTGTACATAGGAAGTTGATATATAAACACATATTGAAAAGGGGGAAACCCAGGTGTGGTAATACATACGTAATGCCCAGCACTTGTGAGTAGTGACACAAGGAACTAGAAGTTTAAGGCCAACATAAGCTGCATAAAAAAATCTGAAGCCAGCTTGGGCTATATGAGACCCTGTCTTAAGGAAAAATAAATCAATCAACTAACTAAAGAGTGGGTAGTGACCATCAGCTGAAATACATTCAAGCATCCCTAACACACCAGAGCAGGCACAGGGACGACCCAGCAACTCAGCGAGTTTGTCAGACTAGAACAGGACAAGATGAATGCTGACTACCTTGAGTAAACTATGGCTTCCAAATCTATGAAATGGGAGTAAAACTAATAAAGCCAGCTATAAAAGAAGTTATGAGAAATATATGGATCGATGTATGCCAAGTATTTGTACCACTCTTGTGGCATCTTATATTAGTTGTTACAATTCTTATTTCGGAGCACTTGTTGTGTGCTTATTTCTGAGCTCCTTATCAAAAGGAGTGTTTTAAGCCAGCCTTCAAGGAGACATATGTGCTGAAACAACTAATTATGATAAATCCCTACAAATTAGAATTGAAGGAACAAAACATTTGTGATGGATAAATCTTGGTTGTCAACTTGACTACATCTAGAATTATCTAAAACTAAGCAAAAAATATTTTTCTTGGTTGGATTATTTGAGGTGGAAGACCCATTTGAAATCCAGATGACCTGAAGTCAGAAGATCAACCCTAGATCTGGGTCACACCTTCTGGTGGCAGCCCACATAAAAGGGCATAGAAGAAGGAAGCTTTTGCTTTTTGCCTGGTTGCCCTCACTCTCACTGGCAAATTCATCTGTCCCACTGCTATGGCATTTCTTCACTGGTGCTTAAATCTACTTATTCAGAATTCCCAGGTAGCCTGCAGGCCTGCAGCTCTCTTAGGACTCAACAACTACCAGATCTTTGGCCTTTCCATCAAGAGACAGTCATAGCTGGATTACTCGGACCACAGCTTGTACACCACTCTAATAAAGTCTCTCCCTCCCCACCTCTCTCTCTCTCCCTCTCTCTCTCTCTCCCTCCCCCCCCCCCCCCCCCCTCCCTGCCTCTCAAGTGCTGGAATCAAAGTTCTGCAACTAACATGCCCTGAAGAAGAAACACCCCTGCTGCTCTCATACCGAGGTTTAAAACCAATGCAGTGCGAAGGTGGTCGTCCTCCCTCCCTCCCTCCCTCTCTCTCTCTCTCTCTCTCTGTGTGCGTGCGTGCATTCGTGCGTGTGTTCTTCCTGTGCGTTCCGTTCCTTTAGAGAATCCTGACCAATACAACATTTTTGCTGAAATCAGACCACCACCTTCTCACTGCATTGGTTTTAAACCTCGGTATGAGAGCAGCAGGGGTGTTTCTTCTTCAGGGCATGTTAGTTGCAGAACTTTAATTCCAGCACTTGAGAGGCAGGTACAGGTGGATCTCTGTGGGTTCCAGGCCATCTTGGTCTTCACAGTGAATTCCAGGACAGTCAGGGCTATATAGTAAGACTCTAACTGGAGAAGATAAGTGGTGAGCAGACGTTCCAGGGCATTTGTTTGGTAAAGTAAGTGTGTGTGTGTGAAGACTGAAAACACTGATGAGAAGAAAGCTTTTTCATTCAAGGCAAAGGGAAAGAAGAAATGATAAATATTTATAGTTTTTTTCCTCGTCAATCTCCACGTGCCTAATTTGAACTGAATTTAAAATGTTCCTGCAACAGTTCCTATCCAGAAGATGAAGCATCAGTGTGACCCATGGGCATTTGTTTCTAAAGAGGCTAAGTCTGGGATATAAGCCTATCACTGCAATTATCCTTCTGGTCTTTCTCCTCGTCTTTACTTCCAAGTCTTTTAAAATGCAATCACAGAAGTCAACTTGGCCTCATACTACTAGATTTACATCCAAGTACCACCCACACGCCTGCAATATAACCACATTTTCCCCATGTATGTAAAAGTGACACATTTAAGTCTCCTTCAACGTCTATCATATCCATAACACACCCACCCAACACCTAGGGCAAAAAAATCCACCACAGCTTGTCCTTCTTCTGTTAAACCTGTACAGCATGTATTCTAGCTTTGTTTCTGTTGCTGTGGTAAAATATCCTGACAAAAAGCAACTCAGAAGAAAAGGGGTTTTTACAGCTTACAGTTCCAGGCCACAGTGCGTTATTCTGGGGAAGTCAAAGGAGAAACATCAGCTAGTCATATTATAACCATCCATAGTCAAGAGCAGAGAAAAATCAGTACACACCCACTTACACTCCTGCTCTCATTTTCATTTCTCCACGCTCAGATACTTCAGGGTCCCACGCATAGGGAATTTTGCTGGCTACAGTGGCCTGGGTCTTCTCCCCATCATCTAACTTAATTATTAAGACCATCCACACAGATATGTCCACAGGCCAGCCCGATAGATGACTCCTGAAGAGACTCTCTTCCCAAGGGATTCTAGGTTGTGCCAAGTTAACAAAACCAACCATCAAAGCACCTATCCATCTATCACCAAACTTGCGTGACTCTCATGCAATGATACATCACTAAGTCTATTTATTTGATTCTAACAAGTAGTTTCTGCATAGAAAAATAGTAGTAGCCTCTTTTATCTATGAGGGGTATGTTACTATATCTCCACTGAATGGGTGAAACTACAATCAGTCCTACACCATGTATCTTCCTATCTGCTTTGTAGTCACCACGTTATCAGAGTTAATCTGTTTACTCTGGGCTCATTACAAGTAAGTTACTGGTTGCTCAAACAAAAGCACTGAAATACCATAACAGTTTGTCAGAAAACACAGATGGCCACTAAGTGAATCATGGGTGGGTAGAATATAGCACGGACATATAAGACAAACGATAATTTACAACTTGGGTGGGATGAAGCATGATGGCATGAAAACTTTGTCAAAGTCCTATGATAATAGACAAATTTAAAACTTACAAGGGGTTTATTTCTTCAATTTGTAGCTTAAAAATTTCGAACCAAGATGAATGTAGGGTAATTGTTGCTGCAGAAGTGAATCTCTCTCTCTCTCTCTCTCTCTCTCTCTCTCTCTCTCTCTCTCTC